>BTXE01000011.1:1200000-1625573 GCA_036986855.1 Diaporthe destruens | reverse complement strand
CCCTAACCCTAACCCTAACCCTAACCCTAACCCTAACCCTAACCCTAACCCTAACCCTAACCCTAACCCTAACCTTATAAAAATTAAATATTTAAAATAATTCTTTTAATATTTAAATTATAACCTTTATAATTATAAAAAGTATAACCTTTATAAAATATTTTTATAAAGAGTATAACTTTTATAACTATAAAGGGTATAACTTTTATTTTAATAAAATAAAAAAAAAATAAAAATATTAATAAGTGTAGCCCGTGTATATATTAGGAAAATAAGTTTATTATTATTTTATTTTTTAAATTAAATAATATATATTTAAAATTTAAAATAAATAAAAAAATTTTTTAAAAAAATATTTTTTAATAAAATTAAAATAAAATAGGTATATAATTTATTATAATAAAATAAATATATAAGGATAAGTAGTTAAATAAAAATAATTAAAAAGTTAATTATATATTATAAAATAATAAAATTTTTTTTTTATTAAATTATAAACTTATATTATAACTCTACCTTAATTTTATTATAAATTAATTATTAAAATTTTAATTATTATATTATAATATTATAATATATTATTTTTATTATTTTTTATTTATTAATTTAAATAATTTTAAATAATATATAAATAATTTTATTTTTATAAATAATAAAAATAAAATATTAAATATAATTTTAATAATTTTTAATTAAATAAAAAAATATATTATTTTTTTTAATATAAATTTAAAATTATAAAATTTAAATTTATTATTTAATATTTAAATATATATATTAATTTTTTAAAAAAAATAATAAATATTAAATATTATAAATAAATTATATTATTTATATATTTAATATATTAAAATAATAAAATAATTATAATTATTATTATTATATTAAAATATTATTTTTTTTTATAATTTATTTATTTAATATTAATTATTTTAAATATAATAAATTTATTATTATTATTATAATTTATAAAAAAGTTAATATAAAAATTATTTTAAATATAATAAGTTTATTATTATTAATATTATTAATAAAAATATAAAATAATAAATTTTATAATATTAATAAATAAATTATAATAAATTTATATTAAAATAAATAATATATATTAATTAAATATTAAATTAATTATTTATATTATATATAATTTATTTTTATATTATATTTATTTAATATATATATTATATAAATATTATAAATTTTATTATTTATTAATATTATTATATTATTAATATAAAAATTATTTATAAAATATATATAATTTTAAAATTTTTATTTATAATATAATAAAAATATTAAAATTAATAAATATTATTAATATTATTAAATAAATAAAAATAAAAGATTAATAAATAAAGTATAATAATATAATATAAAAATATAAAAATATATTAAAATTTTAATAATAAGTAGAAGAGTTTATAATTATAAAAAAATAAAAAAGTAGTAAAAATATAATAATAATTATTAATATAATTATAATATTATATTTAAAATTTAATAATAAAAAATAAAATAAATTAAATATTTATTAATAATATTAAAATAAGTAATAAAGTAATAATAAAAGGGTTATAAAAAAAAATTTATATTAAAAGAATAATTATATATATATATATTTTTTTTTTTTTTTTTTTTATATTTTTTTTTTTATATTTTTTTTTTTATATTTTTTTTTTTATATTTTTTTTATTAAAAATTATATTTTAATTTTTTTTTTAAAATTAAATATTTTTTTTTAATAATTTTATATTAATTTTTAATTTTAAATAAATAAATTTATTTATTAATATTATTCAATTTTTAATTTTATTTTATATTAATTTTTTAATAATAATAATAAATTTTAAAATTAATTTATTTTATAATATTTTATTTAATTATTTAATTTTAAATATTAAATTAAATTTTTTAATATTTAAAATTAATTTTTATTTTATAATAAAATAATTTTAATTTAATTTATATTTTTTAATAAATAATTTAAAAAATTTATAATTTTAAAAATTATAAATTTAAAATTTTAAATTTATATTATAAAAATTAAAAATAAGTTTAAATAAATATATTTATTAATTATATTAATTATTTTATTTAAAATTTTAAAATATTATTTATATATATTATATATAAAAAAATTTATTATATTTAATTATTTTATTAATTTATTTTAAAATTAATTTAATTAATATAATTTTTATTATATTTAATTATAATAATTATAATTATTAAAAAATAATAAAAATAAAATTATTTAATATTTAATAAAAATATTATTTAAAAAAATATTTTATTAATTAATAAATTTAATATAATATTATATAATATATATAATAATAATTAAAAATTATTATTAATTATTTTTATTATAAAATTTTTTAATTATATTAATTATAATTTTAAAATTATTAATAATATTATTTTTTAATTTTTAATTTTAGTTATAAATTATTAATTTAAATATTATAATAATTTATATAAAATATTAATATATATTTATAATAATAATTAAATTATATAATAATAATTTTTAATAATATATTTATTTAATATAAATATTATTATTAAAACTTATTTATTAATTTAAAATTATTTTAAATATAATAAAATATAATTTATATATTTATATAAATTATTTAAAAATTTTATATATAAGAATATAAATTAATATATTAAAAATAATATTAAATTAAAATATTTTAATATTAATAAAAAATTAATTTATATTATATATTATTTATATAATAATTAAAATAAATATAATATTAAATAATATAAAATAATATTATAATATTTTTTAATTTTAATTAATATTTTATAAATATATAATATTTTAATAAATATTATTTTTATAATTATTAAAAATAATATATTTATAGAATTTAAATAAATTAGTTTATTAATAAATAAAAATATAATATATAATATTTATTTAATTAATAAATATATTAATAATAATAATTATAAAAAATTATAAAAAAATAAATTAATAAATTATTATAAATAATTATTATAAATAATATTTATATAATAAAATTAATATTTTATTTTATAATTTTATAGTTTATTTTTTTAAATAAAATTTTTTATAAGTTTTAATAAGTTTAAAAAATAAAATAAATATTATAATTAATATTTATAATTTAAAAATATTTATTAAAATTATTAATAATTAAAATAAAAGTTTAATAAATAAAAATTAAAAAAGTATTAATATAGTAATTAAGTATAAAAATAATATTTTTAAAAACTTAAAATTAAAATATTTAAATAAATTATTATTTTTAAAATTATTTATAAATATTATTAAAATATTATTAATTAAATTAAGAATTATTTTTATTTTAAAATAATAATTTATATATAATTAATATTTTATAATATTTATATTATTTATAATATTAGTTATATTTTTAAAATTAATATTATTTAATTTATATTTATAAATATATATTAATATTAAAATAAATAAATTAAATAAATAATTATTTATATTTAAAAAAAATATAATAAAATATTTTTAATAATAAGTTTTTTTATATTATTAGTTTTTTATTATTTTATTTATTTTTATATTAATAATATTAAAATATTATTATAAATTTAATTAAATTTAAAAGTTAAATTATTAGTATTTATATATAAATAAATTAAAAAAATTATTTTTAAAAATTAAAAAATTATTAATAAAAAAGTAAATAATTAAATTATTTATATAATATAATTATAATAATATAATATATAAAATATAATATAATTAAAAACTAATAATAATTAAAATAAAAAATAAGGTTTAATAAAATAAATAATAAAAAAAAATATATTTAAATTTATAATTAAATAATATAATTATAATTTATAATTAAATTTTTTTATTTAAAATTATAAATTTAAAAAATTTTATTTTTTAAAATTAAAAATAAATTAAAAGTTATAAAATATTAAAAAAAAGTTTTATAATATAATTAAAAAAATTATTAAATTATTATAATTTTATTATATATATAAGTTTATTAAAAATAATTTAATTTAAAAAAATTAATTAAAAAATATAAAATTAAATTAATTAATTTAAATAATAAAAAAATAATTAAATATAAATAAATAAAATTAAATTAAATTAAATTAAAAAAATAATAAAATAAAAAATAATAAATATATTTTTTATAAAATAATTAAATAAAGGATATAATAATAAAATAATTATTTAAATAAGAAAATTATAATTTATTTATAATATATAAAAAGTAAAATAAAATTATTAATTTATAATATATAAATATTTTAATATAAATTAAATAATATTATTATAAAATTTAAATTATAAAAATTAATATTTTTTTATTAAATTAATTTATTTATTAATTATAATAATAAAATAATAATATATTAATATTATTATATAATAATAATTAATATAATTATTTTATTATTAATATTATTATTTTATTATTAATATTATTATTATTTTTAATTTATTTTCTTTAATATTTATTAAAAATATTATTAAAACTACTATTATTTTTATTATTATTTTTATTATTATTAATATTATTACTATTATTATTTTTATTATTATTAAAATTAAATATATTTTATTTATTAAAATTAAATAAATAAGTTTTTTTTATTATATAATAAATATTTAAAAAATATATTAATTATAAAAATTATAAAATATATTAATAATAATTATAATTTTTATAAATAAATTAATATATTTAATTTTATTTTTTAAATATTTAATATATTTTATATTAATACTATTAAATTTAATAATAATTAAATAATATTTATTATTTTTTTTAAATATAAAAAATTTAATATAAATTTTATATAATATTAATTATATTTATTTTATTTATAAAAACTAGCCGTACTTTTAATTTTATAATAATAAATTAAAAGGGCTCGGAAAAAAAAAAGTAAAAAGTTTAAATAATAAATTAAAAGGGTTTAAAGGAAAAAGATTAAGGAATTTAAATAATAATAAATTAAAAAAATTTTAAAAAAAAAATTAAAAAATATAAATATTAAAACTTTAATAATAATTATAATAATAATTTTTATATATTATTAAATTTTTAAATATTATTTTTATTAATTATATTAGTTTTATATATTTATATTAATTTTTAATAATTAAGTATTATTATTATTATTAAAAGATAGCCTTATAAATTAATATAATAAATAAAATAATATAATAAATATATATTAAAAATATTAAATAAATATTTTAAAAATAATTAATATTTTATAAAATATATTTAAAATTAAAAAAAAATTAAATAAAAAATATATATTTATAAAAAATTTAAAACTATTTATATTATATAATAATAAAAAATAAATTTAAAAATAATTATTAAAAAAAAATTATTATTCTTTATTTATTATATTTAAAAATAAATATAAATAATATTTTTATTAATATATTTTATAATATAAAATAAAATATAATATATATAATTTATTTTATAATTAACTTATTTAATTTTTTTTTTAAATTATAAATATATTTTATTAATATTATTAATATTAATATTTTTATTTTATATTAATATATTAATAATATTTAATATAATAAATTTATATAAAATTTATATTATATTAAATATTTATATTAAAATTTTATAATTTTAATATTTTTATTTATTATATTATATAATTATATAATTATTAAAAATTAAATTTTAAAAAATATAAATTTTTTATAAAAACTTATAATTAAAATAATAAAAGAATTTTACCTACTTTTTTTATTTAAAATATTTTTAGTCCATTAATTATATAATAAATAAAATATTTTTATACATAATAATTTTTTAAAATAAGTATTAAATTTTTTTATATAATATTTTATTTATATTATAAATATAATATAATATATATAAATTAACTTAATTTTATAATAATTTTATAAAAATTTTATATTTTTATATATTTTATTAAATATTTTATTTTATAAAATATTATTAGAAACTATTAATTATAAATAATTTAATATTATATATTTAATAAAAGTTTTAATTTTTTTATTATAATATTTTATTTATTTAATTAATTTATTTATTATTAAAAATTATCTAATTATTATAATTATAATATATTAAAAATTAATTTAAATTATTATTAAATTTAAATTTAATAAATTTAATTATATATAAAATATTATTAAATTATTTATATTTTATTATTTATATAAATATATTAATTAATTTATTAAAAAAAAAAATTAAATTTAATAATAAAATTATTATAATAATTTATTATTTTAATAAAAATTAAAAACTCTATTATTAAACTATTATAATAATTAAAATTTACTTATATAAAAATTAAAAATAATTAAATAATTACTTAAAACTTTATATAAATAAATATAAAATTAAAAAAATAATAAAAATAAAAAATTATATATAAATTAAATAAATTAATAATAATAATATTAACTTTAATAATATTATTAATTAAAATTATAAAAATTATTATTATTATATTATTAATTTTATTAACTTAATTATTATTAATTTATAAATTTATTTTATTTATATTATTAAATATTATATTATTTTAATAAATATTATATATTTTTTTATATTATTTATAATTATAAATATAATTAAATTTATTTATAATTAAATTTAAAA
This sequence comes from Diaporthe destruens, assembly GCA_036986855.1. Lineage (NCBI taxonomy): Eukaryota > Fungi > Ascomycota > Sordariomycetes > Diaporthales > Diaporthaceae > Diaporthe > Diaporthe destruens. The sequence continues at coordinate 1,618,920 of BTXE01000011.1, read as the reverse complement.
GTTAATAATAATAATTAATAATAAAAAAAATTTATTAAAGTTTTTTTATATTATTATTAAAAAATATTTTTTATTATATATAATATATATATTATTATTTTAAAAATTAAATTTTAAATTAAAGTTTAAAATTTAATATATAATAATAAATTAATTAAATTACTTATTATATTTAACCCTATTACTTTTTTATATAAAATTTTTAATATATAATAAAGTTTTTATATATATTATAAAATATATATTAAAAATATTAATATTAAAACTTTATATATTTATAATAATAATAACTCTACTATTATTCATTTATTATTTAATAATATTTATTTTTATTAAATTATTATTAATTTAATTATAATAAATTATATAATTAAATATTTATATTAAAACTTTTAATTATTTAATAATTTAAAAATAAATAATAATATAATTATTATAATTTTTTTATTAAAATAAATAAATAATATTTATAATTATATTATTCTTTATTATTTTATTATTTTTATTAAACTTATATATAATAAATTTTATATTATAAATAATATTTATTTTTTCAAATATAATTATAAAAAATTTTAATAAAAAAATTATTATTAATATAAATATAAAATATAAATTTTTATATATTTATTAATAATAAAATAATTATTAAAAATATTTTTTATATTTTTTAATTTTATATTATAAAATTAATTTTATTAAATTAAAATTAAAAATTAATATAATTATAAAATAATATATAATATTTATTAATAATAACCTTATTAAATTTATATTTAATAATAAAATAAATAATATAAAACTTAAATATATTTATAATTATAATTTTTAATATTATAAAAATAATATATATTTTTAAAAATAAATTATAATTATTTTATATATATAATATAATAAAATAAATATTATAATAAATTTATAAATTATAATTAAATAAAATTAATAATATTATTATAATTATAATATTAATAATTATATTAAATATTAATAATAAAAATACTAAGTTTTTATTATTATTAATTATTATAATATAAAAAATTAATAAATAATTAATTATTATAATATTAAGAATTTCCTATTATTAATTATAAAAAATAAATTACTTTAGTTTTTAAATAAATATATAAAAGTAGCTATTAAATTAGTTTATTATAGTATTTTAAAGTAATTATATTAAATATATTTAATAATTAATTTATAACTTTTTTTCTTTTTTTTTAATTTTATTACCTTTAAAAAATAATTAAAATAAATTTAAAAAATTAATATTATTATTAATGAATAATTATAAATTATTTTTATTATTAAATTAACTTATTTTAAAATTCTTTTATTTTTTATATATATATTATTTTAATAATATAAAACTTATACTTAATTTAAATATTATAAATATTATTATTATTTTTATTATTATTTTTATTATTATTTTTATTATTATTATTACTTTTATTTTTTTTATTTAATTTATTAAATTAAAATTAAAAAAACTTATAATTTATAATAATAATAATATATTTTTAAATATTAATTTAAAATTTAATTTTAAATAAATAAATATTTTATTTTTAAATAATTTTATTATATTAATTTAAATTTTATAAAAGTTTTATAAAATAATTACTAGTATTTATTAAGTTTTTAATAAGGTTATTAAAATTAATTATAATTAATAAATTAAATAATATTATAATAATATTAATAAAAATAAAAATATTATATTTTTATAATTATTATATTTAATTTTAAATATTTTATTAAAATAATAAATAAATTAAAAATATTAAATTATAAACTTATTAATATTTTATAAAAAAAATTAATAAATAATTTTTAATTAATTTATTTAATAATAATTTTTATAATAAATTATAATAAAAAAAACTAATTAATTAATAATAAATATATTTTAAAATTTATTTTATATTATATTTTTATATTAAATATTAAATAATTTTATAATATAAATTAATTATTTTTTAATAATATATATTATAAATTATATTTTTTTTAAAATTAAATAAACTTTAATTTATATTTTTTTATTATAATTTATTATATTTTTATTTTATTATAATAAATATTATATTATTTATTAATTTATTATAAATTTTTTATAATTTAATAAAAAGTTTATTTATAATTAATAAGTATTTAATAATTATAAAAATTAATAAAAAAATTATAATTAATATTATAATTAAAAAAATTATTTTTAATAATATTTTATTTAATAAAAAATAATACTTTTAAATTAAACCCCTTATGAAATAATATAAAAATAATAAAAAAACTTATATTTCTTATTTAAACTTTATAATAAATTATAATATATTTATTATTTTAATATAAATATTTTATATAATAAAATAATTATTATTTTAATAAATTACTTTATTAAATATAATATTATTAATAATTTTTATTTTATATAATTTTATATTTAAAATTTAATTTATAAAAATAAATTTAATTATAATTTTAAAACTAATTATAATTATAAATTATTATATTTTTTTATAAATAATTATAAAAAAATTAACTTATTAATTTTTAAATATATTATTTTAATTTAATTATATTTTATTTTATTTAAATTTAAATTAATATAATACTATTATTTTAATTATTAAAATAATATTAAATAAAATTAAAATATATTTATTAAATATTTTTTATATTTAAAAAAAATTATTATTAATTTATAATTTAAAATTATTATTAATTTATAATTTAATATTATTATTAATTTATATTATAATATTATTATTAATTTATAATTTAAAATTATTATTATAAATATATTATATATTATTTATTAAATTAAAAATAATTAAATTATTAATAATAAAATTATAATATTTAAATAATTTAAAAAATATATGAAAAAAAAAATAAAAAATTTAATAAATAAAAAATAAGTATTTAAAATAATATTTATATAATTAATAGTATTTATATTTATTTATATATAAATAATAAATTTATAAAAATTATTATAATTTTATAATTATTTTAAAATAAATTAATAAAATAAATATTTATTTATTAATAATTATATTATATATTATAAATATAATAAAAAATTTTTAAAATAATTTTTATTTTTTTTTATATTTTTAATAATATATTATTATATAAAAAATAAATAAAATATAGTTTTTTAAAATTAAAATACTTTAAGTTTTATAAATAATTAATATTAATTTTTTTAAATATATAAATAATTTAAATTTAATTTATAATATTATTAATAATTTATTATATAATAAAATTAAAAAGTTAAAATTTTAACTTTTTTTAATTTAATTAAAAATTATAAATAAAAATAAAATTAATAAATATAAAATTTATTTAATATAATTAAACTAATTATTAAATTTATTATTTTTTATAAAATATTAAATAAACTATTTTAAATAATTAGTAAAAACTTTTTTTTATTTATTATAATAAATATTAATAAATTTAATTATAATAAAATTATTAATAAATATTTATAATTATTAATTATTTATAAAAATAATAATTAAAAAGTTTTTAAAATTTATTTAATTTAAAAAAAAGTATTAATAAAGTATTTTAATAGTTTATAACTTATTATAAGACTACTTAAACTTAATTATTATATTTCTACCTTTAAACTTATTAAAAGCTTATTTATATTAATATTAAAAATATTATTTAATAATAAAAAAGTTAAGGCTAATATAATTATATTTTTAATATTTAAACCTATTAAAAAAAAACTATTAAAAAATAAAATTAAATTAATAATTATAAAAAAAACTTTAAACTTTTATTTTATAATTTTTTAATTTATAATAATATTTTAAATAATAAATACTATAATAATAATTATTTTTTATTAAATAAAAATAAAATTTAATTTATATTAAATTTTAAAATAAGTTTTAATTTTTTTAATAATTAATATATATTAATATATTTTATAAATAATAATATAATATTATTTAAAATATATAAAAAAATTTATATTATAAATATATTAAATAAATAATTAAAGAATTAATAAAAAAGCTATTATATATTAATATATTTAATTAAAATTAAAAAATAATAAAAATACTTATTTAATTAAAATAATTAAAGTTTTAATAAAAAATATATAAAAAAAAAAAATTAGTAGAATATTAACTTTTTAAAAAAAATAAAAAGCTAGTTTATAATTTTACTTTTTTTTTTATAAATAAAAAATTATATTTTTATTAATATATTTTTATAATAAATAAAATATAATAATATAATTATTTAATATTTAAATAATAATATTATAATAATAATTATAAAATAAAATTTTAAAAAATTATTAAAATATATTTATATAATAATTTTAATTATAAATATAAAAAAAATTAAAATTTTTATTAAAAATTTTATTATTAATAAAAACTTATTTTTATTTTAATTATTATAATTTAAAAAAAAAAAATTTTAAAAAATATAATTTATATTTTATTAAAAATTATAATAAAACTTTTATAAATAGTTATATACCTTTTTTTATATAATAAATTAATATATTATTTAAAAAAATAAAATTAATTATATTAAAATATAAATAAAATATTTTTAATTAATTAATTTTATATATAATAAATATAAATATATAAATAATAAATATATTATAAAGTTATTTTAAATTAAAATTATAAATTTTTATAATATTAAAATTTTTTTAAATAAATTATTTAATTATAATATAATACTATTTTATATTATTAAAATAATTTATAAAATTAATTTATAAATTAAAAGAATTATTAAAATTAAAAGTTATAATTATTTTAATTATAATATTAATATTATAATTAATATTAAAATTAAATTTAAATATAAAATATTATTAAATTATATAATAAATAAATAAATTAAAATTATTTTAATAAATAATTATAAGTATTATTAAATAAAAATATATTTTAATTAATAAAAAAAACTAAGCTAGGTATTAATTTAAATAATAAGGAGTTTAATAAGAATAGAATTAAATTAAAAAAATTATTATATATTTTTAATAAATTAAAAATATTATAATTATTAAATTAAAATTATTTTATTTTTAAATATAATTTTTTTAATTTACTTAATAATTTAAAAAATTAATTTTATTATTTATTATTTAAAAATTATAAATATAATATTAATAATATTAAAAAAATATTAATTAATTATATTAAAAATTTATATAATAATATAAAAAAAATTATAAATTATAATAATAAAAATTAAGTAATTATTAAATTTAATATAAATTATAAAATTATAATAAGTTTTTTATTTATAAATAATATAAATATTATAAAAAATAATAATATAAAAAATAATTAAAATATTATTAAAAAATAAATTATATAAGGTTTAATAGTTTATTATTATATTAAAATTAATAATATTAAAATTTATAAAAATAATAAATTAAAAAATTATAATATTATTAATTATAATAAATATAATAAAATATTAATTAATTTTATTAATTATATATTAATAATTATTAATAATAATAATATTTAAAAATAAATTAAATTATATATTTTATAATTAAATAATAATAATAATAAAAATATTATTAATATTATTAAAAATTAAATATTTTATTTATTAAATTAAAATTAAATAATATAAAAAATAATAGTATTATAAAATAAAATATAAATATTATTATTAAATTAAATTTTAATTTAATTTATAATTTAAATATTAATATATTAAATAATTATTATTAAAAAAACTTTTAATAATTATTTAATAAATTTATAATATAAATTAATTAAAAAATTTAAAAAAAAAAAAATAAATAAAATTTATTTATAATTTAAAAATTAAATAATTAAATTAATAAAAGCTTTAATAAAAATTATAATATTATATTAAGTTAAAAAGAATAAAAAAAAATTATATTAATTTTATATTTATTATAAATTTAATAAATAAAATTATTATTAATTTTTAAATTAATAATTAAAATAAGTAAAATTAAATAATAAAAATAATTTATTTATTAATTATAATATAATTAAATAATAAAAATTAAAATAAATTTTATTTTTTATAAATATTTATAATAAAGGAAAAGATAGTATATTTAATTTAATAAGTAATTTAAAAATTATTTAAAAAAGAAAGTAAAAAAAAAAGTAGGTATTATAAAGTTAATAAAAATAAATAATTATATAAAAAATATTAAATTTAATAATTATAAAATAATAATAAAATTATTAATTTAAAATATATTAAATAATATAAAATATAAATTATTATTAATATTAAATTATATAAAAATTTTAATTAATATTAAATAAAATTTATTAATTAAATAATATAAAATAAAAATTAATTTAATATAATAAATAATTAAAAATATATTTATAATTAAGTTTTTTATTATTAATTATAATTATAAATATAATTTTTAATTTAAAATTATATAAAAATTAGAATTTAAATTAAAATAATATAAAATTAAAATAAAATAATTTTAATAAAAATAATTAAAAAGTAAAGGATTAAAAATAAGGAATTATAATATATATTAATAGTTTTTTTTTTAAAAAGTTATATTTTTATAAATTTAATTTTAATAATTAAAAATTTAATTATAAATAAAAGTTTTAAAAATAAAAATAAATTTAAATTTTAAAAGATTATTATTTTATAAATATAAAAAATTATTAATTTATAAATTAAAATTAATATAATATATAATAAAATTAAATTATAATATTAATTTAAAAAAATATAATAATAATTATATTATATAATTTATATTATTTTTATTATTATTTAATATAATTATAATTAAAATATTATAATAATAATATAAAAGAATTAAAATATTTTAAATAATAATAATTAATAAAATATTAACTACTTTTATTTTTTTTAAAAATATAATTTTTAATAATAAATAAAATATAAAATTATTATTAAATTTTATAAAAATTTATATTTAATATAATAAAATATATTTATTTAATATAATAAAAATTATTTTTTTATTATAATAAAATTTATTTTTTTATTATAATAAAATTTATTTTTTTATTATAATAAAAATTATTTTTTTATAAAAATAAAATTATTATATTTAATATAATAAAATATATATATAGTTATATAAATTATTAAATATTAAAAATAATTATAAGTTATTAAAAATAATTTTAAAAATTTTAATTTAAATATTTTATTTTTTAATTAATAATATTAAAATAAAATTTTTATTAAAAAAAGATTATTTTATTAAATAAAAAAATTAATTTAAAAATTAATATAAATAAATTATAGTTTATAATTTAAGTTTTAATATTACTATTAATATTATTAATATTATAATTATTATTAAATAAATTATTAAAAAGTTTACTTAATAGCTTTTTAAAAAATTTTTAATAATACTTAATTTTTTTATAATTTTTATTAATATTATAAAATCTAAACTTTTTTTATTTAATTTTATTAATTAAATTTTATTTATAAACTTTTTTAATTTAATTTTTAATTTTTTTATAATTAAATAATTTTATAATATTATAAATAAATTAATTTTTATAAAAAATAATTATATTATTTTAAATAATATTTATTATATAATTATATAAAATATATTAATTATAATTATAAATTTATTTTATAATAATTAAAATAAAATAATTAAAATTAATAATAAAATTATAATTTTTATTATTTATTAATTTTTAAAAATTAAAAAAAAATTAATTAAACTTTAATTTACTCTTTATAATAAAAATATTTAATAAAAAAAAGTAATTTTATAATAATTAAATATTTTTTTTTTAAAAAAATTAAAAAAAAATAAAATTTATAAATAAAAATATTTTTATTTTTATTATTATTATTATTTTTAAAAAATATATTTATATAATTATTAATATTAATTAAATTTTATAAAATACTTTTTTATTAAAAAAAATTATTATAATAATTTAATAATATTTATTATTATTTATTATTATTTTATTTAAATTAATTAATTAAAATACTTTATTTATAAATATTAAAAAAAGTTAAAAAATTATTAAATTATAAATATTTAATTTTTAATAATAAATATATATATATTTATTTTTTAAAATTTAAAATATAAGTTTTATATATATAAAATTAAAGGAATTATAATAGCTTTTTTAATAAAAATTAAAACTTTTATTATTATTATAATGCTTTTTTTAAAATAATAGGTAGCTTTTTAAAGCTAATAAATAGCCTTTTTAAACTAATAAATAGCTTTTTTAAATTAATAGGTAATTTTATTAATTATAATTAAAAATATTATAAATAAAATTAAAATTATTACCTTAAAGTTAATTATAATTAAAAATATTAAAAATAGAATTAAAACTATAATTTTATTATTAATTAAAAATAAAAAGAGTATTATTATAATTTTATTATTAATTAATTATAAATAAGTTAGTTATAAAATTATAATTATAATTTTTATTAAAAAAAGAAATATATTTAATAATAATATAAATAATTTTAAATATAATATAATTAACTTCCTTTTATTATTAAATTAAATATTATTATTTAATTTTAATTTTTTATTTAAAATAATATTATTTTTATATAATAATATAATTAAAATAGTAAAATTATTTATTATTATTCTTATTATTATAATAAAAAAATATTTTAAAATTTTAAAGTTTATTAATTTATTATAATAAATATTTAATATTAAAAAAAATCATTTAAAAAAAAATATTAGGTAAGATTATTTAATATATAATAAATAATAAAAAAAGTAGTTAAATTTTAAAAAAGTAAAAAAAAGTTAATAAAAATAAATAATATAAAAAAGTAAAAAAAATAAATAAATTATAAAGAATTTTATAAAATAAAAATAAAAAAAGTATATTAAATTTATAAATTTAATAAAATAAATATATAATTATTAAAAAAAAAATATAATATAAAATAAAAATTATAAAAAAATTATAATTTAATTTATAAAATATATTTTAAAATTAATTATATTAATAATAATATATATATAATAAATTAAAAAAATAAAAAAATAAAAAAAGAGTTAATAATTAAATAATAAAATTAATATAATTTATATAAATAAATAAAAAATAAAAAAAATATAATAAAAAAATAAAAAAGTAAAAATTATATAAAATAAAATTTATAAAATGAGTTTTAAAGAAGTAGGGTAGGTAAAAAAAAAAATTAATAATAAATTTATTATAAATAATTAAATTATAAATAAAATAATATAAAAAAAATTTAAAAATTATAATAAAAAATTAAAAATTTAATTTATAAATAGGTAAAATAAAATAATTAATTTAATAATTATATTTTTAAAATAAATTATAAAAAATTTATAAAAAAAAAATAATAAAAAAAAGAAATTATATAAAATAAAAAAAAAAAGTAATTATTAAAAAATAATAAAAAAAAATTAATTAATTTATATAATTTTTAAATTATAATTAATATTAATTTAATTATTAATTTAAATTAAACTTAAATATAATAAAATTATTATTATATTTAAAAAAAATTAATTAAATTTTATATTAATTTTATTTATAATATTTAAAAAATAATAAAATAATTATTATAATTTTTATTTAATTTTTTTAAACTTATATATTTTTTAAATTATTTATATATAATTCTTTATTTAATTATAAATTATAAATATAAAATAAAAGTTTATAATAATAAAAATTAAATTTATATTTAACTTTTTTTAATAAATAAATTTTTAAATTTAATTTTTAAAAATTTTATTATTAATTATTATTTATTATTAAACTTATTAATAATATAAAAAAAATATCAAATTTTATTTATTTAATAATTTAAAATAAATTTTTAAATAATAAAATTAAATAAATAAAAAATAATTTTATAAAAAATAATAATATTATTTAAATTTTTATAATTATAAAAAATAATAATAATATTATAATTTATTTATAATTAATAATTTTATTTATAATAATAATTAAAATTAATTAATTTTTTTTAAAACTTTTAAACTATAAAAATACTTTATTTAAATCTAATAAATAATATAAATATTATAAAATAAATATTTTAAAAATATAAAGAGGTTAAAAAATTATAAATTAATAAATATAATTTAATATATATAAATTTTATATAATTTATATAAAGATATAATTAATTAAAATAAAAATATAATTTAATTAAATTAAATTTATTATAAATAATATTTAAAAAAAAATTTAATAAATTTAATAAATTAACCTTTTATTTTTAATTAAATTAAAAAAAATATTATAATATTAAAATATTAAAAAAATTAATAAAATATATAAATAAATTATAAATATATTTTATAATTTTATAAATTATTATAAAATAATAATAAATAATTTAATTATATTAAAATTAAAAATTATAATAAATAATTTTTATTTAATTTTTTAAATTATAAAATAATAATAATTAAATAATTAAATTTATATTAATATTTTAAAATACTTATTTAAAAAGTATAATATTTTAATTTAAAAATAATAATATTTAATAATAAGTTTTTTATATAAATATAAAAATTAAATAAAATTTTATAAATTTATAATATAATATAAAATATAATTAAAAAAGGATTATTAATTATTTATAATTTTATAATTAATAATTAAATAAAAATATAAGAATATAATAAATTATTAGGGAAGTAAAAGTTTAAAATAAAATATAAAATTATATGAAAATAAAATGAAAATAAATAATTAATATTTACTTTTATAAAATACCTTAATTTATATTTATAATAATTTAATTAAATTATAATAATTTTTAAAAAAAAAATTAATTTTTATACTTTTTAAAAAAAGTATTTTTAAATAAAACTAAATATATTAAATTTAAGGTTAATTAAAATTATAAAATATTACTTTAAATTTTTAAAAAATATTATTTTAAAAATAATTTACCCTATTTTTTTTTATTAATATTTTTAATAATCCTTAAATAGTATTCTTTAAAATATAATTAGTAGTTTTTTTTATTAATTTTAAAAAGATGTTAAAAAGGTTTTTTATAATGTTATTCTTTTTTATCCCGCTTTATATCTAGCACCGGATTTATCCGCTAAACTTATATTAGATTCGCAACCTTATCGCGGTTTAATTCGAATAACGGGCCACGGATCTGGAGCTAAGGTCCTTCGACATTAGACTCATTGGATGCCTTAAGGTCGCTTCGGGTGGGCAATAATATTCTAAAATGGTGGCCTGGGGATCCATATCGTTGGACATGGTGTCGTACGAAATCGGACATTTCACCGAAGCCCACGATCACGTCGGCGCTCGCCACTCCTTCGGCCTGGAGAGCGATTCCAATCCAATCTTGGTCTGCCACATGATGTCGTGAAGCAGATTGTTCGCCCACAGCCCGACGACGTAAGACACGCCGGTGAGCCTGCTGATGTCCGACGCGATGCCGTCGATAGCGCGCAGCTTATCGGCTTCCACGGTCACCTGCCGCTAGGTGTAGTGGCCCACAAGGGCGTACCAGCTCTTCTACAGCCTGTTCATCTCCATCAGGTTCAGGGCGTGGCCTTCGGGCGTCGACAAGGGAAAGGCCGTGATCTTGCGCTCTGCTTCGCCAGACCACATGTCCTCGGCGAAGAACCCGCCAACACTCCAGGTGCCGTGGTTGCATCTCCACTTGAGCGATCGCCCATAGTCCAGGAACCGCGGAGACAGGACGCGCTCCTAGAGACACCAGGCCCGGCTGGACATAGGGTCGGAGAACATGGCTCCAGGTACGAGTCCTCGTCTAGCAGCCACAGCTTGCTCTCCTCGCCCTTGGGCATCTCGAAGGCTTCTTGCATCGTGGTGGCTCGGTCGTTGGGGAGGCAGTATGTCAATGGGATAATGCTTGGCCATAGGTCTGTTCTGTGGTGGGACAAGTCATGGAGGAAGCCATCTTTCGCGGCCTTGCCTTTGGAGGAAGAGATCGTGAGCACGGCTTCTTTGTAGAGGTCTCTTATCCTCGAGATCTCGCGAAGCTTGTCTTCGTCGTCGTCCTGGACGATACACATGAATTCTACCCATAGGTATGATATTCGTAGCTCTCGAGTCACTACAACGGCGTCCTAAAGAGTTTAGGGGAGGTCCTTAAGTTGGAAGCCCTGGATCCTAGCCGTCAAATTTTTTTTAGTAGTTTGAAACTCTTACGGCCCTCCCCAGCAGTAACTCTACGCCGTATAGCGACCGCGCTCCGCCATATGGAACTAGTTAATGCGGAGGACCCGGCTATCAGGGTCAGACACATTAATGAGGCGGGTTAGTAACACTAATAACGTCCTCCTTTTACACGTCTCACCGTAGTTTTTTTATAATTTATTAATTAAAATTTAAATTAATTAACGTTAAATTTTAATATTACGTTAAAATTTAATAATTAAAAAGTAATATATTATATAATTTATTTATTTAAAAATATTTTAAAATAATAAATAACTAAAAAATATTATTTAAATTTAATATATATAAATACATATAAAACAATATATATAAAATTATTTTTATAAATTTAAAAATTTATAATTTAAAAATATTAATATTTATTAATATTTAATTAAATTTTAAATTTTAAAATAAAATTTTAAAATTTTAAATATTATTATTATAAATTTTTTTAATTTTTTTTTTTAATTTAATTAATAAAAATATTATTAATATATTTTTAATTATTATTATTATTATTAAATTTAAAAATATTTATTTATTATTAATATTAAATTTATATTTTATTATAAAATATAATAAATATAATTTAAATTTTAAAATTTAAATTAAATTAATTAATATTTATATATATAAAATAAGTTTTTTTTTTATTATTTTTATATATATTATTTAATTTTTTTAATTATTATTTTATATTTTATTATATTATAAATAATTATTTTAATTTATAAATTAAGTTAATTAAATAAGTTAATAGTTATATTTAAGCTACTTATATAAATAACTTAACGTATATAATTAAATCGTATCGTGCGTATAGTTTTATTATTTTATAAAATAACGTGAAAAGGTATAATTAATATATATTAATTAAATTTATTTAATTATTATTATCATTATATATTTATATATATAAAAAATTAATTAATATTAATTAATAATTATAAAATAGTAAAATTAAAAAAATAGGTTATTATTATTATTATTAATTTATTTATTAAAATATTTAATAATAATTTAATAATTAATAATATTTATATTATAATTAAAAATAATAAAATTATTAAAATTATTAAAATTTTATTAAAAGTAATTAAATTATAATTATATAATTTTTAAAATTATTAAAATTATATAATTATAATTATATTTATTATATAAAATACGAATAAGTTTTTTATTAAATAATTTAATATAATTTTTAATAATTAATTAAAATACTTATAATAAAAATAATAATATATATAATAATTATATTTTTATATATTTTTATATTAATATTTTTTTTTATAATTAATATTTATAAAAAATATATAAAAAATAATATTTTTATAAATAATTATATATTATAAAAAATATTAATTATTATAAATAATATAATATTAAAATATAAAATAATAATTTAATATTAATTATTTAAATTATATAAATTAATTTAAATAATAGAATTATTTTAAATTTTATATTAAAATAAAATATTTTTTTTAAAACTTTAATTTTTTAAATTAAATTAATAATTAATTTAATTTATATTATTAATTATTTTTACTTTTTTTTTAAATTTTATAATTATTATTATTTATATTATTTTATTATAACTTATTTATTATATTTAATTATAATAATTTATTAAAAAGAAATTTTATTTTTAATAATAATTAATTTAATTTTATAAATAAAAGTATAAATTAATTTATTATTAAGAATTTTATAATTATAAAAAATATATATATAAAATTTATTATTATAAAAAAAATTTAAATAAATATAAATTAAAATTTATAAAAAATAATTATTTTAATTATAATATATATAAATAAAATTATATTATAATTTAATTAAATTAATATAAATATTTTAAAATTTATAAATAATAATTATTTTCTTATAATTATTAATAAAAAACTTTTATATAAATTTTAAATAATATTTTTTAAATAAATTTAAAATATATTTTATATTATATATATTTTATAAATAATAAAAACTTTTTTAAAAGCTTATAATATTTATATAAAGTTTTAATTAAATAATAATCTTTTTTTATAATTATATTAATTATTAAAAATAATAAAAATATTTATATAATTTTAAAATAAATTTAATAATATAAAAATATATAAAAATTTAAAATTATATTTAAAATAAAAAAATTATAAAGAATAATATTTATTATTATTATAATTATTATAACTTTTAAAAATTTAATTATTATTATTATAATAAAAAAAAAAGAAATATTAATTATAATATATATAATAAAAAAATTTAATATAAATTTAAATTTAAAATAAGTATTATTAGTAATTTAAATCTTTTTTTTGATATATATTTTTAAATTATATTAAATTTAATTTTATTAAAATTATAATATTTATTTTTTTAAATAAAAATAAAAAATAAATAAAAAAATAAGGATAAAAATAATTAGGTATTAAAGAATATTTATTAATATTAATTATAAAAATTAAACGTATATTAATTTAAATTTTATTTTTTATTTTAATTAAATATAAATTATAATTTATTTAATTTTTATATTAATTTTTTTATTTATAATAATAAATAAAAGAATTTAATATTTATAAATAATAAAAAAATAAAATTATTTTTTTTATAAAAAAATTTAATTTAATAAAATATTTTATATTAAATTTATAAAAAAAAATATTTTAAATATAAGAATTAAAAGTTTTATAATTATATTACTTTTTTTTATAATTATATATATAAAAAAATTATTATATAAAAAAGTTTTTAAATTTATAATATAATAATTTTTATATTTTTAATAATATTTTATTTAATATATTTAAATAAAAAAAAAGAAAATATTTAAATATATTATTATTTTTATTTATATTTAAAAAATAATTATTATTTTTTAAAAAAAAATAATTATATATTATTTTTATTAAAATTTATATTAAATAAATAATAAACTTTAATAAAATTATAAAACTTTTTAAAATTTAAATTTATAAAAAAAAATAAATTAAAAAATTATATAATTTATTAAATAATAAAATATAAATATTATTTTATATTTATATAATATAAAATTTAATTAAAATATTTTCATATTATACTTTTATTTATATTAATAAAATAAATTAAAATTTATTTTATTTATTTAATTAAATATTTATATATATTTAAAAATATTTATTTAATATTAAAAAATATTTTAAAATAAATTTTAATTATATATAATATTATATTAATTAAAATAATTTAATATATATAAATATATATATTTATTTAATAAATATTAATAAAAAATTATATAAAATTCTTTAATTAATATTTAATAAATTATAATTATATTAATAAATATTAAATTTTAAATTTTAAAAACTATAAATTTTATATATAATTATAATATATATATATATAAATATATTTAAATTTAATTATATATTATTTATATTAATAAATATATATAAATATTTATTTTAAAATTTTTTATTTTTTTTAAATTTTTTAATTTAAAATTTATTTAATTAATAATTTTATATTAATAATAATTTTATAATTATTAAATATAATAATTTTATAATTATTAAATATAATAATTTTATAATTATTAAATATAAAAATAAAAAAAAGAAGTTAAAAAAATTAAAATATATTATATTAATTAAAAATATAATAATAATAATTATAATTATTATAAAAAAAATAATTTTAATAAATATAATAATAATTAATTTATATATAATTTATACGATAATAATAATAATTATTATAATTATAATAATAATAACTTTAATTATAATAATAATAATTTAATTAAAATAAATTATAATAAAAATTTAAATATAAAAATAATAAATTAAAAATCAAATATTATTATATATATAATAAAAAACATTAATAATTAATATATTTTTTTTAAAAAATATTATTAAATTAAAAATAATTTTAATATATATATTTAATATTTTAATAATATTAATTTAAATAAAACTTATATTATTTTTTTAATAAATTTTAAAAATATTAATTTAAAAAATAATAGTTATAAATATAATAATAAAAAAAATAATAAAATTTAAAAATATTATTTTATAAATATTTTATATAATAAAATAACTATATAATATATTATATATATTTTATTTTTTTATATTATATTTTTTAAATAAAATAAGGATTTATATAAATAAAAAAATATTATTTTATTTTTATAATTTTTATTAAAAAAATATTTAAAATAAAAATTTTAAAAAATTATTCTAAATATAAAAATAATAAAATACTTAATAATAAATTATAATTAATATTTAATAATCTAATAAAAAATTTATTTATAATATTAAATATAAAATAAATTAAATAAATTATTATTAAATTTAATAAAAAAATTAAAACTTTTTTTTTAAAATTATATATATTAAATTCTCTATTAAAACTATTAATTTTTATATTATAAATATATTTATTCTTTTTTTTTAATATTTAAAAAATATAAATAAGTTATATATTTTTTTTAATAATATTATAAATTAAATTATTTAAAAAAATTATAAAAATAAAAATAATTTTTTTTAATTATATATAAATAAAAATATTTATAATTTTATATATTTAAATAAAATATTAAAATTTTTTTTATTATAATTAAATTATATTAATTTTATTATTAATTTTAATATTTATTTATAAATTATTTATAATAATTATTTAAATTTATTAATTATAATAATATAAATTATAATATATTAAAAATAATTAATAAATTTTATTATTATTATTAAATTTATAATTTAATTTTTAAATAATTTAAATTTATTTTAAAAAATAATTAAAATTTTAATTATAAATTTATTATAAATATAATATATTTTAAAAATAAATTAATATTTTATATAATAAATATAATTATTTTTTTTAAAATAATATATTTTTTTTATATAATTTTTATTAAAAATATATAAGAAATTTTATAATTAATATAAATTAATATATATTTAAATTTATTAGATTTTATTATTTATAATATTAAAATAAATTTTGTATTTATTAAATTTAAATTTAAAGTAAAATTAATAAAAATTATTTATAAATAAATGTTTATAAAAGTATATTAATTAATAAATAAAAAGAAATAATATTATATATTATTTTAATATATTTTTAATATTTTTTTTAATAAATTAATTAAATTTATTAATTGAAATATAATTTTATAAATAATTATTAAAATAATTAATAATATTATAAAATTAAATAATTTAATATTAATATTATTTATTTTTAATATTATTTATTTTTAATATTTATTTATAAATTAATATAAATTTCCTATTAATATTATTAATATTATAATAAATAAAAATAATTTTAAAAATTATAAAAATAATTTATTAATATATAATTAAATAATAAATTTTAAATATAATAAATATATATAATAAATTAAATATATTTAAAATTTTAATAATATTAATTTAAAATAATATTTATATATAAAAAAAAAGTTAGTTAATAAAAACTATATAAAATATTTATTATTAATAAATATAATATAATATTAAATTTATTTAATAATTTAATTAAATTTTAATTTATTATTATATATTTTTATTTTAAAAATAAATATATAAAAATTAATAATATTTAATTATTATTTTTATAAAAAGATATTAATAAATTTATTATTAATAATTATTAATAAAAATTATAAAATATTTTATAAAAATTAATATTATTAATATAATAAAATTATTTTTTAAAAATAAAAAATAAATTTAAAATATTAATAATATATATATATATAAATTAAAAAAATAATTATAATTTTATATTATAACTTTATAAAAATAATATAATATATATATTAAAAAAATTATTTAAAAAATTTAATAATATTAAAATATTAAATTTTATTAATAAAAATATATTTATTTTTAAAAAATTTAATAAATTTATTTATAATAATATTTAAATATTTAATATTAAAATAATTTATAAAATTAAAAAAAAAATATTAAATTATTTAAAAAGTTTTATATAATTATTTAAAAGTATATTAATATAAAAAAAAGTAATCTTTATATAATTATTTATAATTTAATATATAAATTAATAATTTTTTTTAATTTTAATAGTAATATTAATAATTATATTTAATATAATTTTAAAAATTTAAAATATTATTTAAATATATTTATAATTAAAATTTAATTTAAAATATATAATTTTTATTAAATTATTATTTAAACTTTATTATAAATACTCTTTAAATATTTTTATAAAAATAATTAAATTATTATATAATATTATAAAAATTAAAATTTATTAATTTATTATAAATTAAAAATATTATATTAATATTTTTAATATATATACTTTTATATTTAATTTATATTTATTAATAATAAATTTATAATATTTAATAAATATATTTAAAATTATAATTTTATAAATTAATAATACTTTAATTTTAATTATATTTAAATTTTTAATATATTTTATAAATAAAATTAAAAAAAAAATTATATATAAATTATAAAAAAAATTAACATTTAATTATTTATTTAATTTTAATAATATTTATTTAATAAAAAAAAGATTTTATTTATATATAATAAAGAAATTAAAATAAAAAAATTAATTTAATAAATATTAAAATTTTAAATTAAATATAATAATATATAAAATAATAAATAAAAAAATTTATTTAATATTAATTTATTAATTAAAAATATTTTTTAATTTCTTAATTATAATATAATTATAAAACTTAAATAAAAATAATTATATAAAATTTAATAAATAATTTAAATAATAATAAAAAAACTTTAATTATAAAATTTATTTTATATTAATTAATTTAATAAAAATAAAACTAATAATTTTTATTAATAATTTATTTATTAATAATAAAAATTTTAATTTTTAAATTAAATATATAATTATTTTAATAATAAAAAAATTTAATAATTATAAAATTTATTAAAATATTATTAAAAATATTATTTATTAATTTTTAATTAAATATAAATATATTATAAAAAGTATATTAATATTAAAAATATATAATATAATTAATAATTTTAATATAATTATAATAATTTTAATTATAATTTATTAAATTATATATTATTTAAAAATAAATTATATTTTATTATTTATATATATAAATTTATTTTTATTATATAAATATTTAATTAAATAAAAAATAATAAAAAAAATATTTAATAATAAATATTATAATATTTTAATAATTTTATAAATAAAAAAAATTAATAAAATATATTAAATTAATAATAAAAATAATTTAATTAATATTATAATAAAATTTATATTAAATAAAATATTAAAAAAATTAATTTTTTATAATAAATTATATTTTAAAATAAAAGAATATATTAATTAAAAAATATTAAATGTTATAAATTAATAAATATTAAATATTGTAAATTAATATATATATTTATTATTAAAATTTAAAATTATTAAAAAAAATAAAATAAATTAAAAAAATTTAAAAATTAAAAATAAAGGAATAATAATAATAAAATTAAATAAAAATTAAAAAAATATAAAATATAATAAAATAAATTAATAAAAATTTAAATTTATATTTTATTAATTATTTATATTTTATTTTATAAAATAATATAATTAATTTATAATTAAATTTATATTTTTTTAAAAAATAAACTTTATAATTAATATTTAAATTAATAATTTATATTAATAAAATTAAAAAATATATATATTATTTATTATTATATAAATATTTAAACTATTAATTTATATATAATAAATATTCTTAACTAGATTTTATAGTTTAATATTTATATATTGTTATTAAAAATAAAAAAATTTAATATATAATAAATTAATAAAATTACTTTAAAAAGAAATATATACTTTTATTTTAAACTAATAACTTATACCTTTATTATATATTAATATATATTAATATAATTATTTTATATTATATAATATTTAAAAATTATTTTATAATATTTATATTTATATTATATAATATTTAAAATTATAATTATATTATAATAATTATATTTATAATTTAATTTAATTTAATTTTAAAAATTTTTATTTATTTATATTATTTTATAAATAATAAAAATATATATTTATAAATATATTTAAAATTAATTATTTATATAATTAAAATAATATTTTAATTTAAATAATTTTATTAAAAATAAATTTTTTTTATATAAAAATAATAAATAAATTTTAAATTTATAAATAAATTAGGAAATTTAAAATATATAAATTAAAAATATTAAATAATAATTCTAAAATTTAAAATATACATTTATTTTATAATAAAATAATAAAATAAGGAGTTATAGGACTTTAAATTAATAAATTAAAAAGTTTAATATTTAATTTTAATTTAAAAAACTAAAAATCTTTCTTTATTTTTTTTATAATTTTTAAATAAACTAGTATTATAATTTAAAAATTATTAATATAAGTTAAATTAATTAAATAAATTAATAATTATAATTAAGCTACTTATATAAATAATTTAATATATATAATTATATTATATTATACGTATAACTTTACTATTTTATAAAATGATATAATAAAATATAATTAATATATATTAATTAAACTTATTTAATTATTATTATTATTATATACTTATATATAAAAAAAACTAACTAATATAATTAAAATTATAAATATGTATATATATATAATAATAATTATTTTAAATTTATATTATATAAAAAGTTTTTAATAATTTTAATAATTTTAAAATATTAAAACTATATTATTATTTATTTTATTTAATAATAAAAAATTAATTAAATAATTATAAAATTTTTATATTTTATTATATAAATTTTTTTATTTTTTTAAATTTTTTTTTAATAAATTTTAAAATATTAAATTTAATATAAATAATTTAATTAAAATAAAACTTTTATTTTAAATATAAAAAAATAATTTATATTATTTAAAATTATAAAATATATAAAAATAATATTTATATATTTTTTTTAATTATTATAATAAATTAATTAAATAGTAAAAATAAAAAATAAAATATTTTAAATTAAATTTTAAAAATTATTAAATAAAAACTAAATTATTAAAAATTTAATTAATTTTTATTAATAATTTTTAATTAAATTAAAATTATAAATATTAATATAATATTTATAAATAATAATTATTTATTAAATAATTAATATATATATATATATTAAATTTAAAACTTCGATTTATATAAAATAAAATTTATATATATATAACGAGTTTTAATTTTTTAATATAAAAAAATTATTTTTTTTATATTATTTTTTAAAATATATTATTTAAATTTTTTTGTAATTTTTTAAACTTTATTATATATAATAAAAATAAAAATAAAGTTTTATAATAATTTTATAATTTAAAAAAAGAAATTAAAAATAAATTTTATAAAATAATATTTAATAATAATTTTAATTTAAATTAATTTTTATTAATAAATTAAAATTATTAAAATTATATATTTTATAAAATAAATTTAAATAATATTAATTATTAAATAATACATACAAATTATAATATATACTAGTTAATTTTAAATAAAAATAAGAGCCCCGGCACGTTCGCTTTAAAGCATGCACTATATAGACCTTATCTTTCCTAATAGGCGACAAGGTTAGCCGGATTACGCAATACAAGGCGTAATTAGTCCGTCCCCATGATAAGTGAGCGGGTGAGTAGCTTCATTCGGTAAGTATCATCCTTTAACTTTTAACTTTTCGTGTCGGCGCACCCTAAATGGCGTTTGGTGGATTTTGCGTTGACTTCCGAGACTCATTATAAGGTCAGAGGTTCGCAGTGAGAGTGTCCCTTCAGAGGCTCGAAGGCCCTTCCCAACACCCGAAGGCAGTTCGACGAGTGATAATAATCATGGCTTCGGCAGTTCTAAAAGCCTGGGATGAATGCGATAAAACAGACACATTGTTCGTCCTCATCTGCACTGTCATCTGCTGGACCATTGTACCGACGGTTAGTCTTCAGGAGCACCTCTATTGACATTGTGCTGCTGGCCATTTGGCTCACCTGCCTCGTGATCCAGGTTGGAATTGCCTATGGAGGATATTCGTGGAAGCGCAATGCCATGAGTGCGGCCATGCCGGCCGTTCTCACAATAGCCACCTGTTCCATTCAATGGTTCATCCTGGGCTACACTTTGGCCTATGGCGAGGGCGGCTGGTTTTTCGGAGACTTCAAGTATCTGTTTCACCGATCAGTGCTGAGCGAGCCGGTTGGAACGATCCCCGCGATCCTCTTCAGCGAGTTCCAGTTGGTATTTGAAGCGACCGTCTGCGCCATCGCCGTCGGCGGCGTATGCGAGCGTGGAAGGCTGTGGCCATTAGTGACCTTCATCTTTGTAAGTTGTCTCCCCTTGCTGGCCTGTGCAGAAAGGTGCTCACAGGGCGACAGCTTTGGTCGACATTCATCTACTGCCCGCTCGCACATATGGTCTGGGGCGGAGGATGGCTCGGCGGAAACCTTGGTGTGCTCGATTTTGCAGGAGGTGCGAATAGACATTCTTGTTTCCTGTCGTAGCACTTGCCATCCTGATCAGAATAATCATCACAGGAACTCCCGTCCACGTCTGCTCCGGAGCAACAGCGACAGCACTGAGCATTTACCTCTCCTACCCCCTTTTTCGTTCGCGCAGGTCTGACGTCCGGACACCGACGCATATCCGGCTTCACCGCCCTGGCAACTCTTTCTTCCAGCTCCTAGCGTTGATCATCATCTGGGGCTCTTGGCTCGCATTCGATGCCGGCACGACCTTGACCCTCTCCTTCCAGTCCGTCATTGCGCTCTGCGTGACGAACCTGTGTGCCTCGACCGGTGCGCTCACCTGGGCGTGCATGGCCTTCTTCGAGACGGGCAAGTGGTCGATCGACGCCACTTTCATGGGCGCCATCTCGGGATTGGTCATGATCACACCGTCAGCCGGCTTCATCGACATGCCGACGGCATTCTTCTTCGGCATCTTTGGTGCCCTGTTGTGCAGACAGGCCCTGAGGATCAAATTCACCGAGGTCGCGAGGAGGTGGCGCTGGGTGGACAACGGCGACACCTTCGCAACCCACTGCATCGGTGGCATCGCAGCCACCATCGCCACCGGCCTCTTTGCACAGAAAGAAGTCGCTGCGTACGGGGGATTAGAGATTGTCGGTGGCGCCTTCTTCGATGGCAACATCCGCCAGGTTGGCATCCAGATCGTAGAAGCACTTGTCGGGCTCACTTGGTCATTCGTCGGCTCGTTTGTCATCATTGCGCTCATCGACTGCATTCCGGGCATGGAGGTTCTGGCGCTTGACAAGTATTCAACCCAAGGGCTTCAGATGTGTCTTCGCATGCTAACTGTGACGGCAGGGACATAAGTGCCGGGCTGGACCTGAACGAGACAGAAGAGTCTCTCTGCGGGCTGGACTATCCCGATGAGGTCGACTACTGCCCCGTTTCAAAGGGGACCATCGCGCTCGAGTAAAACTCTTGTTGAGGTGGTTGGCTGTATTTCTCGGGTCTTGGGCATTTACCACTGTATGAAGGCGCCATGTATGTCCTCGGACGTATACGGAATAGAAGCGAAACCACCTATGGGGATTAGAAACGAAACCACCTGTGTGGTTCAGACTAATGGTTGTATGTTCCATGAGACAAAGTCAAATAGAAAAAGAGCGACGAGAAGAAATAAAACCAATGAATATATCATGGCTCGATCACTGCGACCATTCCGCGGACTTGACCCTGTGAGTCGGTGCACAGAAGGAATCAGCCAAAGGGGCTCTGCAACCCAGTCATCGCCATGCTATTATCTGTCCAGTCAGTTCTATTAAAAGCCTGCATCCCAGCATCATTGGCTACCCAGACTGCCCGAGGAAGCTGCTTCTCCACCGAGAGGGGTTTTAGCGGTAAGCTGACCTGGGGAGCTGGGTCTGTTCGAGTTGACACGTCACAGCTGCGTGCGGGTGCATATGAGTTGATCCCGATTGCTGCGCGCTAAGTGTTGATCAGGGAAGAAAGGATCTGGTCCACCAGAGGCGGTCAGCTGCGCTAGGTAGTCTCTTTACGCCAAGTTGCCCTCGGCGTCTGTGAAATAGGCCCTGGGCTTTTCTGTTGTCATCAAGACTCCTCATTTCCGCTTTGAACATTGGCTGTAACTGGAATAACCCCTCTGGTCTGTCCACTCAGTCAAACTATCAATCAGTGCCGGGCTTAACTCCCTGTTGGTCTTTATATACACCGTCTCGAAAGGGTGAACACTCCCGCCGCCATAGGCGCCCTCATGCATAGGATCCCATGCGCCTAGTGGCTCGCAGAACGCTGTGACATTATGCCCCTTCGAGGTCTGGTACTGCGTGAGTAGTGTGTCGACCTTCTTCCCAGCACCGACTATGATACCTGTGGCAGCGATCTCGCCCTGTACGGCGGCTTGCCGATCTGGGAAACACTGTGATAACCCTTTCTCGACCCAGTTTGGCCCGCTCGGCTCGTAGCCTTCTGGGCGGGGGAAGTCATCTGCATGGGAAAAGAGTATTTCCATCCATTCATCATGTCGTGGACTTGTGGGTGGTGGGTATAGGAGGAGAGAGAGGCCCGTGCTATCAGTTGCCCATACCATAGACTGCACGTGTGGTGTTGGCCAGCAGTTAAGTGAGATACCGACAAGCTAACTCAAAACGTCAGGAACTGGTGATAACTCTAGTACTCCCTTGCAATATGCGCCTGGACGGAATCAGAGAACAAGAAGAGTTTTATCAAGTACATACTTTTACCTCGTTTGTAATCTTAGATAATAAAGTATCCATCCAACAGAGACCATCAGCCCAGGTTGGCATAAAAGGACCACGAACACTAGCATTCATTAAGATAAACCGGCTGTACTGGCGCCATAAGTCATCCTTCAAGAGGACCTCGGCATGTGAGCCGAGGTCGTAGCAGGTATTGCTCCGGCGGACGGACCGGATCCCCGGAACATTATCAGGAAGCAGGGAGTCCGCGTCGGTCTCGCCGTTAAAGATGAACACGAAATCGGCCTCCGCGTGCAAGCCGTGAGTGATGAAGAACTTCAAGTTCCGCCGGGATTCTTGGCTCTCGCTATACACGTACGTAATGAGCGGGCGGCTGCCGACATCGGACTCATCTGGTGGTGTATCTTGAAGGGCGGCAGGAATCGATGTTAGACCCGTGGGGGCCGTTGTGGTATATGAGCGCTGCCATATCTTATCTGCCAATTAGCGCAAGGTCAAGGGAACTGACAGCTGCGGTGGGATGGGCGAGATAGGTATGAATAACTACATCATACCCAGACTAGAACGACCGACATCGAAAGGGCCACGAGGAGACCCGCCGAAACACGGTGTCGCGCTTGGTTGAACATTGCGCCTTGGAGTGGTGCCCTCAGCGTGGAGCACAAAGCTGTGCAAAGAATGAGGCTCGTGGGCGGGAAACATCCAGGAGGGTCGGCTCGCAAGAACGAAGAAGCGAGAGCGACGTGCTTCCTAATGGGCTTTGGGCCAATTCCAAGTCCTCATGTGCTATATACAGTCGCACTCGCTTGACTGGGAAAATCTGGACGCGAAGGGCCAACAGATGAGAGACATTGGCGTGGGCGGCTGACCCACCAGGGTGGGTATCAGCCCCATGACACGCACTTCAGCTTTGTCAGTTGCGAACCCTACCCTGGGCTCAGCGTCCACTTGATTCACAAGCTGAACTGAAGCGAGACCCACAAGGCCCATACTTCATTTTATCGAAGCCCGTCAAATGGGAACAGTAGAAATGTTCCGAATGCTAAGGGTGGCCAAGCACCTGGTCATGCTAGCAATTCTAAGCTTGTAGCTACTGATTAAGTTGCAATGTGACCACAAAATTCGTAATATTGGATAGTATTGACTAGGCATCCGCGAGGCACGCGTTCAGTTATCCGGTCGTTTGTGTGTCAACAGTTCCATATCGCGTTTCAAGGGACTGCAATCAGTTAGTCAACCGTACTCAGAAAAATTCACAATGAAATCAGCTCACCATGACCTGCGGCTTCATGGTAGACGTCGGAAAATACTTCGCGACTTCAAATAGTCTTTTCCAACCCGCGACGCTCTTTAATGACGTCCGCCCAAGTGATGACGCCGTCAGGCTCAACAGCGTCACCTTCGCGCTTGATCACATCCGCCCAAGTGATGACGCCGTCAGGCTCGACAGCGTCACCTTCGCGCTTGATCACATCCGCCCAAGTAATGACGCCGTCAGGCTCGACTGCGTCACCTTCGCGCTTGATCACATCCGCCCAAGTGATGACACCATCAGGCTCGACAGCCTCGGTGCTGCCGTCTCGCCTCGAAAGCGGGGCAGCCAGCACTGAGCTGAAAAGAGTCAAAGCGAGGTACTGAATGATCTTCATTGTGGTTGTAAATACCGATATGTGAGACAGGTCTTTGAATCAAGGTGTCAAGGATTTGATAAACAGACGAAAGATTCGAACTGTGGCCGAAATCATCGGGTAACAAACAGGAAGACTCGCACGTTACACTATGTTTCGGTAGGCAGGTAAGCTGGCCAATATATAAAAATGCGCCGGGATACTCACTACGAACAACGAATCAATCAACCGGAAGTCTCTGAGAACATCAAGAGAATCGAAATTCGATCATGAGAGGTCCATGTGCCATCAGCACGTCCCAGAAATGGCGAAGCTTGTGGGCTCCAAAACACGGCCATCAATTCCAACCTTGCCTCAACTTCCGCGTATTTGGAAGGAAGACAATGCTGGTCCACCCATGCATGACTATCTCCTGTGAGCCCAAGGAACCTGATCCAATCTCGATGATCTTGTGGTCTCGCCGCTGGTAACGTTCCATGACGAACCAGGCGCACCCTGAACATTCGTGGAAAATTCGCACCTTCGGACCAAATGTACAGGTACAGACAGTCGACTTCGGGCTTGTGTTATCGACTTCTGCCAAGTTCATGTCGCAATATCGGTGTGCATTAGTGTGTGGCTATATGATGTGATGGGTCGTGGGATTCACAGTCCAGCCCTTTGCAGCCCTGCGTAGATATCGTTGGTTCCATCCCTGCCGTCTCTTCACATCTTCAGTGTTTCCAACCACTAGTATCGGTAATTGGTTATCATCCGTTGGGTCCAAATAGAATCCTTCGGTGAAGACTGCAGGTGCGTGATATGGCGCGAGGCTTCACCGGCTGCAAGCATTCATTGATGGAGCAGACGAATCGGCAGTTGCGAAATACCTGTTGGCTCCTAACAGGACTTGGGAAGTGCATACGAATCCTAGCAATCCAGCTCGGGCTCCACAACTCCATGAATCAGCGCTTCTGGAAATAAACGATCGACAAGGCCATTATGCAGATCCGAATCACTATCTTCAGCCGGAGTTTTACTCCGACCTTGGCTTCTGCGGGAAAGGGACCACACATCACACCGACATTGACAGTGGTTGCCACCAACTAAACAGTCCCGCACCAGGCGAGGCAGTCTTTACTAGTAGGAGATTCTAGCTGAATACTAGCCAATGTCAATTACTCACCAGTAATAGAAAGCGCAACCTCGAAGAAGTGATGACTCCTGCAGGGGCAAACTGGCGATACACGTCCCCATCAAGTTTGTCAGTCTGAAGGCGGCACTGCGGCACAGCCGCCTCACCGGTGCAGATTTGGGTGGGATTCACCTCCGTTCCGGCTCCTTGGGCCTGAACGTTGGCATTGGATTCAAGGCCCGGGGGGACTATGGTTAGATTATCACGGGCATATTCTGTCGTAAATCCGATTAACGAAGCTTCGGCGAATTGCATAATTGACGATTAGAATAGCATTGATTCTACAGCAAGTTGTTTGTAACAGAGTCAGCTGCCCTCGAGTTTGAAGTGCTCTGTTTGCCTCCGCGTTATGGAAGACAACCGTCCTCTCAACCAGACACTAATGTTCTTCGGCGTGTTTTGAGACCTAATTTTCTGTTTCGATCCCACTGTAAGTTACTCCCATCTCTAACAATTCAACCGGCTCTAACTCATGTTCCCGCAGATATCCATCCTGACACGGCTGCATTGACCACATGACCGCTGCAGAGACAAAATGGCCGAGCAACCTAGACGTAGCTCTGCCGCCGAGTCCGACAACACATCTGACGAAGATGAGAGTTTGCCGTTGGCTGGCATAGAAGGATACCATTATGCTCCGCATAAAAAGCTCTCACTTCTGAAGAAAATCCTTTTCTTCGGCCTTTGCCTGGTGGCATTCACGATGGTTGGGCTGGCATTGTACCTGGTGCATCGACAAGACAACCAGAATTCCCTCCGAGAGCAAGAATTGCAGATTCCCGAGGAGTGTGGAGAGTCACCGTCCGAGGCCCGAGATCTAGATTGTGTTTTCGACGTCATTATCATGGGCTGGGTTCCATGGCGGTGTTACGATGCGGATCTGGCGGCCGAGTTCCTGGATCGTGATGACTGGGCATTCTACCGCACACCCAACATGACCGGTTCAGAGGTGCCTATAAGTGAGATACTCAATGGTGATTGGGACGAGGTCTTCGTGAATTACAAGTACCACGTGGTTCATTGTACCTACACTTGGAGGAAGACGCAGCGTGCTGCCATGAGTGGGCTAATTTTGGATGGCTACGTTGCTGATTCGCATCACACAAATCACTGCGAGATGATGCTGCTCCACGAACCACTAGCGGAGAACAGCGCCTACATCAAGTATGCGAGCTGTCCCCGCGTTCGCGTAGACAGGGGGCGATTTGGATGGTATAGGATGCGCGGAGGTAACAAGACTTACAGGCAGCCGTAGTAACTGTAGCTTCGAAAAACAAAGGCTCAAATGATTTCGAGATTTCATGTAAATTTTGGTAGATTTCCAGCCTTTAAGGGTTTTCTGCACGTCTTCTGGGAGTCTCATTGGTGCTGAGACAGTAATGGCGAGTTCTCAACGTGGAAGAAATGAAGCCGAAAAATCAAGATCAGATACTCTGATGACAATTCACATTAAAAGAAGTGGTTTAATGCATACTAGATATGAATGTGACGACGTGACGCGAAATTTGGCTACTTATCTCCTCGGGAAGCGGGCCTAACACGGGTTGCCCAAACTCGATAATACACTCGTTTACATTCCATGGTGCCAAAAGTACGCTAGTAACACATAAATGTCGCGCACACCTAAAGTTATATATACAAGTAGTTAACTTAACTAGTTTAAATCTAATAAACTAATGAATAGTATTAAAAAAAAAGAGCATTCCCAGTACTTTAAAACTTCTTTTTATATTATTTTAAAAAATTTAATTATAAAAAAATTTAAATTAAAAATTTTATTTAAAATATTTTAATATTTAAAAAGGCTATATATAAATAATAAGGCCCCCTTATATAAATAAAATACTTTTAACTAAAATACTAAATACACCCACTTAAATTTAAAATATTATTAAAAACATAACTTTAATATAAATTATTTAATAACTAATAATTATAAATTAATAGGAATAGTATTATTTAATAACTTTAATTAAAAGGAATATTTTAATATATAAAATATATATTAATACCTAATAAATAATATATTATAAAAGTAAATATATATTTAATACTATTTAAACACTAATTACTTTATAAAAAAAACTTTAAATTTAACACGAAAAAAAGTTTTAAAGTACTAGAAATACCCTCTTTATTTTACTACTATCCCTAACTTTACTAGACTTATATTCGTAAAATAAATATAATATATAATCCTAATAATAATTACACGAGGAGTTTGGTGGTGCGCGACATTTATACGTCACTAGCGTACTTTTGGCACCATGGAATGCAAACGAGTGTAAGACCAACCAGAGCAAGCCAACCTCCCACAAATTTTGCAACATCGATTTCTTTAGAGGCGTGAACCAGCCTGTATCATCTCGCGCAAACCCCACCTCAGAAATGTCTTTTACAACGACCAGAACAGTGCAAATTGCTGTCATATTCACAATTTTTAATTGTCTCCTCCTTTACTCCGTCTTTTGGCTCCTCAACATTATTCCTAGCTTTCGGCCACACTTCCACGCAGAAGAAGATGATCATGAGGATTTTTCAGACAGGGTCGCCTCAGATTATGGGTTCGATGACGAAACTCGGAAATGCGTCAAAATATTCAGTCAACAATATCTCCTTACAGCCGCTTCACAGGCAACATCACATTGCGATTCATCTTCGGGGTCGGTTCTCAACTGTTTCCATGCATCACGAGAACCCGTTCCTCATCAATGGCCCCATGATCTGTTTTGCATTGCCCAAGACGTATCCTTCTCAACAAGGATGCGGAGCAACACTGCAGCATCCCACGCTATTACAGACTTCGTCGTGCCCTGCAGATTGGATGATGTGTTCAGCAAGGCGGATACGAGTGGTAGGCAGAGGCAGGATACCATAGCGACACCAAGAGACTACTTTTTCAAGACTGGTGTCACTCACCAGCTGGCTAGTTGGACACAGACTGCCCCAGGTCCGGCTTGGGCCAATCAATGCAAAACCGGCGCAGAGGGCAGAAATTTGATCATTCTCGTCAAACGAGGTCGGACAAGGAATCTGTGGGACAGCTTCATGGAGGTATGGCAGGCTATGATTAGTGTCGACATCCTTCGAATTTCTGGCGGTGGCGCTGGCAGGCCTTACATCACGGATCACAATCTCTCACGTGCGCGAATCGTTTTTGAAGATGATGATGAGCTACCATTCGAGGAGTGGTGGCAACTGGTACTCAGAAACGGTCTCCCAACATCAAGACTGAGCGAGCTAGAGCCCGGGTGCCTTGACATCATCCTGCCTCTGCCCGGATCATCCTCCCCGATGTACACGGCTCTGTTCGACTCTCAGTTTCATCAGTCGTGCCGCGAATCCTCTTTGGTCGGCGCCTTACAACATCGGATGTTCAGATACTACGGCCTTGATGCGCCCTCTATGCCTCCATCATCCGTCCCATTGATTACTATAATCGAAAGAAAAGGAACGCGCAAAATATGGGACTTTGAAAAACTTCTTGACCGAGTGAGGTCTCACTTTCCGGCAGCGAACATCACAGTTGTTGATTTCGCTCAATTCAGCCTGCGTGACCAAGTGCGTCTGGCAAGTGAGACTGATATTCTTGTCGGTATACACGGTGCAGGTTTGACGCATAGTCTCTGGCTGAATCCTACAGCTACTGTGGTAGAGTTCAAGCCGCCGTTATTTCCGGGTGGGCTGGGTTACATCGCACAGCTGAACGGTGCGTCCTACTTTGAAGGGAGAACTTTGTGGCCTGAGATGTGGAATTTGACGGTGAACAATGTTTCCCTTCCGGCCGGTTGGCTGGCGCCAGAGTCAGACCCAGGGTGGCAGTCGCATGAGTACGTCTATGTGGACCCAGATGAATTTATCGGACTCATCGACGCAGGTCTGCGGTCCCAGGCGCATATGACATGGGATCCCGCGCTGAAGGCTATATGTGTATCAAATGGATGTCATTACGAAAGTTGAGAGAGGAAGAGGGACAATGAATTTTCAATCTAGGTTTCTGAGTATCATAGTGGTTTTGTTTTTAATCATCATACATATAAAATGTATGTGGTGCCTTCATACAGTGGTAAACGCTCCAGACCCAGCGTTTGAAAAAATACAAGGCCAATGACAGTGAAAAAAATGATAGAGTAACTGAGTATTATAAATACCATATACGGTCCTTGGCTAAGTTGAAGCTTGGTCATAACTGATTTTATCCGTTGGTTTCGTAGTCTGCCAGGGCTCGAGTAGCTCAGCATAGCCCTCAGTACCCTCATCAGACCTCTTAATGGTAAGACTCTCCGATAGTAGCTTGAAACCTTCAACAGCCCTCACGTTGAGCGGAAGAAGACTAATATTCTTGTGGTACACCTCAAGAGCGTGAGCCTTTCTGTCAGGGGGTAGTTTATCAAAGACAGTAATGGGTGGACCCCAAATATCTGTAAAGACGTGCACGCCACAGCGCTTGCAGTGTGTTACACTCCCCATCTTCTGAAATCCAAGTTCAGCTCTCAACCCACTGTATTCCCATCCGTTCTCTCGGCCGTAGATTTGAACTTGATCTTTTGTCGGGTATACTCCAATATAGGCTTCCTACTCCCAAACGTATCAGCGTTTGGACAGGGCATGTCGGAGCGGACGATGGGGCTTTAGTACCCTGGCACAACCGCTGCAGTTATCTTCCTTAATCTCTTGTCCATGAATGGGGACAATAAGCCTAGCTTGCACATCCCCGCATTGGCAGGAGAATATATGGTGTGTGGCTGGGTCATTAGTGGTAGACGGTTTGATGTCGGGTCTCTCGTCTTCTGTCTCCACAGTCGTGATACTGGATGCCACAGGTCAAATACTTTCCCGATTTTTCAAAGTTGGTATCACTTGGTCAGCAATGGACCTACCTGATTTGAAACGGATTCACCCCTTGAATGGTCCGTACATTCACCGTGAAGAGACCACTTAGTGGCCCCGCGATATGCTGGCCCACTACTCCTATGCCGCAATTGTTGCAGAACTGCCAGCCAGGGAAGTATTTTAGCAAGGGTATGAGAACTTGAGATCACTGAACGTACCTTGTGACTGATTGCTTTTGACATGTGTTCCCGCAGGCAGCCATCGTCCCTGATTACCTTGAAACTGCCTTTAGGCGGGACAAGCCACAAGTAGCCCTTCTTCAGACACACACTGCAGGTGCAAGAGGAGGCAGACTCTATCACATCAGAGAGGCATAGTTCATACCGGTACCGACCACAAATACAGTTTCCGCGGTAGGTAATGTCCTGTGGTTGGGCCATCGTGTGCTTTCAGCCAAACATTAGCTGGCACAGGACTCGGAGAAGAGGGGCGTAGCGTAGTGAAACCTGCCGATGAGAGGGGTTGGATCTGCTACCAGGTATGTCCTCTTTTACTTGAATTTTATCCATGCTCTGATATAACGATAAGTAAAGTGTATATGGTGATATCATTATACAGTATGATGTCCTTTTACGAAGCTGTGACTATCTTCGTCTGGCTCGAGGGATGACATTTACCCCGCAGCTGAGCTCTCTGGCTGTACCAACAGCCTGCAAGGCGCCACCAATGTGACCTTGATTTCAACGGCCCGTCGGGGCGCTTATCATGCCGCAGTTCGACTCTACCTGCCCGATTTGTGCCTCGTAGAGACCGCGAATGAGGCATGGATGGTCGGGCAGGATTTCAATCCAACACAAGATCCGACATGAAGCCGTCGTCCTCTTGCTGGGCCGCAGTCGTGCTCATGCAGGACGGAAACTTGCCATGGAAGTTGCAACGTTGCAATATTGTTCATTGAGTCAGAGCAGATTGTTTTCCGACGGACCCAGAGAAGCAATGGACAGTTGACCCCGAGGACGCGCATCCGACATCGGTCAGCCTTGTGTATGTGGAAGTCCTTCTTGTTGAGCGCGCCTCTTCGGCATACGCAGAATCGATCACTTGGTTTTTTCTCGCCATGTGATGCATGTTCTCTAGAATGGAAAACCAAAGTCCATATTCCTCATCTCTGTGTTTCTGGAATCCCACTGTATGCCTAGAGAATGGATTATTCATCCGTCCCAACTGGCGACGAAGAGACGATATCCCCAACATTTACCCGACGACCAAAGCGTGATGTCTGGTCTGGCCATCTTGTCCTTATTCCTTGGGTTTCAACAATTTGTCTTGGATATTTGACAATATTACTTGCATTCAGCCGTCATGATAGCTGCCAGGGTCACGAAAATTGCGACCTCGGCTCATTCCCCAAGGGCTACGCAACTGATTTCGGTAAGTTATGTCGTTGAACCACCCGGCGACTGTGTTGTCGTATTGGCAATGGCTCATACGGCGCACAGTGGCTGCCAGAAAACATATCAGAGCTGAGCAAGTCCGCTTCACGGGCTCACCGTCGTTCTATGAGAATGGCAGTATCTTCATACCGAACGCCGATCCCCTACTTTATGTTGGAGACCCTAAGCTTCATCCCGAGATTGATGATAATTGGGATAGAATTACATGGGGTAGGCCTCGCCCTTCCTCGGTGAAAAGTGTGTCATCTGATCATTATGACAGGGCGATACATCTTGATAACACGCGAAGAAGCCTTCGCTTCCTGGGGGGAGAACATCGACATGTACTGGGACAGGCAAAGAGGTGGCTATGTTGCTGGGTAAGACATTGTCCGTTCGCCTCAAGAGGGGAGTTACTGAGAGCTAACCGTATCCTAGCCTGGACATGTTCCATACGCTGCATTGCTTGGTGAGTATTACCTGTAGACCGCTGCCCCGTTCCTATGATGTAGGTCTAACGCCCTTCCTCAAGAACAATATTCGGCAAGCCTTGGACCCGGAGAATTACGGAGGTCACAGTCATGGGACGCGGTCCAAGGACCCCAAAACGACTATGCTACACCAGAACCATTGCATTGAACAGCTGCGTCAGTATATCATGTGTTCGGGAGACATGACACCTCTTCCGACCAAGTTCTACCCATCACTTGGGAGGAATTATGTTGATTCGGATGTGCCGCATACCTGTCGCAATTTCGATAGCTTGCATAACTGGGTAGTTGATAGATACGAAGGTGCCAATTCTGTAAAACCTGTATCCTAGAACAATCAATTGTTCCCATTCTCAGAGTATCAACACAGCTCATGTCAGTGATAATTCTCAGCGTAGTTCATGCGCCGCTCATTAAGGATTCCATGGGTTGTTCAATATGTTTGAAAAAATCAATCTACGACTAAACTGCTTGAATGGGGACTTAGTTCGTACAGAGCCCGACGGTCGTGGTTGGTTTCCCTGGCTACTACTTACACTTTCAACCAGTATCTGTGGGCGAAAATTGCAGGATTTATTCCGGGTAAGCAGTCAGGGTCCCTGTCTTTCAATCTTACTAAAGACAACTTTATACCGGATACATTCACATGCGATGACTTCCTACACTCCTAGGAAGGCACGAAGTATATGGAAAAGCTCCGTATAGGATGGCATCATGTACAAGAGATGGGCAAAGCATCGGGACACTGGTATAAGATTTTATAACGCCTTGAAATTGGGACGATAGTACGCTAAAAGTTGTACGTGATCAGACTTTCGAGTAACATTTTGGGGACGTCCTCCTCACTGGACTCCCTGCAAGGTAGCTTGGTCAGGTAGGGGGGTGCTTTCCACATCCGTCCGAGACATCAATTGATTCCTGGGTCTTTCTTGATCAATATAATGAGTCAAATCAGACGAAAGACGTTACAGAGACATTTTAATGGTCGTGGTGTGAAGGATCTCCAGCATGGAAAGCTTCCAAGCGTAGCTGATACTTCTCCTGAGGGAAATGGCGATCGGGGTGCAGCATCCACTCAGATAACTTATCGAAGTCTCGGCATATATGTGTCGTGTGTGCATCAGGGAACTCTCTATGGACCCTTTCGTTGACCTTCCAAGGGATTGCAGTGATGTCCGAGTAGCACATGATTGTCTGGCGCAGGTTGTCGATGCAATGATCTGAGAGCAGCGGTAATGTTAGACTCTAGTCCAAATTCGCATTGTATCCAGAAGGGGACGACTTGCCGACATGTATCCAATACTCTTTGGCTTTTCTCTCATCCATACCTTTGTCACCGCCGTATCTTCTCGGGTATAAGGCCCGCCGAACAAAGTCCTGCCGGTCAACAGGTAAGCAAACGAAGTTTCGCAGCTTCAAAGAGTCAACGTACCAGGCAATGTAATTGATGATAGACCTCGAGCCCGATTATATAACCATTTTCTTCCCCAGGAATTGGCAACGTGCGATTGGGGAGCTGTTCGGCGTCCTCCTTCGGTATCTTGATGATTCCGATTCCTAAAGACGTCAGTTTAACTCCAACTCTTTCATCTCCACTTTTATAGTACTGTCCGAATTCACTTGCCACGATAGAGTCTATCCCATGCCTTGTCCACTTCGTCATTCGGGGGTCCCTGCCACGGGGTTCGGTCCTCGTGAAAGTTGTTGTGAAAGACAACCGGTTTCCATACGACTGCTTCTCTTGCGGGGGAGAACACTTCTGGTGTGCCTCTGAAGAAGTAATCGATTTTTTCGTCGGCATTAGCTATATGTGCCTCAGTATCTATGTTCGAAGAAACAAATAAGAGGAGTCAGGGAGTTCTTACAATATATGTCATAATATGTGACCGGAATCCTTTCCGTCTTGAATTCCCTCCCGGCCCACGCAACGCATACGAATAGCAACAGGCTGGCCAGCACGGTAGTTGTGACCTTTAGGCGCGCCAGCGTCGAGCGAAGACTTGCATTAATCGGAGAGCATCTGATTATTTCGGACGAGAGCTCTTCTTCCACGTCAGAACCAGTCTCACCCTTACCTGGCAACTCTTGCAGCGAGTCGTACTTGGCCGATCTGCCTCGAGGCCGAAATATCTCAAGTAAGCGTTTCAGCTGTGAATACATGTTCAAAATGCCGAAATTGAAGGCTTTGGTTCAATGTCGAACAATAGAGAGTGTCGCCAGCCGAACAAAGTGCGAAATTTGTGATCCATGACACGAGTGAGCTGGCTCGTGACACTGGTCTTGAACGGGGAGCATTTCGCCATCGAAGCCGACGGTGGCTGGGGATCCGGTATCGGCCACTGAGCAAGTCAACAACAGTATCATATACCTCAGGAATACCCCGACATTGGACAAGGGGTGACCCCTTAGAACATTGTTGGTTTTTTCGGGTGGAGGGTAGCACAAGTCGGCCTGGTATGAACGCACTCGAGGATTGGTGGAAGATAAGCGGCTGAAGCCAGCATAATACAGTTATGCAATGTGATTCACAGTAACAGGATTGATGAAAATGCAGTTGTTGGTGCCTTTGGATTCGGATGGCTGCAACTGCTGCTCATGCAGCGTTCACCGACAATCTCTTTCGGCCGGGGCTGTCGGGATCGTCACCTTCGACAAAAGCACTGCGACAATCGACTAGCTGCACTGCATTGCTGATGCATACCAACACCTTGACAGTCTCCAATACATTATTTTAGTAATTCCACATGGTTAATGCGGGTGGCTTTGGCCATATTGTATTTTTTGTTTAACTATTTATTTATTCGTTATCTTTTCGGCTTTTAAACTACCCTTTAGCTTGTACCTCGAGTATAAAGTTAATAACTGCTCGGTACATGCCTTTAAACCTGTCCACGCAAAGAGTTACTAGCTTTCCCCATAGGGTTCCCTGTTCTACCATATTCCTTATATATTATATAAAAATAGATGAATCCTTAATAATAAAGTAATATACCTAAAGAAGAAAGATTTGGTTTTTTAGTGCCTAGACTTCCGCTTTACTTATATAGTGTTTATCCAATATGCAATAAATAAACTCTGTTTAGCTTTCTAAAAGGTTTTCGGTTTTTTTATAAAATTTATGTGGGAAAGCTTTTTTAAATAGGTTTACTATTATAGTATTATTATTTTGTTAGTTATATACTTGTAATAAGGCCTATGGTAGCTAGCTTATCTGGTAAGGGTAGATTTGGGTAGTTATATAATAAGTGTGTTAATAGGGAAGAGCTAAGTTTCTTGGTTAGGTCTTACTTTATGGGATTCTTCTTTTTTTTATAGGGGTTATTTTTAAGAGACTATTGTAGTCTTGCCGTATAACTGCTTTGCCGGCTTTAACTCTGGCACTCTAGCAGATTAGCCCTTGGGCTACTTGTGTTGATAATCAGTGGTGCCGTCGGGGGCTATACCTCCTAGCCTTATCTGTGTGGCATAAGGCTAAGGCTACGTGCCCACTTACTATATTATTTTTTATTGTTTTTGACCTTGTATTCTCTTAAACGCTGGGTCTGGAGCGTTTATCACTGTATGAAGGCACCACATACATTCTATATGTATGCGGCATTAAAAAACAAAACCACTTGATGCGGGTAGCCTGGGGTTTATCAGCTCCGCGTGTGCAGCACGCGCGGAAGGATTGCGGCGCAGGCGAGGAACGACGACTCGTTCAGCTATCCAACAAACCCGGGCGCGAGACCTGTGAGGAGATGGGTTGAGGGTTGCAACAAAGCATGGTATTGATCCACGAATTAGCATCGAAGATCCCCGTTTCAAGAGGCCTCACGCTTGCCCCAGGGTGTCTGTCAGTACTGTCAAAGGCCCCCTTCTCGTTCACCCTTCTCATTCTCATTCCCCATTGTTCTGTGTTGGCACCCCCATTGTCTCTGTTTGCTCAACGGACTGTACTTGTCTTTTTTCTCACTATGGACACGGTGAAATCATACAAACCCTCTTTTGAAGGCTTATCGGTCTCCGACGATGACGCTGAGCAGACCCTGCTCGGTGAGCATGCGACGGCGTTGGCCAAACCACACCGACGGTCGAAGTTGAGACTGGCACTCAAGCTGCTGACGGGAGTCACAGCTTTGATATGCGCTGGCTCAGTCCTATACACAGCCATTGCAGTGCACAATATTCCTCGAGTATCCCGTGCTGACTACGGTGACTGCGGAACACGAGACTCCGTCGAAGAAGCTCGCGCAAAGGGTTGTGTGTTTGATCCCATGGGCTGGGTATGGGTACGTCCTGAGTGTTACGACGAGGAGTTGGTTCAAGAATTCATGAACCGAACCGACTACTCATGGCACACGGAGCCAAAGCTTCATGCTGATTCCATGGTGCCACTCGATGTCGTGTTCAGGGGAGATCATCCGAAGCTCTTCACTCAGAAGAAATACCACTACATCCATTGCACTGTAAGTTTCATATATCAATGCTGCGTTTCCTAGCAAAATCACGTCGAGCAAACCCCTCTAACCAAGGTTTAGTACATGTGGAAGAAAATGCACAAGGCTTTGTTGGAAAAGAATCGTCCCATAGATAGCTACTTGGTTGACTGGCATCACACAAATCATTGTGAAATGGTATTATTGAATGACTGGTTGCATGAAGGTGTTCAATGCACCCCTGAGATGGTCTGTCCGACATGGGTGAGAGCCACCTGGACATCTTGTAAGCAGTATTAGGCCACGAAGGCCACATGGAGGCGGGTTCAGAAACATCAGGGCTTTAAGGATTCGTTCATTAGACTCACTCGAATCTGGGGGTTGCACGCAATAAAATATTTTCTGCCGCGTCCTAAATCGGCTTCCGAGTCATTTTTTGCTAACTTGTAAGACCTAAGAGATAAGTTTTAGGGTTAAAACGCAAATTCTAACGTATATAAATTTAAAGCAACTTTCGTGAATATGTGTTATTATTAACTAATTATCGTAGATTAAAAATGTAAAAGCTAGCCTACGTTAACTTATTAACTATTTTATAAATATATTTAATTTTTTAAAAATTAATTAATTAATAAAATTAATTTATATTAAACTTTTAATTTTTAATTTTAATTAATATAATTAAATATTATAATTTTTAATATTAAAAAATATATAAAATTATAATAAAGAATTTTATTTAATAAATTTAATAAATTTAATTTTAAAAATTATATAATAATTTATTATTTAATATTATTTTATATTAATTTTTAAATAAAATGTTTATTATTAAATTATAATTTAATTTTAAAATTTTAAAATTTTTATATTATTAATATATTAAATATATAATTAATTTTTTTATTAATAATAATAATTTATTATTAATTAATATATAATAATATTATTTATAATAAATTTTTATTAAATTTAATTAATAAAAAATATTTATTTATATAAAGTTTTTAAATAACTTTTAAATAATTATTAAAATTTAATAATATTTACTACTACTTTTTTCTACTTTTATATATATAAGTTTAATTATTTTAAAAAAACGAAGTAAGCTCCCTTTCTTTTTTAATTAAATTAATATATACGCACGTGCTATTAAAATTCTTTCACTTTTTTTTTAAATAATCTTTACTTAATAATTTTTTTACTTTTTTATTTCAAATTTTATAAAAAGTTTTATAAAACGATATTCTTTTAATATTTATTTAATTATTTTTTAAATTTTATTAATAAAAATATAAACTTTTAAAATTAAATATATAAAAAATATAATTTTATAAAACTATTTACAAAGATTTTAAAGATATTTTTTATATGATTTTAAATAAAAAGATGAGGGAACTATGAGATAAAAACTATGTTAAAAAGGGGTGAAGAAATTTTGGTAGCACGTGCGTACGCATTAATTTAGCCGGGGGGGGGGGGCTCACTTCGTTTTTCCGAGACAGAGCCAACACTTACCAAATTTACTGAGTGACCGTTATAGGCGGACCCACTCGCCAAGCAATATTATACTGGCCAACCTCAAGCTTCCTCCCTGCATTCTAACCCTTCCACTATCATAAGATTAATTCTTGCATCTGGAGCTCAGCCGTGCCTTTAGTCTTCCCTACAAGTTACTGGAAAGTATGGCACCAAGTCCGATAAAGAGAGATCCTCCTTCGCGGGACCTAGTCAACACTGAGCCACATGTTCGCAAGGCCACAGCTGACGACCTGGGGAGAGGGGAGCACCTTGCAGCATACACGCGAGCACTGGGGAGAGTCATGCTGACAGATGTTTCGCGGTCAACATATGCTCAAATTGTGGATGGCGCACCTCTCACCCAGACTCTTTATTCGATGCCTGAGAGACGTTTAGGAGATCATCCTGTCTACGCACACTCCGAGCTGTGCGGTGGGGTCCACGACAAAGTCGATCAAATTCTGGACATATCCAACTTGCATACCTTGCAATTTGACTTTGACGTAAGTCATCTAGCCTCAGTACCAAGCAGGACGGCGGTTCTGACATACTAGTCTTACAGCTCATCCGCCGTTATCTCGCCGCATCGCCCGGGTCTCAAGCATACAAAGCTGGCTTGATCGAACTCGTGGCCGTGTCTGTACACCAAATCGCGGCGCTTATATACAAACTGGACTTGGACATTGGTAGCCACAAAGCACTGCTCAAGGTGGACAGCGATTCTCCGACATTCTTTATTCACAGCCAGTATAAAGACATCGAACAGTATCCCGACGGAGTCGCCGATGCAGTCGGATATTGGGCTGAGGCTCAGATATTCGGTGGCGTGATCCTGTTTGACCGGCGACAGCAAATTGACACCTCGGAAAATGTGAGTTCTCTTGAGTACACATGCTTGCCCTCCGACAGTCATCATCGCCCCTTGTCTCGCGCGATGCACTAATAAGCCGGAATAGCTTGAGGAGGATTGCTTCCTCCCTTGCAATAGAGGCGAAGTAGCCCGTCGTAATCTACAACTTCTCGATCCGGATCAGTGGGAGCATTTTGAATGGCTGCTGCCTCAGTATCGCGCTCTACAGCAACCCCTTCAAGATCCCTATGACATATATCTTCATTCCAACAACCTCAATGTTACGTACCGAATCTGGCAGTTGCTTCCAGATCAAAGAAAGGATCTATTTGAGTTTCTACTGTCGGACATGGAAGCGATGACAAGCCCGTTCCCCATCCTTCCGAGCGAGAAGAACATGTTCCGTATCGACCCAGAAGATCCAATCACCGAGACGCGCATCTGCCGGGATGTTTGGGAACG
Organism: Diaporthe destruens; assembly: GCA_036986855.1. Classification (NCBI taxonomy): domain Eukaryota; kingdom Fungi; phylum Ascomycota; class Sordariomycetes; order Diaporthales; family Diaporthaceae; genus Diaporthe; species Diaporthe destruens. The sequence continues at coordinate 1,577,107 of BTXE01000011.1, read as the reverse complement.
CAAGCCGCTGGGTGATGATGATGGCGACGCGCGCGCGCATCATTGCCGGGGTGACACGGTCGAGTATCCCTGTCCTACAGACGAGGAGAGGTCTAAGGGCAGAGGATTCTTTCGGAAGGAGCTTATTTTTGAGATCACGTTGCTCGAGGAGCGGGCTCGGGAATTAGCGATGGCGAGGGGGTTTCAGGAGCTGCAATCAAATTCACCATCAACTCAAGACTGATTAGATAGAAAGTTACATCTGCGAAAGAGCCGGGACGGAGGCGGCCAGCTTAGAATTTGATTGTCTACTTTCATGGAGAAACTTCAAAGGTCCTGGAACCACGATACCCTTTCGCCGCATCCCCTCCGTGTCTCACGCCCAACCTCCATCCCGGCTCTCGATATGGCCATAGAGCTCCTCATATGCGACACCGAACCGTATATGTGAACGCCTAACTGATCTCCGGAACTGCTCCAAGCGCTGAGAGCTCTCATCGTCAAGTCCGAAGAGGTCCGCTTGCTCCAAGTCTGTGCTGGTGGCCTTGGCTATCTCCATTTGTTGTCGGCGCCGGTAACCCTTCATCGTGTAGCAACATACTACCTCTTGCAGGTGCGGGAAAACCTCTGCCCCAATGCTTGAAAGCGCCTCCATGAAGCCAAGGACAGTCGAGATCTGTGTGCTGGTGGGGCTGGACACATCAGTGGTACCGTCCCCATACCAGTGCGTGAGGCAGCTCACCTCGACGCAGACAGTCAGGTGCTTCAAGTATCGCGGAAGGTTCCTGGCGAGGCGACCTCTGATGATACCGCTGGTTGTGTCGTCTCCGCCTGCTAAGATGATGAGAGGGATCCTCACCATCTCCAGATTGACTAGCGGTGCAAGACTCAAGCCCTCTGCGGGCAATTTCGTCATGTCGATGGCCTTGCAGGTGTGCGAAAGCTCAAGGGTCAAGGTATGCAGACTCTTCATCTTCTTCAGAGATCCCTCGAGGTCCTCGAAACGATTCTCGCCACGCGTGCCATTCGCGTCGTAAGAGTTGTAAAAGTCGTCCATCATGAGTGATAACTTGAAGGACTCGAGTTTGGGAAACAAATTACCGTACCGCCGCAATTCCCGATCTCCACAAAGGCAATCTCGTACTTCGGCGGCCTTGACAGTCTCGAAGGCTTTATCAGAAGCAGACGAGACCCCACACCCCGAGTCGTCCAAGAGGCCCAGCACCTGCGAAACGGCGATGGTCTCCAACGTGCTGCTTTGGAACAGAGGTGCGCAGATGTCGTATATTACCATCTTGCCTGGGAGCTCTGGATCCCCAAGGAGTTGCAAGGTCTTCAGACGCGGGAGAAACTCAGCTCTAGCACGTGCAATTTGAACCCGTCTGAAGAAAGGCTCGTACGCGAAAGTGATGTCCTTTTCGCGGTCCTCGGGGTAGCGGAACGAGACTTGCTGGATTCTGAGGACTAGTCTCTGAGTATCTGGCGCCCTTCGAAGTATTGAGTATAAGGCTAGGGAGAGAATTTGATCGCAATAGTAAGCCGGATACTCAGGATATTCCGTGCCTAGGTCGCGGCCTGGACTCTCCCAGGGAGTGTTGAGAAGGGTCATGGCTCCGGAGGGCAGGGTCAGTAAGTCCTTTGGGTGGATACTTTTTGGAAGAATCTCGACACTGATTTGTCTGATATAAAGTCCCAGCTGGGTATTCTCCAGCAGTGCTGCGTACAGCAGCAGCAGCTGTTCAGGCGAAGAGACCGTAATAGTTCGAAAAAGGAGAGGCCTTGCGATTGACTCAACTCGCTTCGATGTTAGGCAGAGATTTTGTGTGTTCTGGTGGATTCTGCCAATAGCCTCGCACCGATCTCTGTCTTGAAGATCGAGGTGAGACTGGAGCTCGTCTTGTGAGAGCTCGCCGACAATCATAGTGAGGATTTCGGTGGGTGTCACCTCGAATCGGCTCTGGCCAGGTGGGTAAAGTCGGCCATGGCCCACAGGCATCGATGAATCGGGAAGAAGAGTCATATTCGGGGGGTAGGGGGTCTTCAGGCTGGGACTGGCGGTATCGGTTGGGTATATGAGAAAAGGTTGGCCAACTTTCAAGTTGGCGAATCACCAAGGCTTGAGAGGGAGGGTCTGCAGGTGCCAAAGGAGATCGAAAAGCTCAGCTGCTAAAAGACTTTTCCACATCTCAAAGGTCGGGGATCGTAGGATTTATATGGGCCCTTGAAGTTGAGCAACCGCACGGTGGGGTGCCTGGTTATTGTTCATTGTGCCTATTCAGAAGCGCTATTGTTCTCGTTCAGGTACAGGCCAGCTACTGTAGGGACGCCTCAAGCACCTAGGTACGATTGTTCCCTACCCCACAATAGCCACCCTGAACCAACGAAGCTCTTTTCGGATGATTGGCTATCGCCCAGAGGCTCTGTCGTCTGATACTACCTCCACCATTGTGCTTCCCCCAGCAAATAAGCAGACATGGTGTATGCTCAATTTCAACTGTACGGAACAAACCCAAATGATCATCGAGGAGCACATGCATGCTGTCAAAAGCCTCAAACCTTATTCAGCCTGTTGAACACACTTGGCGCGGGAGATGTCCCACTGGCCGCCTTTGCCTCCTCTCACAAATCGTTCATACCGTGAACCATGCCTTGATCAAATTGTTGGGTATTATTTGGAGAGACTTCGTCGATCTGAGTCGCTCCATCTACATCGTTGCAATGAACCACCACGCGTTCGTCCATGGGACTGGGCACGATCCCTTGGCGTGCTGGACTCGGTAAGGCATGGCGTGCCTGGGACTCGCGAACAGCATTAAATGCGCGAGGCAATCTCCTCGCTCCAGTCTCGTATTTCAGACATGAAGCTAAAGAAACATCCCTTAAGCTGCCTCAGGTCCGAGTTGGCCCACCCCTCCATCTTGACGACGATGTAGTCCAGACCAAACAGCCCCCGTCTCATCTGCGATAAGTCACCAGCGCTCTTCTCGATCGTGCTGATGATGCTACGAGTCGTCTTGTCTGTAGCCTTCCAGGATCTGGGATTCTTCTCGTGGCGCATGACGAAGATGGCTCGCTCGATTTCCAGCTGAGTGGCGCGGACTGTGCGATGAGCAGCGCTCATTCCCCGCTTTAGCGAGGTATCGAATTGGTGGAGTGAGATGCTGCCATCTGGCATATTGCCGACGCGGCGACGCATTCGAGCATCGATATCATCGATCTTGGTGTCGATTTCTTTGCACCTGCCCTTCTGGAGGCGAAGCTCGTCCAGCGCATTGTCTGGCAATCAATAATGTCAGCCACCTGGCCCGTTACAAAATCGGTGTGAGACACTTCGTGCTTTTTCGGTCCGGCGCAGAGAGTGTCCTTTGGGCTTCCTAAATTGACAAGAAGAATGCGAAAGATCCATATATCCTGACACAAACCCCAACACAAACTACCCACCCTGGTAGGCATCTAGGCATGGGGGAACGTATAATGAATGGGGCATGTACTCACCGTAATAGCGGCCCTTGACCTTCTCCCCTAAGTACTGCGATTCTAGAATCTCCTCCAAAATGTCAAAAGCCCTGCTGGTGGGGTCGGCAATGCTCGACGCTCTTTTCTCGTCGCCGCGGCGAAGTTCAGCCTCAGCCCCCGACTCGTTGTCGTGGCCCTGGGCAGGAGAGACTTGCTCCACGAAGTCGTGAGGGGACTGGCATCGGTTGTCCGTAGCGTCAGACCCCTCAGAGTGGAGGCCAGGGTTGTTGAAGCTGAAGTCTCCGGCATAACAGGAATGAAAGTATGGCCTCTTGTAGCCGTCTTCGTATTCGTCTGTTTCCTCGTATTGGTAGCTAGACTCACTCGCCTCGTCGTCGGATGGATAGGCGCCGGGGACGTTGATTCCATCTCCATCGCGCTCCGGATGAGACCAGAACTCTCCACTAAAACCGCCGCTTGCCTCTCGCCTTCGGTGTTGTGTCGCACGCGTCGCTGAATGGGTGGCTGTGGCATTGGAGGCCTTGTTGTACTGAACGTCGTACGCCTTTCGCTTGGAATCGTCTACGAGGACTTCATAAGCAGCCAGGGCGCTGATAAACTTGCTTGAGTCGGGCTTGCTCCCTGGTGCTGCCTTATCGGGGTGGTACTTGAGGGCGAGCTGACGGTATGCCTTCTTGATCTCGTCAAAGCTTGCGCTGGACTCGATGCCGAGGACGGCGTAGTAGTCAACAAAGGTCGCCATCGCGACAATGCTCAAAAAAGACCGGCCGTGTGGTAGGAGGGGGGGGGGGCGCCTTTTGATGATCAAGGAAGCAAATGGGAGCAACTTGAAGTAGATGAATTGACTCGCCCCGCGATCAGGTAGACAGAGAATTCCCGGAATGTCGTTTGTCGAGTGGTGTGTGGAAGAAGGAGAATGGAAGCGGCATGAAGCAGGGTCTGGGGAGAGGACCGGGCCCCATCCCATCGACTTCCTTCCTGGGTGGGGCATTTTCATTCACCCATGGACGGTTACCTCGCTATTCACTTACATATTCCGCATGTCGCCCTTCACCACAGTTCCTTCTGACTGACACAGGCCCAAGCTTCGCATGAATTGCCAGTAGGTACCACACCACCGCCATGCTTGCAAAATTGAATGGCCTCCTACCCATGCTCCTGTGGTTGACTTGACATGTTCATCACTGCTCTGCTATTCCATGGCATAGTGTTTTACAGGGACTCATTGCATAGTAGTGAGCACCACGGTCAAACTTCCCATGGGTTGTTTTCTGATGGGCGGCTCACTCATTTGCAGGCTTTGGTATGGGATGTTACCCCGTAGGATAATATCCCACATGTGCACGGGACCGATCTCACCCCATAGGAAGTTGGCCCATTCGAGTGAGAATTCCAGCAAGATTAAAGGGCAGCAACCAACATTGATTGCATCTCTCTGAGAAAGGGCTATGCGCGGATATCTGCCTTCGATCGCACGACGACTGGAAGGTGTATTCGGGGCTTAGCAAATATTAAAACTCTGTATTATAAAAGAGTTGGTTGGCTTTCGTATGCATACGTGACATCCGTACCATCAATTTTAATGATATTTTTCAAATGCATCCCATGCCCATGCCCGGCACCCCTTCCCCCGCTCGTGGTAGTAGTAGATTTCTACTAGTAGGGGGGAAACAAGGCCTATAATTATCACCTTCTGGCCCTTTTGCCAAGGACAAAGGCATCTTCAGTCAGGAAGGCTGCCGTGATGGGTGCGTGTTTGCGCTGAAATTATTTTGAAAGAGCCCATGTGCCCGAACCTGGTGGAGCATAGGCAGAAACGGGAATTGGAAAACTGTCTCGCGATGTTGAACACCGGCTTAGAAAAGGATATCAGTTGCATATCTCCCAAAGGCTTGCTGCCTTTTAGACTGCAAGGGCTTTCTCGATCTGTGTGCCAAATATTCAGAAACGAATCGGCATCAGAGCACTTGACGTCAACGCACGGAGCGCTGCAGGCGTCCTGGTTGCCAGGGCAAATGAGCAGCTGGGCGGGGTGTTTGGGACCCCCCTGCAAGCAAATTTGGCAGAACTCTGCCTCTCGAGGACGTGGGGCTACAACCGGTCAAGAGCAGAAAAAAACAGGAACGGTTCGTCATTGCAGAAATATCATCGTCGTCTGTTCCCACTCCTGACATCAAGAGATTGCGATCCATGGCGACCGCGGCGCGAGAGCGAGGCAATGCCTTCTACAAACAGCAAAAGCTGCCGGAGGGTGAGTGTTCGCTTCCACGATCTCCGCGGGCTCGCACGTTCTCACACACGCATTGAAAAGCCATCAAATGCTACGAGGAGGCGGCATCCCTCGCGCCGGATGACCCGGCGCCAGTCTCAAACCTGTCAGCCGCAAAGTTTGAGATGGGCCAGTATGGCGAAGCAGCGGAACTCGCCCAGAAAGCCTTGTCGCAGACAGGCGACGAGTCATCTTCGAGGGACAAATTGTACCTCCGCCTCGCCCGGTGCCACCTGCACCGTCTGCAAACCCAACAGGCTCGATCAGCCCTTGAGCAGTGCGGAGACGTACCTGGGAAAGGCTTGATTTTGAAAAGCCTAAGAGTATCTGAAGGGGTGAAGAACTCAGATGCGAACATCAAGACGATGAGACGCAATATCTTGGATCGCCTGCCCCGGTACAAGCCGTGTTTGTAAGAGAGCAAAGTTCGTCTAGGTGACTGCCGCGTCTTCTGATAATTTCTGCAGACAAGATGAGCCCGAATATTATCCAATCGGTCACGACTTTGCCGAGTCCCTTTTTGACAAAAGGCTGGCGGCAAAGTCCCGTAGCGATAGCAGTCCATCATTCCTCATGTGCGGAATAGGTGATGCGCGCAATCTGTGGGAGACCCTGACCACCATCGTGTTGCCGGATAAGACGTCAGTGAACGAAAATATCCCGAAAGAGCTGTACTTCACCCTCGTCGACCTGAAACCGGCCGCTCTGGCTCGAATCCTCATCTTGCTGAGGCTCATGTCACAGCTGCCGAACGACCTCAATGGCCAAAAGACCGACGATCTTACTTGGACCATTGCTTACCTATATGTTGGGCACGTCGTGCCACCGTTTGTCCACACAATCTTGTCCAAAACGATATCGAACCTCATAGACGTTCTTGAGAGAGATAGTCCGAAAAGTCCCTTCCTCAAGTGGGTTATCATGTCAGAAGACACCCGGGCACAAGTCCTTCAGCATCTGCACCTGTGGTCCGAGCCCTTGGACGATCTCTACCGACCAGAGAATATGAGAAAGACAACTCAGGCCGCTATGGGCGACCAAAAAATGCGTCGTATGTTCAACGGTATTATGGATACCGAGCCGCCGATACCTGCCGCGTTGGAGGAAGATGAGGCGATCTTCGACGAATTTACAACAACACCGCCACCCGAAGCCTTTGTTCGGCGACACGAGCCCCAACTTGCCCCAATCCTCGAGCAAATGAGGTCTAAACAGCAAGCTACTAGGGAGCAAGCCGGCCGCAAATTTGGCGACTACATCAATAAGCACTGGATGACGAACATGACGATGATCGACCTTGTGTGGCAGACCAAGAAAGAGCGCAACTCTGAAGTGGATAGGCCCGCCGGCTTTGAATGGACGAAGTTGGTTGGGATAGACGGAGACCCTGTGGACGTGGCCACGCGTCTGTTGGGCGACATAACAACAACCCCACTTCCTGGCCAGAAGGGAGTCATCGAAGTCATAGCAACCTACTTCTTCGTGGTCACCGTCTCTTTGAATCACGCCCTGAACTCCTCCAAAGTTCGGATGGAGATTATAGCTGGGGAAATGACAGACACCATGGAGAGACTCCGATACGGCCTCATAGACGGCCGAACTGGGACAAGATCCTCGGTGTCGCTCCCGCAACAGTTCGATCGTGTGCATATGAGCAATATCCCGTAAGTTCTCGTTGATTCGAAGCCTTCCATATCATTCCACTTCTTCCATTCTCACCGCCCCCCCCCCCCCCCCCGAGGTTGAGTATAGAACTTATTTGAGGCCACAGGGACTACGTGGGCGGGATTCTCGCCCCACTTGAGCACGCCCAGCCACTGTTGAAAGACGCAGGCTCCAGCTTCCAGTACAACTGCCTCCTGAACCCACCAAAGTTCAAGTCGCAGGAGTCCTTTTTGTCCGAATACCTGGTCATGTCGAGCAAGCAAGAGATCAGTAATCACTTCCGCGCCGAGATGTTTGATCAGTACGACGGGGAAGTCGACATTTCCGGAGAACCATTCTTCCTGGGCAGCCAGTATTGGGCATGGCAGCTGTCGGGAACATCACCAAAGCTGCCTTGGGGAAAGCTCATGCCCCGGGCACGGGTTGAAAGATGGCTGTACGCTCACTTCCTCAAGCTCTGCCTGCCTGCGACGCGCAACCCCGACGACGGGGCCCCAGTATATGCACCTCTTAACCTGACTGCGTTCATGAGGCTGGTCGTGCGCCTCGCTGAAAGGGGCTACCCAGCCCACTGGCTCGGAACCGTGATCGAGAACCTTACGTCTGGCACCGTCAAGACCACGGCAAGGGCGCCGAGGAAGGAAGTCATGAATGCAGAGGACGTGGGCAAACTGTATCCTCTCAAGCAGATTACTGTGACTCCGTGGGTTGCAGAGTTCACCACGATGCTGGGTATCTGGAGAGGTCTGATGCCGTTCGGGTTCGTCGTTACTGATGGAACCCAAGTCACACTGGCAGATGTCCGTGAATATTCTATCACGTTTCCCGACTTCAACGTTAAACATGTCCAACTACGTATCCCGCACTTCATCCTTGTGTTTTACAACACAGACCTGGGCAGAATGCCGCAAGCGCTAAGGATGACGCTGCTCGATGATGAGATCGGGGACAGTTCCGAGAAGGCCAAGGAGCATCGGGCAAGGGGGCTTCACGTCGTGACGACTTTCAAATATATCACAGACACCCGGACGGCCTCCTTCTGGATGCGACAGGACGTGGCTGACGAGCTCCTTCAAGGCAATTGGAGCGTTTCTATTTGGAGAACGGACTCCTGGATGAGGCAAGTTGGTGAAGTGCCAGCCTCGAGCCATATGGTCAAAGGGCGGCCTTGGGAGTAAGTTGTCAAGGGCATTTTAAAGTTCGGCCAGTCCCAACGGACAGAAGTTTGCAAATTCATTAGGGTATTGGCTTTTTTATACACGCAAGAAAGAGCGCATCGCCAAATTTCCGGTACCCAGTCATGTGCGCTCCTTTCGCAGCCAGTCAAGTCGCAGGCAACAGGAAGGATACCCATTTCCCCGCAAAGTGCCAAGTATCACCGCATGCGACCTAAATATTTATCCGTCCAGTAACTCAGCATCGGCCCCAGTGTTATGGACACAGAGACACTTTTCCGATGACATATCCGCGGTTATGATCCGACCCAACGGGCTATCTTAAAGGCGAGCATCTGCGTCTGATCGCCGGCCTTCACTGTCCGTATGACTGGCCCTCCAATCATGTTGTGCGACCGTGTGGGCATGTGGAACTGTACCAAGGACTTGCCATTGAGTGTAACGACAAAGCAAGGAGCCGGGCGATTTAGTACAGGGGAGAGGTGAGGAGGAGTGCTTGGCCGGCTTGTGGTACATGCGCAATATAGTCTTGGGTGCAGAGCAGCATCGTCAGATTTTCCGTAACTAAGGAGTGAGACTAGGAAGCAGCGAGAGACGCGAAGAGATTATAAAAGGCCGGAACTCGGCACGATGAAATCTTATCGTGGTATGCGTGGGCACAGCTGCAAACTTGAAGACATCGATCATGATGAAGTCGTTTCTTGGTAACCTGGTATTAGCTGGCACCGTTCACGCGGCAAGCAATGTCTCTCTTCCAAATGGCTGGTTCACCATCCCTCCGGCGCAGAAAGTCTCATCAGGTGACTTCCATGGGCAGCCTCGCTATCTGACATGGATGGCCGACAGCCAGATCAAGCACGGCATTGAGCCCACACACGCCTACACCGTGTCGGCGCTGCTGTCCGGCGTGAAGCTTGCGTACGAACGCACCCAGGATGATAAGTATAAGGCGTACATTGAGAAGCACGCGGACATCCAGCTCTATCCGGCCAACGATGGCAGCATCCTCATGTACAACAACAGCAACTCCATTGATGATATCCGCTTTGGGCATACGTTCCTCGACATGTACAACATCACTGGCGGCGAGGAGATCTACAAGACTGCGGCCAAATTGCTCAGGGATCAGATCGACCGCAGCCGCCGCACCCCAGATGGAGGATTCTATCATCGTTACCCGGACTACATTGATCAGGTCCGTGACAGCATCAATGGAAGTAGCCCCGAGCGTGCCAAGAGGCTGACTTGGGTCGTAACAGATGTGGTTGGATGGAATATACATGCTGGATGTGTTCTATGCCAGATGGACGTACGAGTTCGAGCCCGAGAACACGACGGCTTGGGACGATATCGCGCTGCAATTCGACCTCATTGATGCGGGCACGACTGTGGATCGAGAGCGCACGAATGGGCTTCCGCTCCACGGATTTGATGTTTCCAAGACGAAGGTGTGGGCTGATCCCGAGACCGGTGCATCGCCTCACGTGTGGGGCCGTGCTGTTGGATGGTGAGCCCCTTCAGTCACAGAGTGCTTCCCGAGGTCGCCCAAGTTGACGGCAAGACAGGTATCTCATGGCACTCGTAGACACACTTGATTATTTTCCAGAGGACCACCCCGGCAGGGAACGCCTCCTGACCTACCTGCAGAGCCTGGCGGACGCCATTGTCGCGGCTCAGGATAAGCTGTACAAGGGCTGGTACAACATCATGGACCCGGGAATGGAGACGCGCTCGGGAAACTACATCGAGAGCTCAGGCTCCGCAATGTTCGTGTACGGGCTGTTCAAGAGCCTGCGTCTCGGCTACATCTCCGGCGAGCAGTACGAGGCGGCAGCGACCAGCGGGTGGGACCTCATGACCGGCACTTTTGCACAGAAGACGGAGAGCGATGGGGCTTTGGTTTGGGGCTGGACGGTGCAGACGGGGAGTCTGAGTTCTAACGGAACATTTGAGGTAAGCCCTTCTGCCTACTTACAGACGGGTCCATGGGTGGGTGAGTGACCACTAACGCTTGAACAGTACTACGCCAGTATTCCTCTCTTCGAGAATGACCTCAAGGGTGTGGCGCCATTCATCTTCTCGGCCTATGAGTACGAGCTTTATGTTGAGGGGCAGAACTAAGACGGGCGGATCAAACACCGTGCGGGTAAGACCTCGTATATATATATATATATAAATAAATAATTAAGACATAATATATTTACACGAGTAAAAACGAATAATAAATCGATTATTAATATATTTTTTAAATAAACTATTATTTTAAATTTTAAAAATATTAAATTTATTAAAAATAAATATATTAAATAAATATTTAAAAAAAGAAATTTAAAATTAAATTTTTAAAAAAGTATTTATTATAATATAAATATATATTTTTATTAAAATTTTAATTATTCTTAATAATAATTTAATTTATTTTAAATTTTAATATTTATATATATATAATTTTATAAATAATTTTAAATTTTAAAATTAAAAAAAAATATATTATTAAAACTATTTAATATAAAATATATAATTTAAATAAAAAATATATTTATAAATTTCGTTTTTATTTCACTTTTTATAAATATAATAATAAATATAATTTTATAATAATTAAAATTTTATAATTAAAAAATTAAAGTTTTTATATAAAATAATATTTTAATATAATATAATAGATTAAATATTAATTTATTTTTAATGAAATAAGTATTAAAAATATTTAAAATTAAAATATTAATTTATATTATTTATATATAATTAAAATTAATATTTAAAAAATATAAATATTTTATTTTAAATACGAATTATATATAAATCTATTAGTTAAAAGTTAAAAAATCTTAGCAGATTATTTTTTAGAACGTTTATTTGTAAAAAAACCCTCTTTTTTTTCTTTACTAGGTTTTAATCGTTGTGGGATTGTGTCTTTTACTGTGCTAGTAGTAGGTTCCTTAAAGTAAGAGTAAACCCACGGGTAGAAAGCTATACAACCTTGAAGGGATCTTCAGAGCTGCTACTTACCTGGATTACCATAATGAGCATAGCAGAGATAGTATTTGACCGTATGATGAAGGATCTGGGTCAGTTGGGGCCGTAGGGGTCTCGTTTCTAATATCCATAATGTAAAATGTATGTGGAGCCTTCGTGCAGTGATAAACGCTCAAGAGCCACTGACGGCTTTTTGAAGAAAAAGAAATCAAAAAAAAAAAAACAAAATAAAAAAAAAATACAATTCCAATCACATGGGATGGCGTAATACTTCTTATCAGCCAGTGGTACATACCTAGGTACCTGGGCAGACCAAGGCATAGCGTCAGGCAGACTAAACACGCTTGTTGACTGGAAGTGATCAAGAATAGAGCAGCCACATACCCCTACGCCACACCAGCCTACTACTGCATTATGCGTTCCATGTGTACGTGGACCAGTCGGGGGCCATCAAGACGCCCGCAGGAGGACTGCAAGGCCATGTGCAGCAGACAATCCGCGCTGCTTGGGCACGCAGCAGTTGGACAACGTTAACGGACGCCCGACCAGGCTGGCCTACGTCTGTCGCCCAACTGATACTGGAAATAGCGTCCAGGTAAGATTCAGGCTGGGAAGTAGTCCTATCAATGATGTGCAAGCATTAGAGGACGTTCATCGGGTTTTCGCCCCCCCCCCCCCCCCGCCCCCCCGTCACAGCCCGGTCCAGAAAAAGCCCAGCGCCTTTGAAGGTCGTCAGGGCAAAGACTGTCGGGAACAGCTCAAGCACTTGGGACACTGCTGCCAGTCTTTCATTGACTGAATAAGAGCAGCCTTGGTACGAGGTGGTTTTCCCAAGTCAACTCCTGCGTTATATGGCATAAATGGGAGGGATTGGTAACTAATACCTAGGTAACTAGGTAGAGCCTGGAATCCGGATAGGCATGGTGTCTTTACTTTTCCCTGGACACGCTTCAAAGGCTGGAAGGGCTCGGAATCAAGCGCTTTGGGGGCAGTTTCTACTCTTTCATCGAATCAAATGGCTGCTGACAGTCCGCCTTGACACAATGCTCAGGGTCCTTAGGGCGCAGCCACAATCCTAGCAGCCCCGGAGAGGAGTAGTCTACTTGTCACGGAGCCAACACATCCATGGGTGGCATGCAGCCCTACCCGCGTACCGCAGCATTCGGGCCCCATGCAACACGTCCACACAGTCATAATAAAGGCATGTACAGTAAGTAGTATGACTACCTAGGTAAGTACGTACCTACTAGATTCGCCAAGGCATTTACGTCCGGACTATGCAAATACACTTTGTGGCATCTAGGGACGATGTCATTGACAGCTTTTTGATTCCCGCGGTCATCTTGGGCCTGTTCGCTACGATTTGCTCGTTCAATACTACAGCGAACTCGGCTGGGGTCAAAGATTGATCACGGCATCGAAGGAGGGAGATGAAAGCAGACGGACTCAAAAGTGTGCTGCCAGAACTGTCTCGTTTGGTCCTGAGGGTGTGGTAGGTTTTCGCCCAAGGGTCCCTACGTTGCCGATCCGAAGACGCAGGACGAATCAGGGGGTTGGGTTGGGGGCGGATGCCGGACCTCGGGACGGGCAGAGAAAGATCGGGCACCAACACGGCCCCCTTCTTGTCAGAGTGAGTGCCTGGGGGCCCTTCTCAGAGATGATCCGCGTGCAGGTGACTGCAAACTGCAGCCATGCCCCACTGAATCCCAAAAGTAGACCAATGCAAGCGCCATGCAAACCCGCGACGCGAATCGGCTTCTGGGCCAACGACGGTGGCTGGGAAATCACCGCGCAGCGCAAGCAGGGCAAACCCGACAATGCACCTGGCAGCGAGCCCGGACCTGTAGAACTGTTGAGCCGGAGTTGGGCGGGCCCAGGCGCCGTCATCTGGGCCAAGGCAAGTCGTACAGCACAAGCTGTCACCGGCAGCGACTGGTGAAAAGCGCAGACAACTCATCAGCATCAGCTGGCGTAGAAGTATGCGTGTGTGTGCCGGGGGCGCTGATGACTGGACTGACAGGCCGGGCCGACAAGCAGGTTTATTGAGAAAATGTCAGAGCCAGCCAGGGCGAGGCGCATGTACGGAGTACCACTCGCTGTGTGGTGTGTGACCACCAGCTTCGACGTCGCACAAGAAACACGAATCTAATTTTGCCACCCACAAAACGAACTCTTGGGCTCCCTGGCTCTGTTTCCGGCTCCAATGAAAGTGAGGCTAGAGATTATTCCAAGACGCCTGCATCTTGGGTCCAGAGTCCAGCCAGCGAACTTGACTCACAATTGACATCCAGAACACGGTGGGCCAATGCTGCAGACCAGCCGGCCAAGAGATGTTGCATGCTGAACGCGGCCGAGTGGACACCGTGAGAGGAGAAAGAGTGCCGTCATCCACAGAAAACCACAACATCCTCCAGGTCTGGAACCCCTGCTTGCCCTGGAAATCCGGGGCGGGCCACACCCTCCACCAGAACCACCAGATTCTGCCATTTTCCAGGCCCACTGGCCCAGTCGACTTTTATTCAATGTTTTTAGCTTGGCAGTGGTATGTCTAGGTGCGCATCTCGGCCCCTGGCAATGCTTGCTCTATCCAGGCTAGACCGAAGGGACCCCCATGGTGGGCGTGGGTTTTGCAGCCCGCCAGCCCGCGCAGACGCAGGGCAGAATGCATCGTGCCGTCGACAGCGTCTCCCCTGTTGGCTGGAAGCTGGGCACACCCATGTCATCGGTGCCCAACGAAAGTTTGTATCGCGGGACGGACAGGCGAGGAACAGCCCCGTCTTGCCTGTTTGGGACGCCTGCCACAGCAATTATTGCGCTCAGAACCACCCTTGAGACGCTCATTTATCGACCCGCCTGGGTGCTTTTGCTTGGGTGGTAATTCCCTTTGTGACTGACTGTCTGACGTTGGCCCAGCTGCATGTGTGTCGTTTGACATCTCTCCCTTTTATACTGCAGCTCGCCTTACCCTTCAGCCCTTGAAGCCAGCCCATCTTGGTCTGCTCATTATCCTCGACAAACAAAAAAAAAAGTCAACATCGACTTACCACTCTGCCGACCCTGCCGATATACCATGAGCATCAAGTCCTCCCAACTCCAGTACCACAACACAAGACGTTACCGAGACCGCTGAATTTGCATACTGGCCAGCACCCGGCAGAATTTTGAAGAAACAACGACCCAAAGCCACGGCAGGATTTGAGCCGCGGGCCAGTAGCAATGACTTCTCGCTCATCCGGCTCCTGGGCCTTCCCAGGCATGGACTACTTCCGGCCCGCAGAGAGCAAGACTCAGACGAACAGCAACCAGCGAGCGGGCAATGAAGCCAGCACAGAGTCGTCCGGCACGAGGCAGTCGAGGTCCCCATCGACACGGTCGAGTTCAAATGACACCAAGTCTCACCGGCTGTCACGCCACATGGACCATGACGACGCCTCTGAGACATCCGGACTGTCGATGAGTTCGACCAAGGCGTCCACAGGAAGCGCCCCGCCGTCCTCGAGCAGCAACAGCTCTTCCCACCAGGGCACTTCCCTCCGTCCCTCGAGGACTACCAAGTCTGCCAGCACTGCCCGACCAGGCCCGAGCACTGCCGCCCCCGCTGCACGACCTGTCTATGGACTCGAGCAGGAGCCATACAGGCCACAGCTGTCGCACAGTGCCACGGCCCCAGCCTATCAACGGCCCACGTCCATGTACGCCAGCAGCACACAACCGAGCATCTTCGGCAGCCAACATGGAATCCGAGATACACCCCTGGCGCCACAGCCGCCTGTCGTGTCCTTGAACAGCAGCCGACCTGTGCCCCCTCTGTCCGCCAACCCGTTCTCGACCAACGCGCCAGGTGTGAACCACCTGGATCTTTCGGGGCCCATGGGACCACATGTGAGCCAGCCCTCGATGCAGATGCATCTGCCAGGGGCCTTCCCGACCGAGCCCGCGGTCCCGTACCGCCGGCCGACGGACCTGACGACGCAGTTGTCCATGTCCAACTCGACCATGTCCATGGACCACTTCTCGGGTGACAACGTCTGGGACTCGGAGGGAGACAGCGCATCGTGCCTTTCCACCAGCACCACTGCTACGAGTGTCGTGTCGGACACGACCGAGAAAGGTGATACGTACAACATCACACCAACTCAGACCAGGACCACGACACCTACACCAACGCACGGGCGAGAACCGCCCCAGTCTCGCACAGTGGCCGAGACCCCTCGCCCATCCATTCTTCGCCACACGGCCCAGAAGTCCATCCTCTCCAACGGAAGCAAGGATTCTGCGAGTTCATCATCGACCAAATCCATGACAAGCAGCAGCCACTCTTCCAAGAGTTATACCTCCACCTCCACCTCCTCGGCATCCCGGAGCAACACCATCAGCACTCCCCACATCCACATCGAGGTCAACCGGTCGGACTCTCGCGAGCACCGCGAGCACCGCGACGAGGCCCGGAAGAGGCAGCTGGTGGAGGAGGCCCTGGTGGACAAGATCGCCCAGCTCAAGGCCGAGCAGAACCAGGCCAAGGAAGCCAAGGCCGCATCAACCCCAGCACCAGCGATCAAGCGCGTACCCTCAGTCAGGTTTGCCGAGCCAGAGAAGGTCAAGGCCAAGGCGGAGGAGAAGCCCGCCCGGCCGAAGCCCTCCGAGCAGGAGAAGAACCTCAGCAAGGAGCTCGTCCAGCAGACCAAGGAGGTGCAGAAGCTCGAACTGGAGATCGAGAAGTCCAGGCTCCAGGCCCGAGAGAAGGAGAGGGCCGAGCAGGAGCGGAAGCTGAGGGAAGAGGCTGCCGAGCTGGAGCGGAAGAAGGAGCACGAGCGACAGCTGAAGAAACTGCACAAGGAGAAGACGGAGCTCGAAAACGCGCAGAAGGAGCGCGAACGGGCCGAGAGGGAACGGGAAAAGGCGACCAAAGAACGGGAGAAGGCCGACAAGGAGCGCGAGAAGGCGCGCCAGAAAGAGAAGCAGCAGCTCGACAAGAAGCTCAGCGACATCGAGAAGGCGCAGCGGGAGCATGACAAGCTGCAGGAGTCGTTCATCGACCAGGGCAAGATCCTGGCGGACCTCAAGACGCGCTTCGACGCCCAGGCCAAGACTCTCGAGGCCACCGAGGCGGAGCGCGCCGAGCTCCAGCGCATCAAGGACGAGTTCGAGAAGCGGTGCGTCGACCTGTCCAAGACGCTGAGCCACGTCAGCGACAAGGAGCGTTTTGTGGTCGAGCAGGTGGCGTCGCTGCAGATCATCAAGGAGTCGCTGCAGAACCGCGTGGGCCCGCTTGAGTCGCGGGTCGACGAGCAGGAGAAGGAGATCACGGCGCTGCATGGCGAGCGGGACGGCCTGTACCAGGACGTCAAGAGCTACCTGCACCGCATCACCGAGCTCGAGAACGGGATGAAGGCACTTGTGGAGGAGAAGCATGGCCTCATGAAGCAGATTGGGGCGCTGGAGAAGGAGAAGGATGGCCTCGAGGATAAGATCAAGGACCGCGACGCGCAGATTAAGAGCCTGACGACCAACCTCGAGGCGCGCGCCAAGGAGACGCAGCAGCATATTGCCTCGCTCAAGGACGAGCATAAGAAGCAGGTGGAAGGGCTGGAAGCTGCCAAGAACGCCCTCATCTCTGGCATGGCCGTGGGCCACGATCTCCGGGTGCAAGACTTGGAGGAGCAGATGGCCGTCCTCAACGTCCACATCGATGGCGCACATGCCGACGTGGAGAGATTCAAGGAGTCGGTCAAGTCTCTGCAAGTCAGCCTCGACGAGGAGAAGGCCAAGACTGGTGTTGAGCAGTCGAGGGCCGACACACTGGCCTCGGAGCGAGACACCCTCGTGATCCAGCTCGACGGCCACAAACTCCTCGCCGTCGACCAGGAAAAGGACTTGATTGACCTCCGCACAAAGCTTGCAGCCTCTGACGGCGAAGTAGCCAAGCTGCTCGACAGCAGCAAGGCCCTGGAGGCAGAGCACGAGGAGCTCAAGAAGAAGACGGCCTCCCTGGAAGAGAGCAAGGCTGAGCCACAGCCGGCGCCTGCTGATGCACCGCCGCCTCCTCCAGAAGAGCCAGCTCCAGCCCCAGCCCAAGCAGCCCCAGCGGCCCCGCCCAAGCCTACCGTCGAGGACGAAAAGGACGTCGTGGTCGTCGAGTTCGCACCACCGGGAGACGACAAGGCCGAGGTCGCAGACCTCGAGTCCGCGAACCAGCAGCTCAACATCAAGACAGCCGAGCTAGAAGCCAAGAACGCCGAGCTCACAGCCCAGGTCGAGAACACAAAGACGTCCCTCGGCGAACGCATCACCCAGCTCGAAGGCGAGCGCGACTCAGCAGCGTCGGCCCTGATCGTCGCCCAGGTGGAACTCAACCACACCAAGGCCATCGCCGACCGGGTCCCGGCCCTCGAGGAGGAAGCCGCCAAGGTGCCCGCCCTCGAGGCCAAGGTCGCCGAGCTCGAGGCTCACGCGAGCCAGGCCCCGACGCTGCGGGGCGAGTGCGCACGCCTCGCCGAGCAGCTGGCCGCCGCCAACAGCCTGATCGCGGCCATGACGGCCGCCCAGCACGACCTGTCCGGCGGGCTGAACGGCGCCCACATCCCGCTCCCCCAGTCGCCGCCGCCCAGCGAGCAGCCCTCCCCGCCGCAGCCGGCTGACATCCCCATCCCGCCGAGCCCGAGCCCGGTCGGGCCCCCGCCGCCGCCGCCCGCGCCTGAGAGGCGCAAGGTGAGGAGCCGGGCGCCGAGCATGGCGCGCAGCGTGTCGTCGCGCAGCTCGGCCGTGTCCAAGAGGAGCTCCGCGGGCGTCCGGGATGACCTTGCGCTTGTTGTTGTGCGGGATGCCAAGGACCGCGGCAATATCACCGTGGTGCGCAAGTGTGACTTGAGGCGGCCGAGGAGTCAGAGCCGCAGTCGGAGTCAGGGGCCTGTGAAGGACTGAGGTGGGAAATTGGAGATTGGTGTGTGTGTCTAGTCTTGAGAGGGGGTGTCATTGGTTGGACAGGGTCCAAGGAAGTGGGAGTTAACGAGTGATGACTTATGTGGCATGAAGCGGGCTTGTTTTGCTGCGGTCAGGCGGGATACCAGATGGATGGGTGGATGGACGGATAGATGGACGGATGGGATCGTCAAGGATGGGTCTGCTCAGGTCAGTCCATGCCTACCTGTGTGCACCTACACTTTTTTCTTTTATTCCCTGTCCGAGATGAAGAGTAGATGGACCTCGCAAGACCTGTACGGATACGATGGCATGTAGACATACGTGTCGCAAGAACCTCATGTGCTGCTGGGCTAGACAAAAAGGAGGCGATGGGATGGGCAACCAGGACGGAGCATGTAAATCGATGGCGATGTCATAAGACCCTGTTAATTTCAATCCATCATATCGAGTCTGCTGTGATATTTCTCGTTCTATGTGCATGCTTCCGTTCCTAAACGACACGTCAACATAAATGTTCCTGACCTCTTCTACCACCACCCGTCCCTCACGCCCCCCCCCTACCACCAGCTCTCTGAGCCTGATGCTGAGGTCAGGTCTAGCGGGCCAGAGACGGAGGTGATGGATGCAGATGACGTCTGAAAAAATCCTCCTGTCGCCGAAGAGCGAACTTGGTACGGCCGCCACAATGCCCCGCTCCCGGCATGAACACAAACTCGTAGTAGTCCTTGTCCTCATCATTGAGAGCCTTGATCAACTGGAAACTCGAAGCAGGATCAACACTCTCATCAAGCTCGCCCACAATCAGCATCAAAGCCCCTGTCAGCTTGCCCGCATGGACCATATTCGACGAGTCCTCGTAAGACTTGTCCACCGGGTAGCCCATCCACTGCTCATTCCACCATATCTTGTCCATCCGGTTATCGTGACACCCCGAGTCGGCATTGGCAGCCTTGTAAAACCCACCGTGGTGGATCAGCGCGGCCACGGCGCTCTGGCCCCCGGCTGAGCCTCCTATTATGCCGACACGAGATGTGTCCATCCACGGGCGCGTCTGGGCGGCTGCCGTGATCCATGCGATGCGATCTGGAAGTCCGGCATCTTTGAGGTCCTTGTAACAGACATCGTGGAACCTTTTTGATCGCCATTTGGTTCCCATCCCGTCCAGCATGACTATCACGTAACCCTGGTCCGCCCACTTCGCTGTTTGGACAGAGTAGAAAATTGCTTTGGCGTGTGGAAACCGTGGGGACCGGCATAGATATCTTCGATAATTGCATACCTTTTGGATCGATCGAAATC
This sequence comes from Diaporthe destruens, assembly GCA_036986855.1. NCBI lineage: Eukaryota > Fungi > Ascomycota > Sordariomycetes > Diaporthales > Diaporthaceae > Diaporthe > Diaporthe destruens. The sequence continues at coordinate 1,557,343 of BTXE01000011.1, read as the reverse complement.
TGACGGGCGGATGATGAGCCCGTAGATTGCTGTCTCGCTGTCCCTCCCAGGCGCCGTGAATATCTCCGGAGCTATCCACTCTTTGGCAAGGTGGAGCTTGACGTCATCTGTCTCCCCTTCCAAGTCCAAGATCTTGTGCCCCGTCTCCAAATCTCTCAAAACACATTGAGGTGGGAGATAAACCCGTGACCACGTGTCGGTGAAGTAGCGGTGCCTTGGGGACAACGTCCATTGATGGTCCCCGTCGCCTTCGGTCAGAATCCTGAAGCCTTTCCCGTCAAAGCCAACGCGAGCCAGGTGCGCATGGTAGGGGTCTTGATCAGCGACCATGCCATACCCTTGAAACCAAATCTGCCGTTTCTTCTCGTCAACGTGGGTGACAGAGTGGACGTTCCACTTCCCTTTCGTGACTTGGTTCCTCACCTGGCCGCTCTTCAAGATGAAGCGGTACTCGGAACTGCCTTCATCCCAGCCCACGTGCTCGATCTCATAGGGGTTCTCGAACAAGAGGTCGCTCGTAGGCACCTCGCACATAGAATCCAGATCCAACAGTCGGGGGCGGTCGACTCTGACGCGATCGCCCGGTTTCAAGTAAGGCACAGTCCGCAGCTTTGGCTCGAGCTGCTCCTCGGGCGCTGACTCTCGGAGATACTCCGGGGCCCGACGTGGCACTCTTCTGGGTGTGTATTGCCATACGACGACGAATTTCTTATCTGGGGATGGAAAGACCTTGTCGCCGTCGTATGGGTTAGTCATGGTCCCGTTAAATGATAGCTTCGTCCAATGGCCTCCATCGTCTGTTAGCCAGACATTGTTGCCTGCCACTGAGATGTTTTGGGTCATAAGACCTAGGCGATCCCTGTCCACATTCTGTCCTTTGGTCTCGATGGTGCGAGTGTCATGTCGCCATCTTGGGCCTTTGCCTTCGCCATGGTACTCTCATCGATTACAATACAGTCCGCGCTCTCGTCTGGAGCAACGTAGATATCCTTGGTCTCCTTTGTTTCCTCGTTGACCAGCTTCCAGACGTGGCCTGCGTATGTCCGTTGTTCACGTGGCTTGCACTGACTGATCTTTTCATAGGAATTTGCTTTCCTGTCGAAGTCGATCCAAAGGAGGGACAGAGGACCATCGGTATGATTGGCGAATGTCACAGGGGTAGGTTGGCTTCCTGAGCGAGAAGGACGTTCTTTGGTGAGAAGCTTGTTCAAATGTTTCTGGCTTGAAAAAAGCTGCCGTTCCATTCTTTCAGCCCTTTTTCCAAGCTGAACTCCCATTTAATTTTGATCCAGACGAATCTGTAAGAAACAAGGGATAAATTCTCTCTTCTATCGACCTACGGAAGGGGAAGAAGAAGCCCCCTATATATAGACCTTTGGTCGGCTAGAATTCGGCCTTCAGCTTACAGCTATAGCTCCATAATAACCAAAAGAATACCGACCTGGCTTGTGAGAGTAGGCCGTGCCATAGTCTATTACGTATGGCTTATTTTTATAGAATCCTATCGAAGAGCCCCCTGGAGAAAATTCGATCCAAGTGAAGGGCAATGAGTTCGGGTCCATGTCCTGTCCAAGCTCTGATGGTTCGGATCGGCTTCTCAGCGCGTCAGCAAGAGTCTCATGGTTGAAAGCGGGCCCATGAGTCTGGTTCACGAGATCCACGAGTGTGAACTCAGACTTTCCAGCAGACAGGTAACGGCGGTGCCAGAATGAATTCCCGCCGACAGGCCATGGCGGCGAGACCGTGGCCCTTTTGATGTATTCCTCTTTCATTGCGAGCTTTGGATGTTCAGCATGGGTGCCCAACTGCAGCGAATGGGGCGTTTGGCGGCACGGCACTGAGGGGCTTCTATCCCGGGCCATCGAAGCCGATCGGGCCGGAAGACCCAAAGGCGATTGGAGGCCGGACGGAGTGACGGAGAAAGTTCGACGGCCCCGCTCCTCGATGAAAGCTCCGGAATGAACCAAACTTCGAAGAACATCTAGTCAGACACACGGATGCCAGCGACCACCAGCTGCCGGAAGCAAGTTGCGCAATGCCGACAGCAGGTCGAAGGAATCCGCAGAAGAACAAAGCTGTGAAACCAAACACGGAGAAAGGTAGGAGTTGCATCACGACTCCGCTCGCTCTAGAGATCGTTAACACTAACCGTGGCCTCATCAAAGGCTGTCTCAACTGCGAACGGCGACGAATTCGTTGCGACCTCAAGCGCCCAATTTGTGCGAAATGTTCCAAGAAAGGCCTGGAATGTCCAGGATATAACCGCCAGCTACGATGGATCAACGGCGTGGCAGCCAGGGGCTATCTCCAGGGCAGGACCGTGCCTACCAGGGCATCTCAGCCGGGCTCCTCGCAATCTGGTCCGACATATCCGCAGAGGGCCCAGCCCGAGGGTGAAGCAGGACCGCTGTGCTCCAATTGGCATGCGACGATGAAAGTTGATCTCCCTGCGGCTTCCCTGATGGACATCCAGGCGTCAGACTCTCGCTTTATGGAGTATTATCGGCTAAATCTTGCAGGCCTCATGGTCTGGCTAGATTCCGAGGACAATGCTTATCGGAAGCATGTGATTCCTCTTGCTGAACACCAACCAGCCATTCGCTTCGCCATCGTGGCTTTTGCCGCTCAACATGGCTGGAGAGCCTCCCGTTTTGAGAACATCGCCACGATGGCCGAAAACGCTCGCGACAAGTGCCTTCAGCTGATAAAAAGCAGAGCTCAAGAGATGACCGAGAAGGTAGCTGAAGGTGTCGACTTGGACAGCCAGTCTGATATCGCCGACGCCGAGTGGATGCTCGCCTCGATCCTGATCATCAACAACTACGAAAATGCAAGGTGCCGTCTTGAGGCGGCTGAAGGCCACAGGCAAGCGGCTCGGACAATTGTCAATATCTTCAACAACTCAGTCTCTGCTGAAGGCCGCGAGCTGTTTGCTTTCCTCCGCAACCAGCTAGCCATTGAAGACATCATAGCAGCCACTACAACTTTCGACCAGACTAACATTAAAAATGCAATCACTCCAGCGCCAGGCTCAGACTCCCTGCTTTTCTCGAAGTACCTCAAATTCCTGCACCAAATCACACTTGAGTCTACTGAACACACCGAAGGCCTCCACCGAACCGAACCCTTCGAAAGCCGTCTCACACTCTGTACAATCCAGTCGGAATTGGAGCAAGCCAGAGGAACCACCTTGATTACGGCAGGTCGGCTGGGCCTGGACGGCTCAATGATGGCTCGCGACTTCGTGCGCCTGGTGGAGATATATCACAACGCGGGACTTCTATATGCGTTGCAGTGTCTCAAGTGTGCAGACGAGCAAAGTCCTCATTGGATGACTGCGTGCACAAGGTTATTTGACCAACTGTCAGGATTCGAGAACGTTCACGCCTTCGTACAAAACCTTGCTTGGCCGAGCTTTATTGCAGGAACTACTTGCCAAGGCAACGAGGAACGTCAGATGATCATCACGTCGATGTTCACAGAAATTCATGGAGTAACAAGATTCGACTACTATTTGTATGCGCTGAATTTTCTGCGGGGCTTCTGGGCCGGCTCGAATAACGACTGGAGATTACTGGCCCAGACCAGGGAAGCGTCTGGCAATCGATTATTCGTCGTGTGAAGGCCGCGGCGCTTCGGAAACCCAACCTCGGGACACCAAGACATAGATCAATCAGAAGTCGACAGTCTCCTCATCCTCGACCCCAAACAACACCCTCATGGGATCCTGGTACTTCATAAAGCCAACGCCCGGCTCACACAGGCCGTATCCCAAAAGCCTCTGGGCCTGCGGCTTCATCTCCCTGACCTTTTCTAGGGGTACCATGAGGAACTGGTTCTCCGCCGGGCGCAAGGTTGGTTGACAGAGGAATATGCCCACGGTCTCACGATACTCGTCACTGTGACTCCTTGTCAGCGAAATGCCGGAACAAAAAGGGTCTCCAGTACTCTTGAGGGGCGCACTGGGTGATATTGGCTCCACCGGCGTGATAGGTGTTCCCGAGAAAGATGCACGCATCACCGGGCTCGAGCTCAGCAGGGACAGTTTCCTCGTCGAGAGGCCGCCGTTCTGGGCCCCATACGTGCGACCCCGGGATGAGGACCGTGGCGCCGTTGGCAGCCGTGGTCTTGGTCAGCGCGGTGACGCATCCGATCATCACTGGCAACTTCTTGTCATGCGGATGGTAGTCACTACGTCCAGTTCAGCAACATGGCCAGCGTAACTGTGAGTCACAGCAGATGACTTACTTGTCGTCGCGATGCAGTACCTGCCTCGCTCCACCAGGGTTCACGCGGAACCCGACCGTCGAGGAGATGATGGGCTTCCCGCTGACTGTCTCCTGGTGGTCGCCTCTCCAGAAGGTGTATGAAGAGGAGACGAGGATGTTGGCGACGTCGGTGTATAGCTTGTTGCACGCTAGCTCGACGCAGTTGTGCGATATTCCCAGCAGGCCGGAGGCTCTCTGGGTTGTCGGCGGGAAGAAGCCATATTTGTCTGGAATGTCTTGGTCGAAGTATGGCTTCAGATCCTTCTTGATTGCCTCTGCGAGATCACGGGTGATCAGCTTCTCTACTATGACGCCGCCGTCGCGATTTATGATTTCGACTAACTTCTCAGGCGTGGTCGAGAGGTCTGTGGCGTCGTAGCGAGCGAGGGACGGCCGAGCTTTTGGTATCTCCGAGGATGCCATGGTGGTGCAGTGCTATCGAGATTTGAAAATATGCAGTACAGAATTGTTCGTTGCCCACACAGGGGCTCTTTCTCGTCTCATATTTATTCGTGGCATTGCAGTGGCCCATCAACAGGAGATATCAACGTCTCAAAATAATGCCTTCTTCCGGTTAGGCCCGCCATAGGGCGTGTCTGCCAAAGGGCAGCTTCACAACCTTGGAAGCTCGTCCTAGCTCGCGATGCGAGCCCAGATTACTAACACAATGCTGTGACTGGAAGGGAGACGAAGGCAGGATGTCACTATTACTTTAAGTTTCTCAAAATAATGCCCCCATTAGGTTTACACTCATTTACATTCCATGGTGCCAAAAGTACGCTAGTAACACAAAAATGTCGCGCACATCTAAAGTTATATGCACAAACAGTCAACTTAACCATTTCAAATCTAACAAATTAATAAATAATATTAAAAAAAAGAGGGCATTCCCAGCACTTTAAAACTTCTTTCCGTATTATTCTAAGAGGTTTAGTTATAGAAAAATTTAAATTAGAAGTTTTATTTGAAATGTCTTGGCATTTAAGGGGGCTATATATAAATAATAGGGTCCCCTTATATAAATAAAGTATTTTTAACTAAAATACTAAATACACCCACCTAAATTCAAAACATCATCAGAAACTCAACTTTAATATAAATTACTTAACAACTAGTAGTCGCAGCCTAACGCGGATAGTACCATTCAATAGCCTCAATTAAGAGGAGTATTTTGGTATATAAAATATATATTAATACTTAATAAATAGTATATTATAGAAGTAAATGTATGTTTTATACTGTTTAAACGCTAATTACTCTACAGAAAGAACTCCAAATTCAATTTAAAAAAAAGTTTTAGAGTGCTAGGAATGCCCTCTTTATTTTACTACTACCCCTAACTTTACTGGACTTATATTCGTAAAATAAAAATAAAATGTTATTCTTATGACAATGTGCACACAGTTTGAGTGTTGCGCGACATTTTTATGTCACTAGCGTACTTTTGGCACCATGGAATGCAAATGAGTGTAGCGCCTTCCCACTTATCTCTCCGGTTGGAGAGGGCCGGAGCCGCAACGTGGAGAAGACACAAATCATTCGCCTTGCTTCCAAGTGACGCCGCTGAACCACTGGACAATGCCTGGGACTTAGGGGAAGTAATCGAGGACATGATATGAATGTTGTAATTTGAAATGGATCAAATCTCGATCATCGGGGAGGGGTCCACAGACATAATACCGGTAACTACTGTTGGCATTGTGACTGGATTCTACGTGTCTCGCGTAAAAGTCTTGGTACTTTGAATAGTCTTCAAGTTTCATATTGCTGCTGCTCTCATGGCTTGGTCACAGAGCCGAGAAGGAAGTTGAGAAAATGTCAATAGATACATCCATCTAATCACAGTCATATTACACTGGTGTATCCGACACGCAGGGCTACTACATAGGTTAAGTCTGTAAGATCAAGAAGACTGTCAACCCCAGGAAGCCAAGGTGCAGGTAAGCGCAACCCAGCAAATAGTTACCTAGGTACTTGGGGGACTGCTTCTCGGATCAATTGATTAGCAGTGCTTCAAGATATCTAGAATCCCCATCGTTCGGGTCTTGAGCCCTATCTGTGCTCAGAACAGCTAGCCACGATATTCCTGTGAATATACCTGGCCAGAAATAATAATTGCATGTCCGGTAAGGCAGTCTGTTCTCGGAATTGTATGATTTGTCCCGCTCGGCCCTGTGATGCCAGTACTGTATGCCCAGTAGTTAAGCGTTGGATGTCAACGGGCCCCATCCCCCCCCCCCCCGAGCCTTCGGTGGGCGCCCTCGTCGTACAATAGCTTTGACGAATCCGCCACAGTCTGTGCAGAGAAACTTTCTAGGGCGCTGTCGAGAGTGTACTATATATGACCTGCGGCATGATATCGCAGCGAAGTTGAGGCGAGGTGACGGGATTCTCCGGCTGTCCCCTCCGTTTGTCTAAGAGGAAATCTAGTCACCATGGTCCCAAGTTGGAAGAGAAATAATTCGTTAGGGGAAACACGAACAGGAATTCCGCGGTGGTTGTTGGGCCGGGGGCCTTGGCGGATTCTTTTGCGGCGGGATCCCTAGGTCACCGGCCTTGCGAGCGGGTCACGTCAGCGGGGATTGCCTTGGCAAATCCCAACCTTTCTTCGCATTTGAAATACTGCACACATCTATGCCCGCATCCACATCAACGCGGCAAGTCAATAGCTGGATTCGAAGATCCGTACCAAGCGAATCGAACAGCTTCAGCATGGCTCCATCGACACTCGGGCGAACGCTCACAGCCGGTGTCCTTGTGGCGTGCGCGGTCTTTGGCTGGTACGCCACGCTTGGAGCCTCCGACAAAAATGGGTTGCTGGATGTTCTGGGAAGGAGTTCCGGTTACCAGGCCACCCAGAAATACTTTTTAGGTGGCCCGACTCCATACAAGACAACCTACACCAGCATTGAGCTGATCGATAATCACTTGGCTGCCCTAATCGGGTTCTTCGTGGTTCTGATCGACGGCCCGGCGACATGGGATGTGGCGGTAACGTACTGGCTCCTCATGGCTGAGGTCTGCGCGGCTTGGTTGTTCATCAGACTCGAGGGGTACAGAGTTGGAAATAGCCGGCAGTGGCGTATCGTGAGTTGGTGAGTCGACACCCCAGACGTGGGAACAGTACGATATCGAATGGGTGATGGAGGCTGACAGCCATCAGGACTGGAGTCTTCGGAGTCCTGATGCAGAACATCACCATAGCCGTCACGTCGCCCATCTACTTCCTAATACACCTTCTCACGTCCCCAACCAGCAGCAGCAACCCAGCCCCAGAGGACCTCGCCGTCGACCCAGGCGATTCCATGCCGCTGCTGCATAACACAGTCCTCTCCTTCATCGTCCCAGGCGTGCTCATGAGCCTGCCCTCCCCATCAGTCCTCCCTGCAGGCGCTCACTACAAGTGTCTGGCAATGTGGCAGGTCTTCCCCATCACGGACACAGTGTGCCACTACATCATGAAGAGTTTCCTGCCGGACCCTGCTGAGCGCCTCACGGCCGACGGAGCCCGCGTCGTCGTCGCTAACATTTACCACGTTATCCTCTATCTGTGTTTCGCCCCTCGCACTATCGCCATAGCGGTCGCTCTAACCCCCGCGGCCCTGGTCCCGGGGAAGTTGAAGGCCATCTTCGAGCAGCTCACCCTCAAGTCGTTGTTCGTCCCCTCCTGGCCGTGGGACTCTCCAATGGCAGGTGATCCGAGCTCGCCTGTTGGCAAGCCCGAGCTTACCAAGCTGTTCCTACAGTGGGATGTGGCATCCGCTGGAACTGCTATGTTGGTGTGGGCTGTCTTTGTTTACCTGGCTGCCCTGCCCGGCAAGAATCTGCTCCGAGACGTGGTGCCTAAGGTATTGGCTTATGGGGTCGTCGGTGGTCCGGTGGCCGCTGCTACTATGCTGATTATGGAGCGGGATGCGGTTGTGTTGGGACGGACTGGACGGGAGAAGATGAAGTGATCTCGATACACTTTCCGTTCTGCCTTGGGTGCATCGCTCGTATGGTTCAAGTCGTGTAATGCTTATTCTTCCTCGGGGCATCAATTGTATCCTGGAGGCGGTCTCTATGCTTGCCACGGATCGCTCAGTACAGAATCCAAGGGGACGGCTTCCGCAGCCCTGGAAATTGAAATCTTGGTTCAAACCCTGGGTATCTGCCCCAATCGGCCTGTCGCGAATGATTACCTAGGTGGTCAGAAAGACACGAGTTTGGGGGAGGGAAGCGAGAGTTTAGATAGAAAAACTCCGAAATGTTCCATAAGCACGTTTCGCAATACACCCCAATACGTTGCACTTGCTGATATATTTGTGGAACTGCTCCTTGAGTTGAAACAGTTCAAAATAAATGCCATGTTGCTTGAACATGCATCGCTTCCGACTTGTTGATTGCCCAGTATCTCCATGCCACTGGCCCGTTGTTGCCCCGTGCTCTTCCACATGTGATTCAAATGTTTACCACCCACTGAAGGACAAAACTTTGCTAGCAACATGTTTCGTTGCGTGTTAACCAGGTTTTGGTGCAAGTTGACCGCCTGGGCGGGTTCTAGGCAATGCTTTCGCTGTTTCTTAATGCTGGGGCGATCCACTCGGCGATCAACATTGAACCAAGATGCTTAGGACGGCAAGGCAGGCTCGATTCCACCTTGGACAGTAACAGCCATTACGTGAGAGCCAGCGGAAAGTTTAAACATAGCATAAAGTATGAGACGTGGTCGTTTGTATTGTCTTCCATCTACAGTCGCCCTAATGAAGCCAAAGCCATCTCAAGCCCATGGGGTTTGGGTGGCTACTACTACTGCGTCCGGGCTGGGTCCCATTTCCCCCTTCGATTACAAATCACGGGCAGGCTCTCAAAGGTTGCAGAAAAAGCTGTGTTGAAACAGCCATCGAGCGCTGTCGTGTGGCTGAGGAAGTCGGAGGGCCGGGTAAGTCGTATTCGCATCGCCCGGGCCGTTGACCAGGGCCCTTGGACGCACTGGCAGATCGCTATACCGCACCGGAGATATAGTCTCCAGGGTCCGGCGACCCATAAATGGGTCCTCAAGCACCCGTCCAGCCGTCTTGGACCACACGTGCGATTGTGCAGAGTGTCTCGTTTCAAACTGATCCTGTGAATGCTACCTAGGTACTGATATCCTGCCATTGCCCTCGGGATGCACGACTTTGATGGCATCGACCACGTCCCATCTGACACGACTCATTGGATGGAGCTTCATCTGTAGCTTCTACGTGCCGCAAAAGGACACCGGCCTTCTCGATTCAGCTTCACGTACCAAGGCGATGGTCAGGGGGCACGCATGAGAAAACTTGGTTGAAGGCACGACACGATAAGTCAGCGTAGAACCAGCCTGACCGTGCGACGCATCAGAAAGCAGGGGGAAATATATTAGCCCAAGCTTTTGTCCAGCGCTACGGAAGCATGTGCCGAATAAGCCTTTGGCCCAGCACGTTTGGCGACTCGAGATGCTTTCTTCAGAGTCTAAACATCAGCAAGACTTGCGGAGGTCTTCGATCTAGCCCAGCCAGGCAGAGCACTTGAGTCTGCTCAAGATTCAAGCGACAATACAGACTACAGAAAGAGACGCGGTCCAAGTGCTTAAGGTGCTTGGGCATAAAGCCGAATATGAGTATGACCTTTCTTGGTGCAGAATTGACGTAAGCATGGAAGCCTCAAAGCTGGTCCAGTCTAGAAAGAACTTTTGGATACAGAAAGAAAACAATCGTTGAATATATGGATGCAACAAAAAGAATGGATCATCACAGATTCCATTGCGTGACAGTCTTCCGGAATAGCAGAGCCATCACACCTGAGTGGTGATATCGCGTATCAAGTCAAAAGACAGGGCAAAATTTCCATGGTTCTTTGGAACTTTCCCCAGAGTTGGTGGATGAAAGCTGTTGAATATCAGCAAAGGACGGAGCGCTATGATCGACATGGCCCGAGGAGGTTGACACCGTGAAACATACATGGGACCATTGGTTTGATCATACCTGAGATGGCTGCGCAACAAGGGCGTGCTCTTCATGGGCAGGACCCGGCTAGCATGATCCTGTTGACAACCAAGCTTTCCGTTTGACAGGATGGCTTCGTCTGAGGCCGGTTCCCGAGCGAGTTATCTGTGTGTAAGTCTACGCCACACGGGTGCATAGTTGTAAAACGTGTTAACCCCTCACACTGTTGATAACGATGGACGGCATAACCACAGGATATTGTTAGTCATCCCACAGACTAACGCCTGTGATCGGTGGGGCGCAGCCTAGCAATGTAACTCAACTCAGGGCGTTCATGAACCCCGGGGCAAACCTTCCAAGACTGCTGGGGACCGACAGAGGCCCCATGCTGCCCAGCGAGACAGCGGCTTTATTCGGGCCATTGACAATCAGTACCAGTGTATCCGAAGCACATGGATTACCCTTTTTGGACAAAGTGTTCACCTCTGTGCCACCTGAGCGGAGTTGCCTGGCCAGATTGTTTCAACGCTATCTATCTGTCATGGCAGTCCTGGCAGGCTGATGTTTGGAGTCACGCTTGTCTGAAGCGGGCTTGTAGATCACTGGATGGAGCTCTGGCCACTGAACGGCATTCCTTCGACCTAGATACCTACTGTAGGTAGGCCAACAGGAGCTTAGCTTCATTAGTAATCATGCTATACCTCCAAACCCATCTATGTCTGCCATGCGAGGAAACAGCATGTTGCTTGCTGTCGCCCTTGGCCGTGGCGATCAGAGTTCCTGGACGTGAATCCTCGAGAGCACAGATTTGATGCACTGTTATGATAGCTAGAGAGAAGCCAAGGAAAAGGCCCAGCACGTGCAACAGAAACAGGAATGCCTTGCCCGACACGGTCGACTTCAGAAGGCTGAATCGGGCCAGTGAGACGGTGACCTGATTAGCCGGACAATGGCAGGGCAAAAATTTGGGTATTATGCCTTGCCTCGCCCGGGCAGGCGAGTTCCAGATGTCGGTGTCTGTCATGTTAGAGATTTGGACACTAGTCCTATAAAACCGTCGTCCGAAGCCGAGTCGAAGGCGTCACCCCTCACTCACCTTCTGCATTAGGCCAACCGCTCTGGCCATATTCCGCGGCTGCCCCTGTAAGAAGTGGCCTAGCGCGATTCGCAGCCGCCCGATATCTGACAGCGCGGAGTCTAACTTGGGCGTTTCAGACGACGACACTCAGCCTCCACCAAGCCACCCTATTCGCCAGCCAGGTCCGAGTCGCAAGAGCACACCAAATCTTACTGTACAGACCCAAAACCTGGGCACGGGACCCCCCCGGGGTGTTAATTCTTGGGGCCGGATAGGCCCACTGGGCTGGAGAACGGAAACAAGGCCCTGCACCCATTCTTATGCTTCTTCCAGCTTTTCTCTGCGAGCTCAGACAATATGAACGAATACGGGCCCTGTTTCCGACCACGCGTCCACAACTCCTTGCAGCTCCTGCAGCCCTTGCAGCCCTTGCAGCCCTTGCAGCCGCCCTTGCAGCCGCCCCTGCAGCCGCCCTTGCAGACACCCGGGCTAGAAACATGCGCGATGATCTTGAGGGCTTCCATGCAGCCCGGATCTCAGGGGCTGGGATGGCCCCCACTGCCCTACAGTTATTACAACCATGCGACCCCGGGCTCGATTCAGGGTTGGTCCAAAGTCTGGGATGTGTCCACCCAATCCAGCGGCGCCCTGCGCCTCCCGCCTCCCGAGCGACTCAGCCTCTGCCTGTCTGAACTACTGTGCTACCTCCGTACAGAACAGCGGGTACGAAGTCGATTCCGGATTAGGAAATTCCATTCGATGCCTTGGACGCCCGTTTGTGGGGACTGTAGCAACGAACCGGCTTGGTGGCGACCATGTACCCGTGTTTCGCTGGGTTGCTCGACCCACCTGGCTGTCACCCAGGGTCGATCAATGGGGCAATCTGGGGCTGGCAGATGATGTGCCAGGCTTGTTTATTAGATCACGGCCTCTCCCGCCCCTCGGGTCGACTTGTGGAGAACTCCAAGCTGCTATACTTGGCTCTTCAATACATTCCGTTGTCGCTGGCGATATTTTTACGCTTAATTTTTTTTTCGTTCGCCGCCGCCGACTCTGCCCTTTTGTGTTTGATGCCGTCCGCTCGACTGATATAATGGCTGGCCAAAGAGTATCAAGGAGGCTTAGAATAGCCACGTTGTTGGTGTCCGGCCTCGTCGTGGCATCGGGGGTCAGCGCCTCTCAGGTGGACCCAAGGATATCAGCAAGGGAAGTGGAGGTGGCAGATCTGTTCTCGGGTATCGTCTCGCCAGAGACGGCCAGAGTAGCAGCACAGGACCAAGTACTAAGGCGTCATGTTGGGGATGCCGTCGAACTGGTGGCAGACCTCTCCAGGATGCTCGCAAAGAGATTCGAAGATGTCCCTGAATTGCAACAAGCTAGCCGCAGCCTCGAGAGATATCGAAAGAGCCTTTCCGACAGCACACCCACCACAAAAACACGTCGTCAGCTTGGATTGGGGGATCTTCTGGGCGGCGGCGCCGCCACAGCTCCTGCCACACCCGGGGCAACTGGTGCAGCAGCAGACGCAGGAGGTGGCATATTATCTGGCATCACTAGTGGCATATCCTCAGCCTTTTCTGGTATCGGGGACTCCCTGCTCCAGGATGCGGGCGGAGCTAGCATGTTCCTGGGCATTGGCCTCGGTGCGGGAGCTGCTCAAGGGCTCAATCTCGCCCAAGCTCCCACGACGACGAAGATCGCGGCAAAGGTGGCGGCCGACAACAAGATGAATGCGACGGGCCTCAACCCAGCGATACAAAACGCAGCGATGGGGGCCGCGGCATCGCTGCTTGGCGCTGTCAACGTGTCGAGCCTCGCAGGCTCAGCGGGAGGAAGTCTCGATCTGAACGGCCTGGCGCTCGGTGCTGCGAATGGCATAGGGAATGGCGTATCATCAGGACTGAAGCTGTCTCCACAGGCAATGGCAATGGAGCCTCCAAAAGGAAACAGCACGGGTGATATCGCGAACACGTTTACCTTCGCGCTGACCAAGACGGTGTCATCAAATATCGACCTGACAAAGTTGGCATCCGCCGGCGGCGGCCTCAGCAACATCAACCTTCAGCAGTTCACAGGCGGCGCTCCAATATCACAGGTCGCCATGTCCCTGGCCCAGGGCATCGGAAACGGTGCCTCGTCCGGCCTCAAGCTCACCCAGGCGAACCTCGCCCCTCCCGCGGGCAACACCGTCTCCGACGCACTGGGAGCCTTCGGCTTCGGCTTGACGAACAGCGTGACGGGAAACCTGAACACGTCGAACCTGGCGAGCGGTGCCGCCAAGAACATCAACATCAACCAGATCATTCCGAACCTGGGCATGACAGCCCAGAGCTTCGGCACCGGCCTGGGCGGCGGCGTGGCGGCGGGCCTCAAGCTCAACTCGGCCATCGTCGACATGCCCAACCCCAATGGCAACGACCTGCCATCAGTCGCGGGCAACTTCGCGTTCGGCCTGACCAAGAGCGTCACCGAGAACATCAACATGACCCAGCTGACCTCGGGCAACACGGCCCTGTCCGGCGCTGCGGGCAACTTGCCCATTGATTTTGGCCGGGCGGCGCAGGGCGTCGCGATGGGCGTGGTGCAGGGCGCGGGTGACGCCGTCAACATGATGGGTGGGCTGCAGGCGCTCATCAACGGTACCGCGACCATGCCCCCGCAGGCTGCCATCCCTCCCAGCAGGCTTGCGTTTAACGACTCCGTGGGCGGTGCGGCCATGGGTCTGGGCACGGGTATTGGCGGGCAGGGCACGATTGTTGGTGTTCAGCTCTTGTCGCAGCTGAATGTCACGGCGCTTGTCAATGGATTTGCCTCGGGCAATAATGGTTTTGGTGTTGCTCCTGCTGCTCCTGCTGCTGCTGCTGCTGCTCCTGCTGCTCCTGTTCCTGGGAACGGGACGGCTATGGCCAGGCGAAGTGCCCGTGAGGTACTTTCGAGTGCGATACTTCCCCGTCAGGACCCTCAGGCGTCTGGAGTGACGGCTGTTAGCAACGGCAACAGCTTCAACCTCTCTGTCGTTTTCAATGCGGATACTATCTCCTCCGTCACGCAGCGGGTCATCTCCGCGCTTAGCTGCGTGGGAGTCGGTGGCATAGTGCTCGTGGGCCTCGGTCTGCTGGAGAGTGGGACCATCTCGACGAATGGGCTAAACACTGGGATCAATATTACTACTATCCAGCAGGTGATACCGAGGGGCTTGATCAAATTCACAAGCGACGGGAACATGTATGAGATCGATGGCCAGAAGGTGGTTGATAACCTTCAGGGCAACCTGCTCTCTGCGGCGGACGGCATCAGCGTCAACGGGAGTCCGGTTGTTCGCTTCGCAGTATTCCTAGCTCTTCACAGTGAGTCGTTGCCCCCTCCAATATTCTCGCACAATGTGAGAAATCGTGATCTAGTACTAACATGTGTGTCTTCAAACAGTAACGATCGCCATGTCCATCTTCTTGGCCGTGCTCCCTCTGATTCTCACCTTGGAGGGCACTCGAGCTCTCTTGTTGCGGCTGAAGCTGGGCCACGTCCTGCCAACGGCCACAAAATGGGCAAACATCGGGTGGCTCGTCTTGATGGGCCCAGCCACGCTGCTACTACTGATCTTCGGCTTCTTGGCAAGGGGCACTGCCGGCCACTTGACGACAGCACATGGCGTGAGTAAATATCCTTGACAACACATACTACCTGTCGCGGGTTCCAAATGACTAATCGGCCTTTCTCTTACCAGATAATTGGCCTGTTCACCGCCCTCATCACCTTCGGAGCCACTGCCTTCAACCTGTTCAACAACTTCTACATCTCAACCAAAGCGCCCTCCCCAGACGACTCGGCCTCCGTGCTCCCCGTCCCATTCGCCCTGGCAGACCGCCGCACGATCCGCACACTCTTAGACCAACTGCTCCTTGCCATCGCCATGCCAGCGGTGATCACCGGCTTTTCCGATCTAAGCGGTATCACCCTGTGCGTTACGCGTGTGGTACCCTTTGAGTTTGCCTTCGCTATCGGCATGGGCCTGACGGCGCTCTTTGTCAGTGGGAGCGGCATCTCGTTCCTGAATATCCTGCTCGCTACGTTCGATATGCGGCAGGCTAAGCAGAATACGAAGGATAAGGTGGATGAGGAGAGGTGGGGGAATAATTCGCTCAAGGAGAAGATCAAGATCCAACATGTTGGAGTGGGGTCTAGTGTGCAGTTGGATGGGCGACCTCAGACACTCAGGAGGTGAGGAGTCACTTGAAGAAGGGGAAGTATGATACCAAGGTAAGTTGGGGATCTTAATGCTGTCTATCAGGACTGGGTTTTCGTGTGACTTTATAGACGAGAAGACAGACCATCTGGGATGGTCCGAGTCCTGCTTGGGTCAAGCTAATTATCGAGAGCTGTGGGCTCCACTACTGTGCCGCTCCATTGTTTATAAATACGGGCTTCCCCGGCTCACTGTTCATAGTAAGGAAATCAGTCAATTTGTTCTGCTCGATATCCCCTGCTCGGATTCGTGACACTAGTGCAGTTAAAGGTACTATTAGAAGCTACTGAGGATGCCTTCGAGTTCCGAGTAGTCATCGGATGGCCCTTTTGCCCAACGCAAAGATCCTAAAGGACGCTGCGTGCCTGATATGGCATCGTGTACAGGCGAGCAGGGGCCATGGACAGCAGTCAAGAGAGCTATCAAGGCGCCTCCTGCACAAGCCTGCTTTCATTCGTCCTCGTGACCAAACTTTGGGGGGTTTTCGCCCCAGGTGCCTGCTGCTCTTCCTCTAACCTAGCCCCAACTTGAAGCACTTGAGGCGGCGTTTCCCCCAGACCAAATCGCTGACGACACATCTGGGACCATGGCGGACGCCAAATTTGACGTGACCCCGGAGAAGCAGGCGAGCTTCCCTCGCTTCATGTATCAACAGGTCACCGAAAAGCCCCAGCCCATCAAAGATGTCGACCTCGGCGGCAGGACCGCCCTGGTGACGGGGTCCAACAGCGCCGTCGGGCTCGAGACGGCCCGCCACTGCAGTTGCTCGAGCTCGGCGTCACGAAGCCGATCCTGGCCGTGCGGTCTCAAGGGTAAGGATAAGGACGCCGTCGAGGTCTGGAAGCTCGACGTGTCCTCGAACGACTCGGTCGCGGCCCTTGCCGACCGCGCCGCCAAGACCCTGGAGCGCCTCGACGTCGCCGTCCTCAACGCCGGCTTCTGCCCGGCCAAGCGCGTCGTCAACCCCGCCACGGGCCACGGCGAGATCATCCATGTCAACTACATATCCACGGCGCTGCTGGCCGTCTTGCTGCTCCCTCTCGCGAGCCGCATGCAGCCCAACCAGCCACAGCCGACCCGCATCACCCTCACCCTGTCCGGGGTGGCCTGCTGGGCCCGCTTACCCGTCGGCAAGGACCTGCCCATCCCCAGCGAGATCGCCGACAACACAAACGACCGCATGTTTGTGTCCAAGCTGCTGGGCCACTTCTTCGTCCGCGCCCTTGCCAGCAAGGTCCCTCCCCCGGTGGCCTTCATCGACGCCGCCTCCCCCGGCGCCATTCATGACTCCCAGTTCAACCGTGACATTGACAATACCCCGCCGGGCGCCGTGATAAAGGCCATCCTCCGCCGCGTCGGCAACTCTTCTGCCATCGGCGCCCGCTTGCTGACTGACGCCGCTGTCAACCACGGCGAGGACGTCCACGGGCAGTTCCGGTCCTTCGGGAAGACCGTGCCGAAAACCTTTTTAAAATTATTACAATTAATCAAATAATTTAATTACTTTAATTTAAATGTAATATTTATTTTTATTTATTTTAATTATATTAATTATTATTTTCTTAATATTTATTATTATAAAAAAAAATTAAAAAGTTTAATAATATAATTTATATTATTAAAATAGTAGTTTATAGTAGATTAGTTATTATAGAAGGAATAGGTAGGTTACGTGCTTATATACGTAATTAGTTTAATTAGCGAGGTCTAATAACCTAACTAAGTATTTCGTTACCTAGCCCTATAAACTTTTAACTAATTAAAAACATATAATTTAACTACTAACTATTTCGTATAAAGACTAAGTTAACTAATATTAATTAGTTACCTACTAGTTTTTAATAATAAGGTAAGCCGTTTATAAATACCTATAAATGCTATAGTTTAAAAAAAATAAAGTTATTTATAAATTACCTATAAGTATAACTAATTAAGTTAAATAAAACTCTTTTACTAAGTAAGTTTTATAAATAATTAATTATCGTAATAACTTTTTTTTTTATAATAAATTAAAAGAATTATTAAATTACGGATAGCTGTAATAACTTTTTTTTTATTAGGTAACTAATTTTTTTTATAAAACTAATAATTTAAACCTATTTATAAAACTTTTAAACTAATAACTAGTGTTTAATTACCTGCCTATTAACTACGTTTAATAGTTTATTTACTACTAGTTTAATCATTTTAATAAATAATTAATTAAATAAGTAACTTTTTTAATAATAACTTTTTTTATAATATATAAAAAGAATTATTAAACTATAGATAGCCGTAGTAACTTTTTGTTTTATTAAGTAAACTCTCGTAATTAATAATTTAAATCTATTTATAAAACCCTCGAACTAATGTTTAGTAGCTTACCTACTACTAATTTAATTACTTTAATAAGTAAGCGACTAATTAACCTATATAAAAACTTTAAAAAATATATAAAATACTTTTTTAAGTACCTTTTAAAAGACTTTTTAGTAGAGCTAACTAGTAGTTTTATAAGTTAAGCGACTAACTATATAAATAAAATAGTAATATATTTATTATATAAAAACTATATTTAATATATTTAATTAAACCGACTAATCGATTAAAAAAACTATAAATAACCCTTTATTTAAGTAATTATATGAATAATTTTAATTTTAATAATAATTATTATTTTAATTAAACGAAGTTTATTAAATAAAAATAATAACCCTTTTACTAGTTAAACGGTTTAATTAACTATATAAAGTAATTTATAAATAAACGTTTTACTAGCTGAATTATAAAAAGAAAAAAAAACTATTAGAAGGATTAATTAAACTAATTAATATTATAAATTAATTAATATTAATTATAGTTAGTACTTAGTATTAACTAATAAATAGCCCGGTAAATAACTAATAAATAGTAATTTAAATTTAATTTCACTTACTAAAAGTAATTTAAATTTAAGTAATTTTTAAGCTATTTATAAATATTAATTTAAAGCGTTTTTAAACCGTTTAAAATAAGTAAACTATAATTATATATTTAGTAGTAATTTTAAATAATTTAGTAATTTAAAGACTATTTTATTAATAATTAAAGCCTTTTAATTAACTAAAAGAAAGGAATAAAGGAAGGAACGAAGGAATTTAATTTTAAATTAAAAAAATAAAAAGGTGCTAATATTAAAATAATAGTCTATAGTAGATTAGCTACTATAAAAAAATAGGTAAGTTACATGTTTATATATATAATTAGCTTAATTAGTAAGGTTTAGTAACCTAACTAAGCATTTCTTCGCCTAGCCTTATAAACTTTTAATTAATTAAAAATATATAATTTAATTACTAACTACTTCGTATAAAAATTAAGCTAATTAATATATATAATATATTTAATTTTAATTAAATATTTTATTTTATAATATTAATAATTTTATAATTTATTATAAAATAAATAAATATTATTATATTAATTATTAATATTAATTATTTTATTAAAAATATTATTAAAAAATGATTATTATTTTAAATTTTTAAAATTAATTATTAAATATAAAAGTAATGTTAAAATATTTAAAATATTTTATAATAATTATATATTTAAATTAATAAATAAAATATTTTATTTAAAAAGAAATTATTTTGTAAAAATATTAATTTTAAATTTATATTTTAATAATAAGAATAAAAATTATATTTTTTAATAAATATTAAATTTAAATATTAAAGGTAATTATAAATAAATTTTATAAATATTTATAATATTAATTTATTAAAATAATATAAAAAATAAAAAAAAGTTTATATATATTATTTATTTATTTATTTTTATATATAAAATATAATTTTTAATATATTTAATAATATTTATTTATTAAATTAAAAATTTATAAATTAATTAATTAAATAATTAATTTTATTATTAAATTATATTAACTAAACTAATTATATAATTAATTATAAAAATTAAGTTATTATAAATTATTTTTTTTATTAATTATAAAACTTTATTTATTAATAAAATAAGTTTTATTAAAATAATTTTTAATTATTATTAAATATATAACAATAATTGATTTATTTTAAATAATTTACAATATTTTTAATTAATATTTATAAATTATTTTTAATAAATAAATTAAATTGTTAATTATTAATTTAATGTGATTTTTGTGTCCTCTTTCTTGGTTGTTGCAACTGAACGTTTACCTGTGAAGTCGGGGGCAGCGTGTCCCCAGCCCCGGGGAAGCGTAACTTCACTCCCGGCTTCACCATCAGTCTGGAGAACCCGGACGACGAGTTCGACGAGGACAATATTCCATCAATCGACTGCGTTATTTGTGTTGTGCCGGACAGATAATCATCGAAGATAGAACCCAGCATTCTCGAAGGGTAGATGCGGGAGGATTGACCGCGGAACAATCGCAAGGTGCAGAAAGACCGTCAGGAAGCAGACTTGTCCATTTAGCTCACAGGTTGATACGGGGCTACTTGTCGTCCCCTAGCTTCGGGTGGTTCTCACACGCAGAGTCAAAAAATGACTTTGATCTGCAGGAAATTGACAGAAGCGTACGAAAGGTCCGGCACAGAACACGGGTATCACTTTATGGATCACGTTCGGAACTACTGGGGATATCACCATACCACCTGGGTCACGGAGGGGTCAGAACGCCCCGAAAAGCCCAAAGTCGACTTGCCGGTCGCACAAAAAGCATCTTTCCCTCCTGGTACGAAGCAGGGTGGCGATGAGCTCGACTTTCAGCAGCTCGCACTCGAGTTAGAAGGCATGCGAGAAGACTTCCTCCTGTGCGCATGCCGCGACAATCGGACAAGGGTCGTTGAGATGTTCTTGCCCAGGTGGCAAACAATCTTGACTCGTACCAGAAGTCACTCACTTTCGACCGAATGGTTGAAGCTGGCGAACACTGTGGATACGCGTGATGCTATGACTCTGAGAGTTTGCCAGACATTTTACCCCGCGGTGAAAATTCTTCAAAGTCTAGGGAAAGTGCTCATTGGCCGCCTGCGCCGGAAAAGGACCTGGATAACAGACTCCTAAATGAAGCTGTGGTGGCTGCGGCTTTTGGTGCAGGATATGCATTGCGAAGACACTGCTGGAACATGGAGCCTCGATCACGGTCGAGATCGGTTGGGTTACACTGCTCTTGGTGCGGCAGCGTCGCTGCGACTGGGCAAAGCGACATGCTCGGTTGGCTGTTAGGTCTGGACTCTATGAAATTCAACCTCGTCCTGGACTTTCAGCCAAGGTTTTTTTTTACAAAAGAAGAGACCCGGGGTATTAAGACGTGAGACTGATCAGAGCTTATGACAGATTACTCTTGGAGCTTGGAGTTGAAGTTGCAGCTGGCCACGGTACCAAAGATCGTCACACTCCAGCCTCCTGTTCCCTCTAAGGGGCCCAGCCAGCACGAATCGCTGCCACCTGCACCATGCATACAAGGGGAGAAGCGAACTGGCCGAATCATAGTGACCCCGCTGGTTACCGCAGCTTCGAATGGGCGCGAGGAGTACGTCAACTTGATCCTCCAATGGGCGAAAGCTCATTCTTATGGGAAGCTCGACACGGAGTGGAAGGCAAGCTGTATCAACGCAATGCTCTATGCCTTACATGCAAGACATATATCTATCACGCGTGCTCTACTTCCCTTCATCGACGTCAATTATGCTGCCTATGGCTTCAATAACTACCTAGGTACACATTGCTTCATTTCGCTGTCCTCGAGGGGAACCCAGAGTCACTCAGGCTTCTCTTGGCCGATGAATCTTTTGACCTAAGCCTGGTTGATGACCGCGGCAGAACAGCGTTGGCGTTGGCGGCGACCATTGGAGCGGACGGCCTGATCACGAAACTGTGGACCCGAGGCGAAAGTTGATCCTCTGACTGTCTTGGAGGCGCTTCTACGGGGCCATGACACTACCTTCAATCTCCTATGGAGGTTGTTACTGGATCGTAACCCTGGAGGTCGGACACCAGCGGATACGGCTGTTTCAACAGGAATGTGTTCAAACTCATCAGAGAAATGGCTGGTCTAAAGGAGGACCGAGGTGCTGACATCGAGAGCATCAATGTGTTCGAATGGAATCCTATGCCACCGGGTACCACCGGGGCCATCTCCCCCATATATAGCCAGGCGTTGGAGAGGCTGACTGCAAAGTTGCTTGAGCACGATAACCATCCAAAACTCGGCGAAGCCAATAATTTCGATGAAGAGCATCGCTATTTAATTCACTCCGTCCTTCTTGCCCTGACATCTGGCTGCTATGGATTACTCCGGGCCTTGCTACAGCTTTATCCTGCCTCAGTGTGCGCCGCCACCAGTAAAGGTGGAACGATTCTGATGGCTGCCTTTTCCAGGACCTGCTGGCACGAGACAAGGGGTGATGGTCGCCGCTCCACTACCTAATGCCACCGCAAACGGCAACGTGTGGGAGGAAAGCCCGTATCATCGCGTGCCTAGGCACTGGCTGATCCCAAGCTCCCAATGTGCTGGACCGACGGGAAAGGCTCGACGCCGCTTCACCTGGCCATCAAGGGGGGCTCTCCGCTGGCTATCAGGCTGCTGCTGCAGCATTCGGCCAGATCAGGGGGAAGGTGCCAACGTCAGGGTGTGAGCCGCGTGAGGATGGAGATGGGGATACGGCCGCCCCGCCGTCGGAGTATGCCGGTGGCGAGAGGGCGAGGCTTAGGGCTATGATGAAGGGATTGAGCCTGGCGGCTCGGGAGGAGGACACTAGTGTTGGTTTCCAGAGGAAGAAGCCACGGAGATGACGGAGGCGCAAGAGGGCGTCTGCTCTGATGTCTGCTGGTGATGGCAACATACTCTGTGATATCAATACACTACCAGAATGGGTATACTAAGCTTTCATAGCAGAGTGAATTACTGACTACCGACATTGTTGCGCAGCTCAACTAGATTTTGTAATTTAAAGAACTACCTCATTCCCGGTGGTACTAGTATTACAGCCAGCATCCGCCCACCTACTTTAACCGTCCACCTACCTAGTTTTTTATAACTAACTACCTAATACAAATTTTTTTTAATAACTCCCTTATATTTATAAGTACCTTTTAAATTAATATTATAAACTTTAAATATTATTTTCCTTTTTTAATTTTTAAATATTTTAAATATAAGCCCCTTTTAATAACTTTTTAATACTTTTTTTAATAATATTCTTCTAGCTTATATATTTTTAAATATTAATTAAATATTAATTAAATATAAAAAAATTAAAAAATAAAAAAATTAAAAGGTTAGAAAGGGTATTAAAAAGTTAAAAAAAGTATAATTTTTAACTTTATTTTTTTATTTTTTTATTTTTTAATATTTAATTAGTATTTAAATATTTAATTAATATTTAAATATATATAGATTAAAAAGGTGTTAAAAAGGGTGTTAAAAAGGGTTTTAAAAGGGGTTTATACTTAAAGTATTTAAAATTTAGATAATCCCAGTTAGGTATATAGTTTTATATGGGCTGTATACCTAAAATTATGTACTGGGTAGTTGGTTAAAAAAAACTGGGTAGGTGGACGCTTAAGGTGGGTGAGTGGACGCTAGCTGCTAGTATTAGTGATTGCCCGGGCCGTGGCTTGGCTGATGCATTTGTTCAACGGCGCTGCTACCTTCTTCATGAACCCTTGGTATTAGCCCCTAGACGAATGGAGTGTTGAGCGTAGCTGGCTTACGACCGTAAGCAAATAAGCCCTCAGTCCTGTGTGAGAGGTTGTTGGCTTCCCTGCAAACTCACGCTGGGCAGGTGGGAGACAAGTGGATCAGTGCAAGCAAGAGAGTTGCGGTTTTGCGGCATCGATAGCAAGCTCAAGGGCGGGATAACAGTTGAGGCCAGGAACAACTAACTACTGCTTAACATTATGGTTAGATTCTCTTTTTCAGCCAGTATATAGTACAGGCACAATATTACAGCAAATCATTGATGGTACCTGTCGGTGGGCAGAAAGTGGACGAGGACATCGGGCAGGACGAGGACATCGGGCAGGACGAGGACGGCGAGAGACAAGAATGGCGAGGCCTGTTTCTTAGATGCCGGGGTGTCGGGCACCGATGAGGGAAAGCAAACGGTGCACGTTTTCCGGCATTTCAAGTTCTGAGGGCGAGCAAAGAGGGCCAGTCCCGACCTGGGAGGTCCCCTGCGCCACGTGGAGGCCTAGACCTGCAGTTGCCTGGTAGTCAAGTACATGCTGCGTTGGAAGAGGGATTTCAAGTACTAGTGGTTTAGTTGTTTAATCCGTGCACATCCCGAACCTTGGAAGGCAGCACTACAAGTACCTAGGTAGTAAGTAGAGCTGGCCACCGACCCGGTCCAGAGATTAGAGGCGGCAACACAATGCGAGGCTCCGGACCGGTCGACGAGGCACCGACCTTCGGGGACCCAAGTAGCTGGCCCTGGCGGTGCCGCTCGGTGACAGAGACAGACCAGGGGAAGGAAGAGCGTGGCGTGGCCCGCAGCGCGTCGAATCCCCTCCCAACCTCACCCACAGGTGGTCCCCGATGACCGAGCCCGTTCCTGGATGACAGCCGACCCCTTGAAGGCGGCGGCATTGACCTTCCTGAATCAGTAGCGTCGCCTTGGTTGAACTTTGGCAGGCAGTGCCTTGAAATATGAATGGGATGTTCCGAGATTGTGCTTATCTGGGAGGGCGGGCACGGGCCCATTGACTCGTAACTGACAGGGAATCTCAAGTGCTCGTTCTGGGTGGGTGGCCTGTCTCGTCTTAGCCCAGGCTTGGTACCCATGAGGCACTCTGGTTGCAGATGTGATGTTGGATGATTGCTTGGTTCTCAATGTCGGGTGGCTCAAGCGGGATCACGTAACAGGTAGGGATGGCTTGAGCGGCAGTGTAATTTATACTGAATCGATCCCAAAGCGGCCTGACAAGGGGCTGGGCACCTATCTGCCCAGGTGAGCATGACTGACGGGCGTTTATCACGCGGAGATTGAGAGACGCCGGTATCCGAGTGGGAAATCGTGTAGGTGTTCGTCTCGTTACATAGTCAGACCGCAGGCAGATAGAGGGACGGTGAGCTCAGGGACCCCAGGACTATCAGACGTTGGACTCGAGGCACGGGGCGGAGAGGTAGGGGTGGAAGTGGGTAGAGGTAGGCTGGATAGCCCGGGAGACTCGAGAGCAGCCAGCCCTATTCTGTAAATATAGTTTCGCGCCAGGATTCAAGCGAGCCTTCAATCTCCACCGTGTCATGGCTAGGCAGGGCCAGAACATTGGAAGACGACTTGTTGGCGATGGGCGCAAAGGTGGACGAGGTTATTGGAGGATAAGCGCGGGCGGGAGTATGGATCCGCGTGCCCAGGCTGAAGACGCCGAGTATGGCGTGCCTCCCGTATTACCTACCCGTTGCAGACAAGACTGGTCAAGTAGGTTCAGTTCAACCTTGGAACGTCCGAATGTACATGTACTATGTAGTAAGGGGTGGGTGGGTGATGACTTTATCCCACCAGATGCCGCGGGCATGGACATGTGCACATGCATGAATTGTCGTGATATATTAGCCTCGATGCTGGACTTCAGGATGTTGGATCTGTCGTGCAGCAAGTG
Source organism: Diaporthe destruens (assembly GCA_036986855.1). Taxonomy (NCBI): domain Eukaryota; kingdom Fungi; phylum Ascomycota; class Sordariomycetes; order Diaporthales; family Diaporthaceae; genus Diaporthe; species Diaporthe destruens. Next base: position 1,532,239 of record BTXE01000011.1, on the reverse strand, counting down.
GTCAACGAATGATGAACCAAAACATCAGATACCACAGTACCTAGGCACTCAACAGCAACAGTCAGTCATGGTGGTCATTCGTGGGTCACCAGCTTACTCATGCAGCCTGCTTGCTTATGTGAGTTACTCGGTACTTGCATGCTCGTGGAGCGACCTCGCCTCTCAACACCAGAGACAGGCCAGTTGACAGCCATGCTCGTGACCAAGGACGAATGAATGGCTCAAGTCCTTCCAAGTTGGAGTCTAGACCCGGAGACCGGACAGCCCGCGGCATGCAGCCGTTTGTGTGGCATGATATGCAGCAGGGCCACATCGGGCATGTCATGATGTTGTGCGAGAAGCTTGGAAGCGGTGATGCTGACTTGTTGATCGTCTCGCCTATTTTAGCCGAGGGAGAATTATGGGCAGGCGTGACTGACAGACTGGCTGACTGACTGACTGCAAGGGCTCGGGGTCGGATATTCAATTAGAACCCGAGCCGGCCACCCCTGAAAGGCCCCACCGTGTGGTGGCCCGGCGGCAGCCAATGGGCAAGCTCCAGGCGGGACCAAGAGCTGGTGGCCCCACGAGGTCCAACTGCCCGACCGGGCCGAACCAGGAATCCGCCCTAGGGACGAAAGTGGCAGCGGCAGAGAAGGCACGGAGGAGTGTAAAGCTGGCAGGGCGGCTGGGCGGGCAGCAGGCGCAGGACAGGGCAGGGCAGGGCAGAACAGGGCAGGAGAGGTTCAGGTTCTTGTCACGTCAGGTCGTCCCAGTCAGGCAGGCTGGCAGGCTGGCAGGCTGGCAGGCAAGGCAGGCTTGTAACTCGGTACCCTTCCTCCCTTCCCTGCACGACTCCTCTCAGTCAAGTGGCCGGCCGCTCTCCCACACGCTCGCAGCCTCCGAGGACCAGCCCAGCCCCGTCGGTCCTCCATCAATCATCGCACGCCTGCTCGCTCGCTCACACACACACACCCTTCCCTCACAACCTCCCTCTCTCTCTCTCCCTCGCCATGCACGCCGGCACACATGCACCCTCATCCCCCGCCAGCCTGCCATGCGTCCTCTCCTTCTGCATCTGATGTCTGACGCCGATGCCTGACGCCTCAAGCCCGACAAGACTGACTGAGAGACTGACTGACTGACTGACTTGAACCTTTTGCCCCTTGTTGGCTGGAGCATTGGCCTCGCCTTTTCCCCCTGATACGGCCCAGGGCATCCGAGGCACACACGCTGCGTTGCTAGACGCAAGCAAGCCCGGGAACAAGAAGAAGACGAAGAGGACGAAGAAGACGAAGAAGACGAAGAAGACGAAGAAGACGAAGAAGACGAAGAAGACGAAGAAGACGAAGAAGACGATCCATCCAAGCCTGGCAGAAGAGGAGAAGGGGGGAAAGGGAAGAGAGGGCGCGCCCCAGACTTGTCCCAGAAATCAGCCTCCCCCGGGCGCACAAACGGCGCCACGGCGGCCCCGGATGTGCATTGTTTTGACCGCGACCACGGCCACGGCATAGCCTGGTAGCCCGAAGACTCAGACTTCAGCACCACATACGAACACGACCGACACTTTGCCCACACTTCAACATTTGAACCCACCCCGACCGCTGTTCTTCTTTGTCCGGGCATCCGCCACGCCGCCGTCACCGTCACCGTCACTACCACAATGCCAGACTCCACCCCGGCATCGGGCGACCTTTCTCGCGCCACCCCCGAGGTCCAGAAGTATCGCCCACGAGCCTGCCAGTCCTGCGCCCGCTCAAAGATGCGATGCGTCTGGCCGTCTGAGCCCGGCGCCACGCCATGCCAGAGGTGAGTTTGGGTCGGCTGACTTACTGATCGACTGACTGCTTCTTCTTCATCGTCATCATCATCATCATCATCATCTTCTTCTTCTTCCTCTGAATCTCCATGCCGTGCCTTGTCTCGCCCTGCAGCGCCATTCCGACCTTGCCAGCCCTCAGCTTAGTCGCAGTCAGTCACCTGAGACCTGCGCTCCCGGCCGGTTTGACCTCGCTCAGAGCTGGTTGGGCCCCGATCTTGCCGAACTGCCCTTCGCCGGGCATGCACTTTTTTTTTTTTTTTTTTCTTTTCTTTTTTTTTTTTTTTTCTTCTTTATTCCCTTTGGCACACCTGCGACTCTGGCGTACGGCCATCAATCTCCCTGTCTGACTATCCCGGGGTTCCATCCCAATGCGGGTCGTCCGGATGTCAAGTTCCGCGGAAAGCTTCACAGCAGAGACCAACCCGTCCCTTCCTTGCCCCTGGCTGCCAGAGACCTCCTCGTCCGCCGGCAGTCGGTCGATCTTATGCCGATCTCCCGGCTCACTCGCCGTCCCGACGTGCTGCATGAACCAAGCCGCATGTCCGTAGGGCTAACCTACGCCATGCCATGCGATGCCTTCGTGGCTGCATTTATTATATATACATCTCTCGTCTGGCATGAGAGACCCGCCCACTGACATCGCTGTTGCAGGTGTTCCAAGATCAAGGCACCATGTACCCTCCCAGAGATTAACCCGCGGAGGAGGCGCGGCCCCTCGACGTACGTGTTTGCTTTGTATTGCACCCTCGTATTGTGTCATTGTGTCTCGGCTTGTGTCGCCGTCCCTCTCGAGCCCCGGGTCCACCACGAGTCTCCAATGGCCGGGGTGACGGTGCGCACAATCTCGGGCATGCAGCATGCAGCCATCTTTTCCACGGCCGGCCGCTGACAACATCTCTGCCACACAGCCGTGTAGGCCAGCTCGAGGAGAAGATCGACGGCATCATGTTCCTCCTCAACGCCAGCCAGCAGGTCCAACAAAACAGCCCCAGTTCCGGTGGCCATACACCACCCAGCAGCGCCAGTGTGCCCGTCCCCAGCCACGAGCCCGGCCGGAATAGCATCCAGCAACTCCTCAACCCAAATGTCGAGTCTACAGGTGGTGCCGCCCCTGGCAACAGGCCAGACCTTGCCGACTTTGCCTCATCTCCTCCCTCAGCACATAGTTACCAATACAATGCCCGTACCCTCCCCCCGCCGGGTGTGGCCCAGCCTGCGTCCATCACCACTACTGGCCAGAGCACAAGCGCCAGCAGCCCAAAGCTCCCAGCCGACACGGCCGGGCCGGGCTTCAGGGCACAGGGCAGACCCTCGCCCACCGGCAACGAGTCTGTCGACATCATTCCCGGCTTCCGTATGACATTTTACGAGGCAGACCGCGCCTTGAACATTTACAGGTCTCTATACGCGCCCTACTTCCCCTTCGTCACAGTACCCGTCATGGCCACCGCCTATGACCTCTACGAAAGGACCCCCTTCCTCTTCCGCACCATCGTCTCGGTGGCTGCGCCCCAAGGTCCGAATACCCAGTCCGACTTTAGGGAATGGTTCCGCCGCTACATTGCCGAGCATGTCGTGGTCAACAATGAGCGGCGGCTGGAGTTGTTGCAAGCATTACTCGTCCACGTTGCATGGTAAGAAGTCGTGCAGGTGTGCACCCCCATGTTCTGGCCGCATCAAGGCTAATAACCGCGCTCCCAGGGGCGACTTCCACTTCTTCACCGACTCTCAGGCCACAAACTTTATCCAGCTCGCCGTTGCCCTTGTCATCGATCTTGGCCTCAGCAGGTGGCCCCTGGATTTTGGCAAGGCGGCCTCGCTCATGCTGAGGGACGCCACCTCGCAAAATCGGGGCGGCAAGAAGTATTGGGGTAAACAGCACACGCTCGAGGACATGCGCGCTACCCTCGGGACCTTCTATGTTACATCACTGTAAGCCAAGTAAAAGGCATGCAAGTCCCACTCGCAGGGCTCGTCTCGACTGACTGGTCTTGTGCGCAGGCTCTCCAGCTTTTACAGGCGGCACACCCCCATGGCGTACAGCTCGTACCTGGTCAGGTGCTGCGAAGAGATCGCAAAGGCCCGCGAGTATGACTCGGACGGCTTCCTGGTCGCCTTGGTCAAGATCCAGCAGCTGCTGGGCCGCGCTTCTGAGCTCGTGCCCTACGGCGACGACTACGCCTCGCGGAGTGTCAACTACGCGCCCATACATATGGCCATCGCGTCCATACGGAGGGAACTGGACGTCCTCGTCCGGGAGCAACCGCCAGAGGTAGAGTGCAACTGTAGGTTCTCGCCCCGCCCCCCCCCCCCCGCTCTGCATGGCATGCTCTTGGTCACATGGATGGACGCCCTTTCCTTGTCTGCTCGTGTGAGCATGGCTGGCTGACAAGATCAAAAGCTCTCCTGTGGACGCACTACCATGCCGCGATATGTCGCCTCTATGAACCCACCATCTACATCCGCTCGACATCGGCGGCCACCGGCTACGAAGCGGGTGACCCGAACGCGCGCATCTCGGCGCTGTGGTCATGCCTCAGCTCGGCCCGCGACTTCTGCTCGTCCTACATGGCGATCCCGCCGCAGAACCTGGTGTGCATGCCGTTCCACAGCGCACACATCTCGTTCGTCATCGTGACCGCCACCCGGCTGCTGTTCCTGGGCGACGAGGCCTCGTCACCCAACAACCCGCGCGATCCGGACTGGGTTCTCTCGGTGGCGCGCGACCATTTCAACCTCGATTCCATCTGCGCACGCCTGTCGGAATTCTTCGACGAGGCGGACCGCCTCGCAACGGGGCTCGGGAGGCGGGGGAGATATGCGGACGGCGACAAGACCGTGCTCGGCATGTTCAGAGACAAGGTGCGGTGGATTCGGAGCTGGTACCTGGGGCGAATGCGTCCGGGCACGCGCGAGGGTTATCCTGGGCCTTTCCCCCAGGACGCGCGGTTTAGGGGCGAGGCTGTGGGCGACGCGGCCAAGAACCTGGCCGGTGGTGGTGGCGGTGTTGGGACGGCAGAGGCTGGCGGCGGAGGCGGAGGCGGCGGAAGCGGCAGCGGGAGCAGCAATGCCCCAGCCGCGCAGGCAGATGTAGGAGGGCAGGCCATGGACGTGGACTACGGATCACCGAGCCAGCTCACGATGCCCGGTGAGCTCGACGAGGCCTTTTGGCAGGCCATGTTCGACCTGGGTGGCAGCGGGGTGGACTGGATGGACGTCCAGGCATAAGCAAAAACACATGCAGCGCGCGCACACACACACTCACGGGCACGCGGCTCGGCTTCCCCATTTATCACCGCCAAAGGACCTCGTCAGACGAGGCTTGAAGGAGTATTCAGGAGGTGAGAATCCGCTGGTACCTAGGTTTCGAGATGGTCACACGGGCAGGGCAATATGGGGCTGGCACAGGAGACGACGACGACGACTCGGACCTCGAGGCACGAGTCGCGAGGGCGGGCAAGGAGCCGAATATACCTGGAGGAAATGGAAGGCCGGAGATAGCGCCATGCCAGTCCGGGGCGGGGTGAGATTCAAAGTGAGAATCAGATGCGAAGGGGTCTGAGCCGAGATGCATCGAGACCCGGATGCGGACAGGGCAAGATGGATGCCGAGAAATGAGGAGAAATCAGTGGGGGTCATCATATATGACGTCTGGCCTGACATTCGCCAACTGACCAACCTTGGAAGCAAAAAAAAAAACAAAAAAAAAAAAACCATGTCTTGCTGTGCTGTCCTTGCCTCGAAGGAATAGCGCAAATCAAAACGTGTCCCGCATGTGGAAAATGGTGAGCCTGGGATGGAGCCAGCCAACGCCGCTTCCTGCTGACTACACACGACCGGCAGGAATGCAAGAGGGGGGGTGGAAGGGACAGAAGGGGCAGCCCAGCAAGCCCAGCCAGTGTGGCCAGTGTGTGGTGGGCCTGCCGACCGAGTTTATGTTGTTGCCTGTCGGAGCTCGTGGGCTCAGCCCGCTCCGACGCGCACGAGGAAGCTTACTTATTAGTCTAGGTACGGGGTACTTTGCGGGACTTGGTTTCATGGGTGTGAGGCCCAGCCAGCCCTCCGGTCTCCAGTGCGAAAAGTCCGAACCGGTCCGACAGACACACACACACACACACCAGTCATGCGAAGAAGCCGATTGACTGATTGACTCTGGCCATTCTGGAATTTAGGTAGGGTGGGGACGTGGTTGGTCTTATTTTTTTGCCTTGGTCAGCCACCCACCCCTGTTGTCAAACACGGGGCCTTGTTGACGTGCATGCGTGCAGCGCCGCATGGCACAAACTTAATAAGGCAAGGTAGGGCGGGCGTGCGGGCTGTGCTATTGTAGTCTACTCCGTACCTAGGTCAACTGGTAGGATTCACGTCCCACTAACTGGTTTGTACGAGGGGTCTAATTGGGTTAAGTTGGGTATATGTCGATGGTATGGTACTCCGTACACAGTATCAAATGTGGTATGGTACTTACACCCACCCTGCGAAATCGCCCTAGATCTGAACAGACTACAGGCCACAGACCACATGCATGGCCCGGGGTGGGATGCATCACAAAAACAAATCTGCTCAGCGGCTGGGCTGGCTCAGCCCTACGCAGTCGCTTACTCCTTCCTTCATTAATTATGTTATATCATCGTCATTTGATTATCATGTATCTAGGTATCCTCCTCGATCGCCGCCCAGTGTAGGGTAGGGTAGGGTGCCCTCGAGACCGACCTCGGGACCCGCCCTGCACACACACACTCACTCACTCACTCACACAAACACAAACATGCACACCCCTGGCTGCCATGTGGGAATCATGGATCTACTTACCAACGCCCCGGGGAAATTAGTGCCTGTCTAGGTCTGTGTGCCCACCCCCCCCCCCCAGGTGCTGCTGGGCAAAAGATCCCATGCGAGCGGAAATAGGATTTGACGGCTCCGTCAGCCTCAAGGATGAAGGTTTGGTTGGTCCTGGTGAGGGGAGGGGAGGGGACCTGGGGCCTGAGACCTAGTTACTTTGTATTAGTAGGTACCTACCTTCCAAGGTTGCCAGTGTGGCATGAACTCGACCCGCCGGACTTGAACACCAGGCCACGTTGTTGTTTAGCTGATGTGCTGTGCTGGCGGGCGCGATGTAGGCAGCGGCCTGGATGGATGGATGGATGGCCTGCTCAGCCCGGCGAGGAAAGTATAAAGTCGAGATGGCGCCCGCTTTGTCTTGGTGAGTGATGCGACGCAGACAGTTCTTGGAGCAAGCAGCACTGAATCAGAGCATCACCCCCCGGGAAAGACAGACTAATTACACATACATACCATCCGGCAAGAACCAACCGCAGTTGGGCATCTATCTCGAGCTCTTAACCATCATCAGAACACACAATCACCTGAGAAAAGCCTCTATAGAGTCTACACCAACAACACCATCATCACCACCACCACCACCAAGACAGACACCATGTCCCACCAGCAGTCCTCCGGGTCGTCCTCCGGCTCCGGCTCCGGCTCCGGCTCCGGCTCCGGATCCGGATCCTCGGGGGCCTCCTCGACCAACTGGAACGAGGTCCTGCGCTACTCGTCGCCCATCGGCGTGGTCAAGTCGGACATCGTCTATGGGGTCTACAACGCCTCAGGCTCTTCTGGGGGGTCGGGGTCGTACGGCCGCGGAGGCGGCTCGTCGTCGTCTTCGTCGTCGCGCGGGTCGGGGTCTGGGTCTGGGTCTTATCGGCGGTAGTGAGTAGACCTTCAGGTCACATCATAACTACTATACACAGCACACGACGGCGCGGCACAGCATGGCACGGTCACTTTGGCATACGCAATGGGGTTACACATCATTTAGACCATAGACGAGGCAACCAAACACTGGCAAAGCACCATTCATCTGGGTAGCGCGATACCACGTTCTTTTTCGTCCGCTTCATTGGGCGGCATCTAGAAGGGTGGAGGGGCGCCTATGGGTACTATACACGTTCTTTTTAAAGACCCGATGGCTAGATTTCATCCTCTTTCTTTCTTTCTTTCTTTTTTTTGGGGGGGGGGGGTCCGTGCGATATTTTGTGATGCGATGGGGATAGATGGCGCTGCTGCAATTATACTCAAGTACCCATACCTATGTCGTCAGTCAGTCGCTAAGAATATAACAATTCGGTGAATTCGGTATTTTCGCAAGATAAGTAATAAGTGCAAACCCTGGGAATGCTCTTCTTTTGCCCGGGTCAATCCCCCGAGACTCTGCAAGACCTTTTCCGTCGCATTATTACTTAGGTAAATCCGTCTAGTTCGGCCCCCAAAATTCATGATGACCACGACGACGTACCCCTTGCTTTCACATGTGGCCAAAGTTTGACAAGATTTGCCCGGGCACTTTGGTAAGGGCGGGTATGACAGAGATCTCCCGAAACCGAAACCGCACATTCGGGAACCCCCTTCCTGGTAGTACTTAATCAAGTAAGCTCGAGGTGGTGATACATGCCCTCCATCGACAACCCGCATGCATGCATGCATGGAAGGAATCCTGCCGGGAGGAAGCGAAGCCTCAGCTGTGCGGCTCAAAAGTATCAAGTCCCAAAATAAAACACCCGAGTTCCCCGTCAACGTCCCCGTCAACGTCCCCGTCAACGTCCCCGTCAACGTCCCCGTCTTGTTTCAAATCCTAGACTGCCACTTTGTCCCCCTCAGGCTCCTGACCGCGCCCTCGGCCCCCCCTCCCCGGCCAAACATGTCCCTGAGGTCCCCAGCCAGCTGCTCCGGCCGCTCATGCGCGGCAAAGTGCCCGCCGTCGGCGTGCCGCCGCTCAAACACGACAGGGCCCAGCGTCCGCCCCCACGTGCTGGGCGGGACGATCAGGTCGCGCGGGAAGTAGCTCAGCCCCAGGGGCACGCCGCCAAAGTAGGCGTAGCCGGGGGAGATGGCCTGCTGGGCGCGGGCCTCGTAGTAGATGCGCACGCTGGCGTCGGGGCCCGCCGTGCTGAAGGCGTAGATGCTGACCCAGGTGAGCACCTCGTCGTCGGCCCAGGCGTAGGCGTCGGTCCAGTCGTGCAGCTTCTCGTAGACCCACGCCAGCAGCGCCACGGGCGAGTCGGCGAGGGCGAAGCCCAGCGTGTGCGGGCGCGTGGACTGCTCGAGGTTGTAGCCGAACCCTTTCTCGCGGAACCAGGCCGTCCGCGCGAGGCCCTCGCGCTCCTGCGCCGTGTAGGGCAGCACCGCGTGCCGGAGGTACTGCCCGGGCGTCTGCGAGAGCTCCGGCGGCCGCGTCACGCGCACAAAGTTGAGGTGCGAGGCGGCCACGTGCTGCGGGTAGCGGATCCCCATCTGCCGCGTGATGATGAAGCCCCAGTCGCCGCCCTGGGTCACGTAGCGGTCGTAGCCCAGCTGTAGCATCAGCCTGTGGCACGCCTCGGCGTACTGGTTGGGCCCGAAGCCCGGCTTCGTGACCCGTCCCGAGAAGCCAAAGTTGGGGAGGGACGGCACGACGACGTGGAACGAGGGCTGGGCGGCGTCGGCGGGGTCGGTGAGGTACGGCAGCAGCTTGACGGCCTCGAAGAAGCTGCCCGGCCACCCGTGAGCGAAGAGTAGCGGGATGCTGTCCGCGCGGGCCGACCTGTGGTGCACAAAGTGCATTTCGAGCGGGTCGAAGCCGTCCACCGTTATCGTGGTCGTGTACTGCGACAGCTGCGCGTTGAGCTGGGCCTCTGCGGCCCGCCAGTCGAAGCCCGACTGCCAGCGGGCTGCGAGCCGCTTGATGTCCTTGAGCGGTGCGCCGTAGGACCACGAGTCCGACATGTCGACGTCCTGCGGGAACGTGGCCAGGGACAGCTTGGCCTTGAGCTTCTCGAGCTCTGCGTCCGGGACGGCGATCTTGAACGGCTTAATGCTTGCCATGGTGGGCTCTCTGGCGGCGCAGTGATGTTTTGAGTTGAGGTGATGATTCTTATTGTTCGGTTTATTAGAGGTCTGTACACTGGATTTGCAAATGTCGAACGGGGGATATCCGGGAGATCCGCTGTGTTTGTTGAGGTCCTTTCATTAATATGCCCGAGCGCGAACACGAGTGGATCGTTGAAGAGCCCACAGGTTGTTATGTCGATGCCCGCGAGATTACAAATGAATTGCAGTCACTTTGAGAACGTCGAGTTCAAGGCGGACGGTGATCTATTGTTCTTGAAAGGCGTCACGCTGATCACTGAGTGAACGAGCGTGAGAACGACCCCTAATAACTATCAAGAAAGATGTACGTCTCACCCATCACGTCACCGAAGCCATCAAGTCACCTTAGGGCGTGCCAAGCCATTCAATCAACTGGCCTGTCTTTCCCCGCCCTCGGTCCCATGAAACTTGGAGCGGCACCTCCCAACACCTCGGCACCGAACACCGTTCATTGGCTTCTAGTAAGGCGCTGCTGTGGTTCCTGTGCGCCCTAATAATAACTTACCAATTTATTGCATCGGCCCGTACTTGTCGCGCAATGTGGATATTTGGGCCCAGAATTATCTGACGGTAATAAGACTGCCCGCAAGACACACACGATTATGAAGCCCGAGCTATACTTCGAGATAGCGCGTACACGTAGTTTCGCCAACCGGGCCCTTCTACTTGTCAGAATGGCCACTTTCCTGTGAGGGGTTTGACTTAGTAAATCTGCTACTTCAAGTTGAACTGCGTAGAGAGAATATGTTATAAAAGTCCTAGGGGTTAACTGTTTTACATAAGTCCGTCTAGAAATAAATATTTAAAAAAATAATTACTAATTTTTAAAAGTTAATATACTTAAATAATTATTTACTAACTAATATTTTACTAGTAATTATAATTTTTAATTATAAAACTTAATATAGTTTAATATTATTTTATATTATAAATTAATTTATATAAAAAGAAAATATTATAAAAGTTTTAAAAGTTAATTTATATAAGTTAATTTAGAAATAAATATTAAAAAAAATTATTATTAATTTTTAAAAACTAATATAATTATTTACTAGCTAATATTTTACTAGTAAGTTTAACTCCTAGTTGTGGCGTCTAATGTAGTCTAATATTAACTGTTAAGGTATGTAACTAATACTAGTTTCACTTCTATTCCACATTTGTCCAAAGACAAAAAAAGCACAGTGCTGATAACTGTGCAGAGCGAATCCAATACGTTGGGACGTAGCCTCAGCCTCGTGCCGCATGTTCCGTAACAGTCGCTAAGGTCGATAGGCACGTTTTGCGAACGCTATCGCCTGTACTTTGGGTCAGTAAATGATGGAGAAGATGTAACTTGGGCGGGGGGGGGGGGGGGGGGTTCACCAACCTTGCTCGTAGCAACACGATCTCGCTGTTCCAAAAACCAAGACACCGCCTCTGCCATAAAGGGCGCCTTGATTTCCAGCTTCTGGGCCCGGATTTGAACCTCCTTCCAGTCCATGACCGTCATCTGGCACACAGTCTCGCCCCAGGAGCGCTCGGTATCTTCTGTAATATAGATCTCACGGGTCCCCCGCAGCGTGAGCGAGGCTCGTCTGGAATCCGGACTGTAGCTGTAGTGAAACACACATGCGTGTCGATCGTCGTCCCCGTTCCATATCTCCAACGTGCGTAGCTTCGGCATCCTCCTCACGGCCATGCTTATCGCCTCCAGCAGCTGGTTCACCTCTTCCGCATTGTCGTGCGGGCGGCGGAGGAGCGGGGACGTCAGCGCCACCGTCTCTAGTTTTTCCCAGACCCATTCATCCATGTTGATGGGCCTCGCGGTCCGAGGCTGTGGCCAGAAAGGCTGGAAAAAGTATCTCGCGTCGACGACGAAGGACACTGCGAGGTGTCGCAGCTGTCGACTGACCCTGGCCAGATCCAGTCCCAGTGCGCGCTGATCAACACGACGGAGAGGAAAGCGGAGTAGGGCTGGCAAAGGAGTTGGGGGTCGAAATATCAAGGAGCGTGAGGAGAATGGGCTGCCCATGTCCTCAAACAGTTTTAGATCGGACACGGAGACTGGCAGGCTCCTAAGAAGGGTTTCGTAGACTGTGGGCGCAAAATGCGGTTAGATTTTCTGTCCATGGGTGTTATCCTCGAGTACTTCAACTCACCTTGAGAGGCCCGGGAATTAATCGATTCGTAATACATCGTCGCGTCCGGTCTTCGGTTCTCGCAAGCGAGGACTTGCAGTGCAGGCAAGCTTCGCAGGAGACAGTGCAAGGCTCGCGGGCGCACTCGAAAGATGTCGAAAACGCATGGACAGAACACCAGACGGGTAACCGCGTAGACCGGTGGTGTCCTGGAAACCGATAATTGGGGCTTGTAAATGAACCGCTGCGGCAGGTCGGCCAAGGCGAGGCGGTTCGCGCGGGTGACCGAGATCTTCAACGTCATTTTCCCCGGATTCTTGCTATTGAAGATGTCCCACCATGCTCCCAAGGTCTCAAAAAGGGTTGTGATCATATAAACGTAGATCTCGGCCAACGGGCCACATCTGTTAGTATATAAGTACCCAAATGGAACTTTTAGCCTGCGACACACAAGTCAGCATAGAAGTTCGTTCCCTGCAGCAAGGTCTCGTAGGGTCGCTTCAATGGTTTGTCAAAGGCAGTAGCCCATTTATTGGAATGTCTTACTTGATGCGATTCACCAGTCTCCTTCTTTCGCCGATGACAAATTGTTTGAGTTCTGGGAAATCCTGCCACGTCACAGTAAGCTTGTTGAAATGCTTCGCCTCGAAATATTTTTGCCAGGCCGGGCAAACAGTTGCGTAGGTGCATGTCCGTTTATTTTCCTTGCGACAGCTGCGGTACAAGTATTTTAGAATTTGATCAACGATTTCGTTTGGGACGCGTTCCATAGGTGCTCTTGGGGTGCGATGTCCGCAACAGCTTCCGCAGTGTTGGCACTCTCGGGTGGATGTTTCGGCTGTGTTTTTGTGGGGAAACTATCTGGGATGTCGAATTCTGGTTGCAAACATTACTGTTTATAATCATTCACCTGGATAAGTTTTATGATCACCAGTGAGCGGTTTCGCTTCTATTCCGTATACGTCCGAGGACATACATGGCAACTTTATATAGTAGTAAGCGCTCAAGACCTAGGACTTGGAAAAATATAATGTTAAAAATAATAGTTAAAATACGATAGGTGCTTGTGGCCTTAGCCTTATGACGTACAGATAAGGCTAAGGGGCACCGTCTTGACGACGCCATGTTACTAAGCAGGCACCATTGTTGACTAGGAGAATAAGAGTGCTCACTAAGTTGGCCAAAGTGGTTTTGCTTCTATTCCGTATATGTCCGAGGACATACATGGCGCCTTCATACTGTGGTAAGTGCTTGAGACCCAGCGCTTGGAAAAAAATACTGTGTCGAAACAATGGTTAAAATACTATAGGTGTAAGTTGGCCAAAACCTTGGATATTGTACCCATGAGGTCAGGCATCCCACTAAAGACTTTGACTGAATACTTTGGGTGAATCCATGGATGCTTCTATACCTAGGTACGATGATGTCTACTAACCGACCAGAGGGTGGTCTTCAAACACCTGAGGTAGCTTGACACGTATGAGGTCGTCAAACTCTTCGTCACAATATAGCTCCCTTGTGTTCAGGTTCAGGGCCCAGTCCATATCGGCCCGGTGGCTAGACGCAAAGTTACCGCCCCGGGCATCCCCCCGGAACGCGTACCAGACGCGGCCCTCCCACTGGTCCCTTGGACGGCGTGCCTTCCAATGAACCTCGCGATGGTGCTCGCGCTGGCGCTGAGCGAGAACCCGCCCATGCACTCCTCTTTGATGGCGCCGTCACCGCCGTGCGGGCTAGGCACGAGCCGTGTCGTCCACGGCGCGGTTGGGTCCTTTGCCGTCCACTTGCTCTCCTGCACGATCCGGTCGTTGGCGTGCTTCTCCGCCGCTGTCTCGTATAGTCTGACGTCCAGGCCGTCCAAAACATGCTCTTTTAGGTAATCGAGGTAGGGCAACCCCGTGACGTTGGTGACTAGGTAGCTCAACAAGAATGTTCCGTAATTCGAGTAGGCCACGTCAGTCCCAGGGGCAAAGTCCAGCGGCTGCATCACCTGATATAAGCGTTGCGGGGCGTGTGCCGTTGAAAAGCGTCAGCGCCACGTCGCGGAACCTAAACGCCACGTCTTTTGTCTTCATCCAGTCGTAGCCGGCGCTGTGGTTGAGGAGGTGTTCAATGGTGATGGTATTGGCGCGGGCGTCCGTTGGGTGATATCCCAACATGGGATATACCGGGGTTGAGGTTTTGAGATTTCCGGCTTCCAAAAGAGTGGTCACGGCAGCGTATGTGAATATCTTGGTAACGCTCGCGAGGAGAAAAACATCCTCCGGCTCCACGATAGCCCTGTTGCTCTCGGCCCAGGTGTAGCTGCGTTCAGCGATCGTCGAGCCGTTCTGGGCAACGCCGACCTGGGCCTGGCGCACACCGGTCTTCTCCATCCATGTGCGCATCACCTCGTCAAGGGCCGCAGATATCGCCGCGTTGTCCTTGAAGCCGTTCGCGGAACCGGTTGCTGCCCACTTGCGTGGCTCGGGGACGGTGTGCTCGGCAAAAATGACCGCAAACCGCGCATCGTCTCCTGAGCCGCCGCCACGAAGATCAATGAGATAAAGGCCTTGTTCTTCTTGTGAACTGACTTCGACGGACAGCTCATTTGCGGGCAGACCATACTTGGCCACCCACTTACCAACTTCAGTGTCGACAAATTGAGGAGTGATAAAGTGATCCTCAGATACAAAGAGATAGGACGGGCGCCAGAAGCGCTTGGCAATTTGACCTTGGAAGATCCTTGGATAGTCGAATACGGAAGTTGGCGTCGTGTAAAAGATCGTGGACTGCTGTCCCAATATTCTCGTGGGCCAAGATACAATATCGGCGGTCTGAGGGAGTCCCGTACGTACTGAAGCCCTTGACGATCATGTACATGTCGCTGGCAGCGGCGTCGTACTCAGAGGGACTGGTCAAGTTACACTTTTGCATCCACTTGATGGCACCCAAGCCCTCCATGACACCAGCAAAGACGGCACCGCCGGCTGGTCCGGTCGCGGCGATATGAGTCGAGATATAGCCCTTGATTGCCCAGGAATCGACCCAGGAATTGTATGTTGCTTCGTCAGCATCGTGGATTGTTTCGAATGGGCGCCCGTCTGTCTGCAGCCATGTCGCCGCGTAGTAGACTTCCGAAGGTTCACCGTAAGCACTCAGTGAGTTCATACGGTATCCATCAGCCGAAAGTGACTTGACCTTTTCGCCATGGGCAGTGCCGTTGAGATTATGATATGTGGAAATAATTGGGGCAGTCTGGTGTGCGGCACGACGATCGATGTTAGAGGACACAGAGGGAAGCCCAATCGACAGGCAAGAGGCTAGGGAGGTAATCAGTAGAAGAACGTAGGTATGCATCTTGATCAGTAATAGAGACTTCGCAGCTGGCGTGATAACGGAAAACTGTTGTTGATGATATTGATGTCGTTCAGTGTGGCCTTCCCGTATACCTAGGGCGTCACATAGCTAATCTGGTCTTGGAAACACCGAGGGATGTTCTTTCCACCTTGATTACCGTACGGAAAGCACCCCATGTCACAATTAGGCTTTCTAAAAGTTTTTAGAAGGTTAAACTCTTCCTAAAACGGGAGGACCGACGACGTTTTTTTTGATATTAACAAGGCTATATATTTTTATTTAATAAAAGATTAGAAGTTTATATAATAAAAAATAAAAAGTATGTAAGTATGATAATTTTTTTTAAATTATAATTATTTAAAAATCTTTATTTAATTTTTTAATATATATATTTTATTTATATTAAATATTTTTATTATTTTTTATTTATAAATTTATTAATTATTAATTATAAATAAATTTAATTATAAAAATATTTATTAAAATATTAAAATATATTATTTAAATAATGAAATTTAAATAAAAAATAAAAATTATATAAATAATAATTAAAAATAATATTAAATATATAATTAATATTAAATTTTAATTATATTAAATTTTTTTATATTATATAATTATTTTTTTAATTAATTATTTATTTATTTTTAATAATTTAAAATTTATAAATAAAATTCTTTATAATTTTATATATATTCTTATAATTTTTTTATAAAACTTTTTAAATACTTTCTTTTATTATTATTTTTATATTATTTTATATTAAAAAAAATTATTTATTATTAATAATAAATAAATAAATTTATTATATTTTTTTATTATTTTTTAATAAATTATTTATAAAACTTTTTTTAAAAACTTTTAATTTTATTATAAAAATTTTAAAAGTAGAATATTATAAATTATTTTTTTATTTTAATTCTTTTTTAAAATTAATAATTATATATTTATATAAAAGTTATAATATTTATTTAATTAAAATTTTTATTATAAAATTTATTTATATAATAATTATTTAAAAAAATTTAATTTTATTAAATAATCTTTTTTATAATAATTAATTTATAAATTATTTATATTTATAATATTTTAATTATTATTTTAATATTATATTTTTTTAAATATATTAGTTTTTAAATATTTATTATAATAAGAAATTATTTTATTTATTTTTAAATATATATAAAATAAAAATAAAAATATAAAATAATTTTATAATTTATAATATATATATTAAAAATATATTTATAAATTAAAAATTATTAAAAAATATATATTTTATTAAATTAATATAAATAATATAATTAATTATTAAAATAAATTTAAATTTTAAAAAGTTTATAAATTTAAATTTATAAAATAAATTTTATATTTAATTTTTAAATTTTTAAATTTTTATTTTATATTAATAAAAAAAATAAAATATTTTAAATTATTTTATAATTTAATAATATTTAATAATATTTTTATTTATTTATTTTAAAAAAAGAATTTAATATAATTAATTAATATATAAATATTTATTAAAAAAATTAAAAATTAATAAATAGTTTTTATAAATAATATTAATAGAATTTAAATTTATATTTTTTATATTTTAATTTTATAAAATATAATTTAATATATAATTAATTATATTATAAAATTAAAAATATATTTATATTTATATATTTTTTATTTTAATTATTTAAAAAGTATATAAATATTTTATAATTATATTTATAAAGAATTATTAAAATATTTTAATAAAATAATTTATTATATTAATATTTAATAAAGTTTTTATTATTTTAATAATTAATTATAAAAATATAAATTAAAGTTTTTATATTTAAAAAGTTTTTATTTAAAATATTTAATTAATTAATATAATATAATATTATATAAAATATTTTATTTATTTAAATTTCTTTATTAAATTAGAAATAATAGTTAATATTTAAAAAGAACGAAGTATAATATATTTTTTAAAAATAAATTTAATTAAATTTATTATATAGGACTTTTTATAATGATTTTATAATTTTTTATAACCCGAGTATAGTTAAAAGACGGCTTTTTATGTTAGTAACTATAGTATTAGGCTATATTTATTCGGGCTAGTACTATTAACTTTAATATAAACCGGTCTTATTAGTTAGCTTAGGAGGGGGCATTTTTTTTAGTATTTTTATATAGTGTTAGGATATATACTCGTTAAAGGATAAAGCCGTCGTGGGCCGCGGGCTACCTAGTTTAATACTAGTAAGCACTATACGAAAGTGCTAGATTATTATATAATTTAGGCCTTTTTATATACGAATATAAGTTTATTAAAATGGGTAATTATAAAAGCGGCTATTACTTTAAAGGGTTTGGTTTTATTTTATAAATAAATATCTATTTAGTAAACTAAGACCACTCGAAAATAATTAAGACTAGCCTACCGTACGAAATTAAAACATAACCCCTAGATAAGCTAACCACACTCTATTATTTAAATTTATAATTCTAATAACTCTACTATAAATAATTAAAAAAATAGCTATAAATAATTAAGTTTATAACTATATAGCGGCAGACCTCTACTTTAAAATAGATTAATTAATATTAAAAATAATTAAAGTATTTTTAAAAAAGTTAAGGGACTATAAGCCTAATTTAAAGTAAATTAAGATCTATAAGAATCTTAAACTTAAACTTAAGGATTTTAATTTAAAATTTATAATTTTAAAAATAAAAAAATTAAAAGAGTTTAAAAAAAAACTTAAACTAAAATAGACGAAATTATAGTAATATAAAATAATTAAATAAAATTAGTTAAAAATTTATAATTATAAGTTTTTTAGCCTTATATTAAGGAGGGAATATAATATTATATAATTTATAATTATAATTTTAAAATAAATTATTAATTTTAATAAAATTATTTAAATATATTATAAATATTTATTTTATTTAAAAAAACTTTTTATT
The DNA here is from genome assembly GCA_036986855.1 of Diaporthe destruens. Classification (NCBI taxonomy): domain Eukaryota; kingdom Fungi; phylum Ascomycota; class Sordariomycetes; order Diaporthales; family Diaporthaceae; genus Diaporthe; species Diaporthe destruens. Next base: position 1,514,116 of record BTXE01000011.1, on the reverse strand, counting down.
TTTTTATAAATATTTTATAAAATCTTTTAAAAAAATTTAAAAATTTAATATTTTAATTTTTAATTAAATTTATAAAGTATTATTAATGATTAATTATTAAATTAATTATTATATTTTTTTAAATAAATATTTAATATAATAATAATTAATAAAAGTTTTATTATTTTATTTATAAATTATAATATAATATTTAATATAAATTTAAAATATAATTATAATATAATAAATAATTTATATATTTAAAAAAATTAAAAAATAAATTAAAAAAAATTTAAAAAAAATTTAAAAGATTTTTTTAAAAAGAATTTTAAAAATAAAATTAAATAATAATTTAAATAAATATAAAAATAAAAATAAAAATTATTAATAATATTTTAATAACTATTAATAATAATTTAAAATATAATTTATATAAATAAATACTTTAATTTTAATAACTTTTTAATATAATTTATTTTTTTTTATTTTTTTTTATTTTTTATTTAATTAATATTTAAAAATAACTTTTATATTTTTTTTATAATTAAATTAATAATAATTTTTATACTTATAATTTTTATATAAAAATATTTATTTTTATTTTATTTAAATATATTTAAATTAAAAAATTAAAAATATTTTCTTATTTTTTATATAAATATTTTTTAAATTTATAATTAAATATTTAATTAATTTATATATATATTAATTTATTAATAAATAATTATAAAAAAACTTTTATATAAATAAAAAGTTTAATTTATATATATATTTATATATAATAAATATATTTATTAAATATTTTAATTCTTAATAATAAATCTTTAATTTTAATTATATGTATAATAATATTATTTTATATTAAAAAAATAAAACAAATTTTTTATAAATTTATAAATAATTTATTATTTAAAAATAATAATTATAATTTTAATAGAAAAAGAAAGATTTTATAAATATAAAAAAATATATATAAAAAATTAAAAAACTTTAAAACTTTTATTAATTTTAATTTAAAATAATTTATAAAATATAATATTTTAATAATAATTTAATATTAAATATATTTAAATAATAAAAGATTTATAAAATATTTTATATATATAAATTATTATAACCCTAAAATTAATTATAAAATTAATTTTATTTTATTTATATAAATTTATTAAATAAATTAATTAAAATAAAAATTATTTTAAATAAATTTATTTATTTTATATTTTATTATTAAATTAATTATTATATATATATATATATATATATAATTTAATATATATTAAAAATTAAAATTAATATAAATAATTTAATTCTTTTATTTAATATATTTTAAATAAATCTTTATTATTAATAATAATAAAATTAAATTAAAAGATTTTAAAATTATTTAAATAATTAATATTTTTAATAAAAATTTATTAATAAAATAATTTTAATAATAATATTTTATTTTAAATAATATTAAAAATAAAAAAAATATTAAATTTAATTTATAATTTTTTAAATAAATTTAAATTATAAATTTAATAAAATTCTTATTTATTTTAATAAATTTTTATAATTTTAAATAAATTTTTATAATTTTAATTTTTTTTTATAAAAATAAATATTATTAATTATTTAAAATATTTTAATAATATTTAATTATTTTTAAACATGTTAATTAATTTATAATTATAATTAATTATTTTATAAATTTAATTATATATAAAAGAAATTAATTTTTAATTTTTAAAATAAACTTTTTTATAAAATTATATAATAATTATAATTAAATTATAATATAAAAATAAAATATATATTAAAAAAATAATTTTAATTAATAAATTATTTTTTAAAAATAATAAAAAATATATAAATTAAATTTTAATAAAATTAAAAAATTATTAAATATAAAATTAAAATAAATATTATAATAATTTAATAATTATTTAATTATAATAAATTTATTTTTTTTAATATTTTAAATTATATTAATTTATATAATTAATAATAAATACTTATAAATTTTAAATATATAAAAATTTATAATAATAAAATTTATAAATTTAAATTATATATTATAAATTAATTAATTAATTATAATAATAAAATAAGAATTTTTCTTTTAAAATAATAATTTAATAAATATTAAACTTATAAATAATTATAATATATTTTAAAAAAAAATTATATAAATTTTTTAAAAATTATATTAAATAATATAATTTTTAAAAATAAATAAAAATTAATTAAAATAAAAAGTTTATTATTATTAATAATATTTTTATTTAATTAAATTAATATATAATTAAAATAATAATATTAATATAATATAAAAAAAATTTAAAATTAATTATAAAAATATAAATAATTTTTATAATTAAATTAATATATAAAATAATTTAATTTAAAAAAATAATATAAAACTATTTTATAATAATTATTTAAAAAATAAATATTATATAAATAATTATTTAATATTAAAATTAATAAAAATAAAAAATATAATAAAAAATTATAAAATTATTAAATTTCTATATAATTAATTAATATAATTTAATAAAAGAGATTATTATTTATATTTATAAAATTTAAATATTTAAATATATAAATTTTATTATAAAAAATAAAATTTATATAAATAATATAAGTTTAATTATTAATAAAATATTTTATAAAACTTATAATAATTTTTATATTAATTTATAATATAAATTAAAAAGAATTAATTTTATAATAATAATAAATTTTTTTTAAAATAATTTAATATTTTAATAAATTATATATATTTTAATAAAAATATTAAATAATTAATAAAATTATTTATAATAGTTAATTAATTAAAAACTAATATTAATATAAGAAAAAAAGAAATTAAAAAGTTATTTTTTTTATTTTATTTAATAAAGAATATAAAAGAAAATATTTAGGTTTTTAATAATTATAAGAAATTTAAAAGGATTTATATAATTTAAAATTATTTAAATTAATAAATTTAAAAATAATTTTATAAAATTAAAAAATTAAAAATTAAAAATAAATTATTAAATTTTATTTTAATATTAAATTTAATTATTTTATAGTTTTTTAATATATTTAAAAGTTTTATATTAATTAAAATTATTATAATTTAATTAAAATTAAATATATTTATATAATTTAAAATAAAATTTAAAAAATAATTTAAATATAAAAAATATTAATAATTAATATTATTAAAAAAATAATTAATATTATATTAATTATTTTTTAAATTATAATAATAAAAAATATATTAATAATTAATATAATAAATAAATAAAAAGTATTTAAATCTTTTAAAAATTAAAAATTTTTTAATTTTTTTTAAATTAATAACTTTTTAATAAATAATAAATTAAATAATAAAATTATTAAATTTAATACTATAATTAATTAAATATTAAATAAATATATAATTTAAATTAATTTTTTATTTATTTATTTTAATATTTTAAATAATTAATTATTTTAAATATTAATTAATTTAAAATAATAATAAATATTATTAATATTTTTATATATAATATATTTTTATTATTTTATATTTTTTTATTATTATTATTAATTATTTTTAATAATTTATTAATTAATATAAATAAAATTATAAAAATAATTATATATATTATAAATTATTAAAATTATATATTTTTTTTATTATTAATTAAACAAATATTAATTATAAAAGTTTTTTTTAAAATTTTTTTTTTAATTAAATTAAAATAATATTAATATATTTATTTAAAAACAATTAAAAATAAATTTTAAATTAAATAATATATAATTTATAATTATAATTAATTTAAATTAAATATAATAATAATTTAAATAATTAAAAAATTAATTATTAATTATAATTTAAAAAAATTTATAATTAATAATAATAGGATTTTTATTTAAATTTATAAATTATTAAAAAATAAAAATAAACTTATTTTTTTTATTTATATTTAATATATTTATTTTTATAAAATAATTTTATTTTTTATTAAAATAAAATTAATAATTATATATAATAAAAAGTTTAATAATAATAAAAAAAATATAATTATAATTATTATTAATTTATATATTAATAAACTTTTTATATATAATAATAATTATATAATAAAAAATTTAAATTTTTTTATAATTAATCAATATAATATATATAATAATTAAAATAAAAATTAAATTTATTAATAATTTAAAATTAAATAAATTAATATTTAAAAACTTTATTTATTAAAAAATTAAAAAATTAAAATAAATAAGAATTATATAATTAAATGTTTTATTATTAAAATATAATATATATTTAAATTAAAAAATTTAATAATAAATATATTTTTATAATTATTAATTTTTTATTATAATTTAATAAAAGTTTTAATATTTAATATCATATATAAATTAATATTATTAATTTTAATTAAATTAAAATATTATTTTTTAATAATTATTATAAATAAATAAAAATTCTTTTTAATATATAAACTTTTTTTTATAATACTATTTTTTATTATTTTATTTTTATTATAATTAATTATTTTAAAATTAAAATATTTAAATATTTAATTATTTATAATTCTTTTTAAAGGATAATATTAATTAAAATATTAAATAATAAATTATTAAATTTTATTATATTATTTTTAATTATAAAAATAAAAGTATTATTTCTTATAAAATTTAATATTGTTATTATTAAATAAAAATATATATTAAAATTTAAAAAATTATATTAAATTATTTTTAATATATATAATATAATTTAAAAATTTATAATTAAAATATTATATTAATAATATTATATTACTTATTTTTATTATTAACATTAATATTTAATATTTATTTTTTTATTAAAAATATTATTATTTTATTAAAATAAAATATAATTTTTTAAATTCTTTATTTAATTAATTTTTTAAAATGATAATAATTTTTAAATTAAAAAAAGTTTTTATTAAAAGAAATTTTATAATTTAATTTTTTTAAAAAATAATAATAAATAAAAAATTTAAAAATAAAATAAAATTTAAAGTATTATTTAAAATATTAAATATTCTTTATATTTAAATATTAAAATATAATTCATAAATTTAATAAATTATAAAACATAATTATTATAATATTATATAAATATTAAAAAAATTATTAAATAAAAAAAAATAAAGTTTATTATTTTAAAAAATTTTTAAAAAAAATTAAAATATTAATATAATATTTATATAAATATATATTATTTTATTTTATTTATAAATAAAAGTTTTTTAAAAATTTAAATTAATTTATAAAATAAATATTATAATTTTAATTAAATATATTAAAAAATAAATTAAAAAAAAATTTAAAATATTATTAAAATTATTAAATTTTTTAAAAATAAAAAAGAAAAAAAATTTAATATATTATTATTAAAAAAGTATTTAATTATATAATATAAAATTTATTTATAATTATATTAAAAAAATAAATTTTTTAATAATAATAAAAATAATTATTAATAAAAAAAATTATTTATTATTTATAAATCTTTTAATAAAAATATATATTAATTATAAATATTAAATTAAATAATTTTATATAATATTTTTATAATAAAAAATTTTAAATTAAATATATAATATTTAATTATTTTTATATTTTAAAATAATAATAATAAAAAATTTAATTAAATTTTTCTTTTAAATATAAATTTAATTATTTATAATTACTTTATTTATAAAATAATTTATATAATAAACTTTTTTAAATTTTAAATTTTAACTTTTTATTTAAATAATTTTTTTTAAATATATTATAATTATTAATATATTTTTAATATTTTTTATTATTAAATAATAAAAACTTATATTTTAATTTTTTTTTATATTATATTATTATTTTATAATTTATATTTTATATAAAAAAATATTAAATAAAATAAAATATATAAATATTAATAATATATTAAAATCTTATTAAAAAATATTTTTAATTAATTTATTAAATTAATTATTTTTATATTTTATTAAATTTTTAATTTAATAAAAAATTAAATAATAAATATATATTATATATATTTATTATTTATTATTTATTAGTTTTTTTTTTATTTTTTTTTATTAAATATTATTTAAATATATTAATTTAAAAATAATATAATTATTTTTATTAAATTCTTTTTAATATTTTATTAAATTTTAAAAGTTTTATTATAATTAAATAATATATAAAAAATTTAATTTTTAATAATTATTTAAAAATTATTTATATTTAATATATAATTATTTATTTAATTTCTTTCTTTTTAATTTTTATTTTTAATTCTTTTTTTATTAATATAAATTTAATAATTTTAAAATTTCTTTTTTTAATTTTTTAAAAATATTTTTTATTTTTTTTAAAATTATATTATTAAAAAATTAAAATAATAATTTTATTTAAAAATTATTAATTTATTTAAAATATTAATAAAGAAAAATTAATATAAAATATAGTTATAAACTATTTAATAATATATTTATATATATATATATATTAAAACTTTTATAATTATATTTATAATTTAATTTTATATAATAAATATAATTTATATTAATATTATTTATTATTATAAAATAATAAATATAATATAAACATAAATATTTAATATATAATATTTAATATAATAAAAATAAAAAGTTATATTTTAATAACTTTAAAATATAATTAAAAATAATTAATATTATAAAAATTAAATAAATATTTATTAAAAATATTTTTTAAAAGAATAAAAATTAATATAATATATAATAATATTTTAAACTTTTAAATTATTATAATTTATAATATATTAAATATTAATAAAAATATTATTTATATTTTATATATAATAAAAAAATCTTTTTTTTATATTTATAATATAAATTAAAATAATTTTATTTATAAGTTTTTAATTAAAAATTTAAATACTTATATTATTATTAAAAAATAAATTATAATTAATGAATTAAATATATTTATTATTAATATTAAATTTAATTATTTTTTAAAAATTTATATAAATAACTTTTTTATTATATATTTTATTAATAAAATTAAAAAATATAATAAAAATTATTATTTAAAAAATAATTATTAATTAAATAATAAAAAATTAAAAAAAAATTAAATAATAATTAAAAATAATAAAAATAATTAAAAATAATTAAAAAATTAATAAATTATTTAATTTTTTTAATTATTTAAAATTAATTAATTATAATTTTAATTATTTATAAAATAAATAATTTAAATATTAATTTTAAATTAAATTTTAATAATTTTATTTTTTTTTAAATAATTATATTTTATTAAAATATTTATAAAAAACTTTTAAAAGTTTATTTATAAGTTTATTAAAATAAACTTTTTATTTATATAAAATAATTATTTATTTTTAATTATTTTTATTATAATTTTTTAAAATATTTTAATTTTTATTTATTTAAATAATTATATAATATTTTTTAAAATTATAAATTTTTTTTATATATAATAAAACTTTTTTTTATTATTTAAATTTATTTATTTATTTTATATATTATTTTTATATTAATATTTAAATTATTTATTTAAATTATTTATTTTATAATAATTATTTTAATATAATCTTTTTTTAAAAATAATATAATATAATAAATTATTTTTTTTTATTATATATAATTAAATAATAATAAAATTTTAAAAATAAATTAAATATTATATAATTAGTTTAATAAAATATTATTTTAATTAATTTATTTAAATAATTTTTTTTATTTTTTTATATAATTATAATTTTTAAATTTTAAATAAAACATATTATTAATTATTATTTATTTAATTTATAATTATAAAATAATTATAAATATAAAATTTATAATATTTCTTTAATAAAATATTTTATTTTATTTTATGAAATTTAAAATTATATTTTAAATAAATAAAAATTAATTAAAAAATATATAATAATAAAAATAAGTTTTTTAAATTAATATTTATAAAAAATAATTTATATTATTAATATTATAATTAAATTTATAAATAATAAAAAAGTTTAATAATTAAAAATATAATACTTTATTTTAAAATTAATTAATTAAAAATATTTATTATTTATATTATTATAAAAAAATATTATTTTTTTTATTAAATTAATTAAAGATTTAATAAAAATTTTATTATTAATTTAAATTATAATAATTATAAAAACTTTTTTTATAATTATAATAAATAATTAAATATTTTAATTTATATATATATAATAAAAAAGATTATAATAAATTTATTTTTAATATTATATATTTAAAAAATACTATATAATATTTAAAAATATTTAATAATAATTTTTATATTATTAATAATTTTTAAATACTTTTATTTAAAAATTAAAATATAATTTTATTTAAAAATTTTTATAAATATATAAATTAAATAAAAAGAAATTTATTTATAATAAATTTTATTTAATTAATAAAATTAAAAAAATATATAATAAAATATATAATAAAATATATAATAATAATAATTATTACTTATATTAATTTATAAAAATTATAAATATTTAAAAATTAAAATACTATAAAAAAATAATATTTTTTTATTTAATATAATTATTTTATTAAATAATAAATTAATATTTTAATTTAAACTTTTTATTTTAAAATTATTAATTAAAAATAAAATTAAATTAACAAATTATAAAAAATACTTCATTTTAATAATAATTATAATTATTTTATATTTTATATTTAATTAATAATTTAAATTTTAATAAAAGATTTAAAATATTATTAAAATTTTTAAATTTCTTTTATTTTTTTAAAACTTTATTTAAACTTATAATCTTTAAATATATTTATATAACTTTTCATAAATAAAAAATATAATTAATATTTATAAAAGTTTTTTATATTTAAAACAATATATTATTTAATATAATAATTTTTATAAATAATTAATTTAAAAAACTAATTTCTTTTTATATATTTTTTAAATATTTATATTAAATAAATTTATTAAATATTTTTATTAATAATAATAACAAATAATTTATTTAATTTTTATAATTTTTAAATTAATTTATATTACTTTTTTATAATAATTTATATTTATTTATCATTAATTAAACTATTTATTTTTTTTATATAAAATAATAATACTTTTTTTATTTATATATTTAAATTTTATTTATAATTAAAATAAAAGTTATAATTAATATTATTATATAAATTATAATATTAAATTTTAAAAATAAAATTATATAAAAATAAAAAAAAATTAAAATAATAAATATAATTTATTAAAATAAATAAAAAATATTTTATATTTATATAAATAATTTTTATTTTAATAAATTAATTTTAATTTTTAATTATATTAATTTTAATAATGTTAATTTTAATTTAATTATTTATTATATTAATATTATAATATTAAATAATATTCTTTTATATTCTTTTTATTTATATAAATTTTATACTTATATTATTATTTATATATTTAAATATATATATATTAATAAAAATATAAATTAATAATAATTTTTATATTTATAATTTTTATATTAAAATACCTACGTTCCTTTTATTTAAATAATTAGAAAATTAATTCTTTTTTATTTTTTTAAAAATATATTTAGATTAAAAGATTAAAAATATCTCCCTACCCTCCGCGTAGGCGTTCCTTAGGCCTATAGTCAGACGCTTAACTAGCCCACATGCGTACTGATTTATTATAAGTAAACGTTAACCCGTGAGGTCGGGGGCGAGGTACCCCCAGCCCCGGAAGCGATACCTCGCTCCCGGCTTCAGCAGTCGTAGGTTTACCCACTTAAACCTAGACGAACAGCCCCCAAGGCCCCGGTAGGGGCTCCCCACCCGGTATTACTGAAAACAGCTAGGTGAGTGGATAGAAGCAGGGTGATGTGAGTGGACGATGGCTGCTATATCAATTGTGACTGGTCCCCGCATGGCCTCGGAGCTAAAGCAGGTGGGCTGATGTTTGTGGCTGGCTGCCCATTCCTTGGCCGCATCTCGATCCTATCTCCATCCACCTGCCCAGGTGGAAGGAGGCCTCTTGAATTTTCCGACCCAGCTCCAACCCACGTACTATATTCTCTTAATCCATACAACATCAGCACTTTCATTGAGGACGATTATTTCTCTCTGCTCTCACACTCAGCCCCACCCTTCAAGCTCATCATGCCGTCCAAGCCTCGCAGCACAGCAGGAGAACCTGTCGAAGCTGTCCAACCTTCGAGCATACAGGGTCTCCCACCACCAAGTACAGAGGGCATGCACAAGGAATCAGAGGAGTGCTGGACAAAGATGATTAAGAGCCTCGAACTTGGCCTCGGAAAGGAGCCCGAGGGGCCTCGTCGCGAGAATATTCTCGCATGCTTTCACTTTGCTCAAGAGCATGGCTACCCAGAGGATCCATACTGCCTGTGGGCCATTGATGGTGTTGCGAGATGTATACTGGTAAAGGAATTCATCAAGATTACTAGTCAGAACCGGGCTCAATCGGTGCATTCTTTTGCCTGTGTAGGATATCTATCTACCTCCTCCCAATAAAGCTCCATGCTAACCCCTTCCAGGTCGGTGGCCATAGGTGGCTGTATTATCATCCCTATTGCTAGCAGAGGAGCAGCCGCCTTTGCGTCACTTGCACGGAGTCTTCAGACCATTGCCCACGAAAAATACGCTGGGAAATTGTGCTGCAAAGGTTCCAAGGTTTTCCGGTGGCGCTGGTAGCATTATGATAGCACGTCAGAGATGCCAGCGCAATTTTTGCTTGCTGTGCCGCCTCTTATTTTTAGTTGGGCTGATCGTTTGGGCATGCAGGCCGCGCCACCGGCCGCGGGTATGGAGTTTTCTGTTGGTGGTCAACATGATGCTGGCCACCATCCTGCGCCGAATGGCCTGGGGCCAGTGCCCGATTGAGATAGGCGTGCTTGATTTCTAGAACCAACAGCCTTCAGCTGCATCACGACGAAACATTTCCCATGCATCCCGGCCGGATTTTGAGGCCATTCAATCTCTAATGAGGGCTGGTGAGGCTGGTATGTGGGTTCGTATTTCACGCACGAACGTTACCTGAAAGGATGTGGACCCACGCTTGGCAGCCCCATGTATTTCTCATTGTGCCTTTGCCCGTTGCACTCATGCGCATATCAGAATAACAGACTTTTCAGATTGTTCCAGTAATATTGATATGCACGCCCATACAGTTCCGAATCTCATATCCTGGATCAATCAAGTCGTGGCTGAGAGCACTTGAGGCCGATGCCCCTTCTCCATCACCTGCCGTAATACCAGTTGACTACCAAAATAGGAACATCTACTGGTGGAATAACTCCACACCTCAAATCCTGTTACAAGGCTCGAACGGCCATCTTTGTTTGGCCAGAGCCAGGCCCAACGACCTGGGCCAGTGTGTTGCAGACCATGCTCAACGCTGGTACTAAAAACAGCTCAAGCAGGCTTCATGACTCCACTGTCAAACAGGCCCCCAATAACTTCATTTCGAACCTTGGGGGCTCAAGGGAGGATGAAATCTGATGAAAATATAAAAGGATAGAATCTTGCATCATTGTAGCTCCCTGTGTCTACTGAAACCCAAACAAGTCACATACTTCATCCCAATAACAGCATTCAACTTTTCACAACCTCACCTTTCAGGAGCCATCACTACCCCAACATCGTTTTCAAATATGTCTCAGCTGAGAAACCCATCAAACAAAATTCATGTCGACGCTCTCGTTGTTCTGAAAGGGAAAACGAAGGATCCCATGAGAAGGGCAAACATCGACGCATGTTTGAACAAGGCCCTCGAGACGCCTGACGCGATCACACGAGACCAGGTCATCTGGGCCATAGATGGGAAGTCTGCCTTTATTGGAGATCGAAAGGAACAAATTTTCAAATTGCATAAGGACCATAAAAAGGACCTCGACAAGGCTTTCGTCCTGGTGAGTATATTCCCACAACTTTTCCAGTCGCAGAGAGTAGTAGCGGGCCTCTACCAGGATCGAATCCATGACAGGAGGAACTGACTGAGAATCAGAGTCTTTCTATGGGTAGTCAAATGATGACCAACCAAGGCAATAATTCTTCATCCTCGAAACCACAGCCACCGCTTCATGGGACTGCACTTGGCTGCATAACATCTAAAGACGCAAGACCAATCCCGAGCGAGACGCCACTGGCAGAACTTGCCACGACTGGCCGAGCTCAATCAACTGCCACGACTGGCCGAGCTCAATCAAGTGCCACGACTGGCCGAGCTCAATCAACTGCCATGGCCGGCAGTGGTCAAAAGTCTGTCACAACAGCTCGTGCCACACAGACTAAGCCGACTTTTGAAATTCCTTTTCCTACAGATGATGAAAAGAACGCAGTTGCACTGTTCACCAACAAATGGCGAAATCACCCATACGGCATGCATATAGTAAGACCTTACATATCCCCAACATCTTTACTATTGAACGACAACTATAACTTTGTCATAAACAGATCTGGGCAAAAATAAGGATGTCCACCATTTACGGTGTCGGGCAGAAAGAAGTGAACATTGACATATTCTATGATACGGGCAGTACAGCACAAGGTGTTCCCGCGCCTATCATTGAAGCAATGATAGGAAAGAACACAGCGGTGGGCTGGATGGAAGACTTCATGTCATTGGCTGACGGGACCACTAAAGTCGTACAGACGGGAAAGTTCGAGATCAAGCTGTTCATGGACAGACAGCGCACAAAACCCCTTCAAGACTGGTTCGAAGTATATGGCAATGTAAACGCAGGTTTCGCCTTGTGTGGTGGGGAAATGCGGTTTGCAACTGGACTTCATTTCGCCAACTTGCCCGGCGTCAACTCACCCCTGATTGTCGGGAAGTCCATGCCAGCTGTAATCTATCAGATGTTCAAATTTCAGTGAGGCATCAAATCATGTCTCTCCTGAATGATTAAGGAGTTGATCGGGACACCAGCAGTACTATAGAAGGACAGATTAAAATAAGATTAGTAGCCTTTCTTCGTTTATTCTACATCTAAGCCCTGCATACCTAGGTACTGGTATCACGTTCTGGTCATGACTGCCTTGGACATCAACTTAATAAGAGGAAGTAACCACGCACAGTATCGGGTCTCTTTAAAGTGATCTGCCACAGTATGAAGGCGCCATGTATGTCCTCGAACGTATACGGAATAGAAGCGAAACCACTTATGGTTGTCGACTTGCTTATGGTAGATGACATGTTGAATTGGGAGCAATTTGGGAAACGGGCTTCCCCTATAGTACCTGGGGTAGTCGATCATGAAAGCGGAAGCGCCGACCGCGCCGTACAAACTGCTTCAGCGCCGTTTCTCGCTCCCGGAGCTCTCCCCTCCAGAACCTGTCTGGCTCGGACGTAGTATATGCGGCTGAACGTCTTCGCGGAGGGACTAAAATCACGGCACTAACTCCTACCGTTCCTGAAGTCCGAACGCAAGTCGGCTCCTTAGTTCTGCTTTACACTCTCAATTAGCTTGCATCCCGAGGACTCTTCGGTTATAGTATATGGTCTCGAACGTTAGGAGTGGTCTAGAACAACCACTTCCTGTTACACTCCAGATATGGTTCTATTGGTACTTCTGTAGTGAAATAAGCATATAAAACTGACCCGCCACAATGTGCCCCCTCCCCCCGAGCGACTGCCTCGAGCTCCTATTCAACATTGTATACATTCTTTTTGAAAGCTGGGCATACATTCATTCTGCACACTTTCAGCCATTCACTTTCCTTCTTTTTGCTTGCCAAACAAGAATCAGTTGATCTTCCCCCCCCCCCCATTCCCACAAAAAAAAAGACGATGTTCGCGAAGACAATTCTTGGCTCCCTTTTCTTAACCTCCACCCTCGCCGGTGTCATCAATGTGCCTAGCCATGATTCTCGTGCCGCCAACATCTGCGGTCAAAAGGGATACGACAGTGGTGCTGACATGAACTACGACTACAATGACAGTGGCAAGTATTCTACCCTAGCCGAATGCTCGAAGCGCTGCCTGGCCAGCCCTCAGTGTCAGAGTTTCGGATATGGTGGGAAAGAGTGTATGCTATTCAGCGTTGCCCTTGCAAATATCTTTGCGGCCGATGGAGGCAGCGGGGATACGTACTACGACCGTGCTTGCACGATTCCCGAATCACAGTCAAAGCCGGCTCAGGCGTCATTGTCCAGCACGACTACCAAGGCATCGTCGACCAGTCCCAAGGAACAGTTTGCGCCGCCGACATCTTCGCCTTCGAGTGTCAAAGCTGCCACACCCTCTGCTCAGGCTCCGACCACCGTCTCAATCACTCCGAGCAGTCTGAGTACTTCTTCCGCCCAAGCGAGCGCTGGAAGCACCACCACACCAAGTAGTAGTGGCTCGAGCGGCAGCACATCCACAAGCACGGCTCCAGGATCCACGGTCTCCTACTACCCCGGTTGCAAGGCCGGCGATTTCAAGCTGACGTACGACTTCACCTCCCTGTCTTGGTTCAACTCCACCAACAACCTCAACTGCGCCGTCAACGGCAAGCCCAACTACGACCCCAAAGGCAAAGTCTGCGTCGACACCGCCACCAACACCCTCTGCGACCCGACCAAGGCAGGCGCATCATCCACATGCAAATGCCAGGCATACTGCGACCCCACAGCGCCCTCCGCAGCCTTCCAGCCCCCGGGATACGGCCCGCCCGACGCCATCTCCGTCTCAATCGCCGATTTCGCCTACCCGACGTGCACCGAGTCGAACCCACAGACGCCCAAGACCGGGATCGGCGCCCTGGGCAACGCGGAGGTGGGCAACGGCGACGTCAATTGCGGGCCATCGCACAACTTCCTTAACTTCTTTGGCGACAGCAACCCGGGCACTGAGCAGGGCCGCATCCTGTTCATCCCCGGTGCTGCTTGCCAGGGACACCTGGCGCTGTATGAGGCCACGTTCCCGCTGAGTTGTACGAGGGATGCCGCTGGAAATGCGTCGTGCGTCCCTAAGACTCTGCCTGTCACAGTGTCGCTCACGAGGTTCAGCACAGGCCAGTGCAACAGTTGCGCAGGGTCTTTGATCCAGTGAGGTTGAGGGAGATTGTTGTACTTGTCGGAGAGCATCATATCAACTGGTAGTAAAGGAGTACTAGAACATAGATATAATAGATGTTACAATTTAATATTGAGGACCTGCTCGTTACAAGAGAAGAAGGTCACTTCACAATTCCAACGTTTCCTCTCAGCGTGAAACATTGAATTACGAGAGACAAGTGCTGTATCAGTTGGCGTTGTAGTAGAGTACATATGTATCCATGCAACCAAGCAACATTTGAAGTCGCAGTCACCGATGACTGAGTAGACTACGTCCTAGGACTTAAGCAAAGTCCCCGCCCACTGACATGGACGTTGATGGAAGATTAGCCGCGGCGGGCAGCAGAGATTCCGGCTTGAGCTGCCGAAGACTGCGGTGATGCACATCGCTTCTCGGGGCCAAAATTCGAGGGCTGATATACAGCTAAAGCACTCGTCCGCAAAAGTCTTGAAGTCACTTTATTAGTGCTCACTTTGTCCTAACGGGTCGAAGGAGAGCAAGCATATGCTGCACAGCCAACCCGCCAGGTCCACTTCGGCTGCCGCCTGCTCGGCGCTCCGTCGCGACTCCGTACTCCGAGGCGGCAGAGCATTAACCCTGGAGCGCCGCCTTCTAAAAGTTTGTCCCCGCTGGCTGGAGCTACTACTCTACTCACAAGTGCCTACGTGGGGAGTCGAGCGGGCACCCCGATGTGGGGATCATCGGGTAGCGGCAGCGGGAAGGGCATTTAACTTTACAGCGTCGGCATCGTCATCGTGAGGGGCGAAAAGAATCGCCGGCGTTTTTGTAAACAATACATTCATTTAGACCTTACAAGAACCTCAGGTCGCGATCGCCTTCCTCGTCAAGTCCTACCTGGGGCTGCAGCCTTCATCATTTCATTTTCCACCGAGCAGCACGATATACTTCACAATGGGTGCCAGTAGGGACCTACATATCGCCATCATCGGCGCCGGTAAGCCCCAACTCAGAAGCAGCCCACCTACCGTACTCTCGGGTTTCTGACAGCCCCGTAGGCATGGGCGGCCTGGCCACAGCGCTCGCTTTGGCCAAGGAGGGTTTTACGCACATCGATGTCTACGAAACGGCCTCGGATCTCGGATTTGTAGGAGCAGGTATCCAATTAGCCCCCAACATGGCCAGGATACTGGACAGGCTCGGTGTTTGGGACCCCATAGCAAAGGATGCCACCCCTTTGAAGGGCGCCAGCATTCGAAGTGAGCAACAGGCACCCATTGACCACGCCGAACATGGAACTGACTCATCACTCGATCAGAGGGGCCTACAAACGAAGAGCTCGCATTCTCAGACATGCTGTGGATCGGGGAGTCGTATGGTTATAAACACTCGGTCGGGCACCGAGCATCTCTGGCCGGTGAATTATACGAAGGGTGCAAGAAAGAGTCGGCAATCAAGTTCCACTTCGCCTCACCGATCACCGAGTTCAAGTCCTTCTCCCCAAAACCCACATTTCTCGTATCACCTAGGGAAGATGGCAGCGAGCCCTACACGGTCAGCTGCGACGTCCTCTTCGGCGCAGACGGCGTCAAGTCACGGACCCGAGTAGCGATTCTCCAGGAGCTGGGCGTGGACGCCAAGGTCGTCGACTCGGGCCAGGCCGCGTACAGGATCATGCTGCACAGAAAAGACATGGAGAAGGACCCGGAGCTGCTGGCGCTCATCGACGCGGACCAGACCACGCGGTGGATCGGCGAGAGGAAACACATCATCGCCTACCCCGTGTCGTCCAAGACCATCTACAACATCTCCACCGCGCACCCGGACAGCAACTTTGCTGCGGCGCCCGACGAGACCTACACGACGCTGGGCAGCAAGGAGTCGATGCTGTCTGTTTATTCCGACTTTGCCCCCGTGATCCAGAAGATGCTCAACATGGTCCCCGAGGGCGAGGTCTGCGAGTGGAAGCTCCGCGTCCACCAGCCGCTGCCGACGTGGGTGCACGGCACCACCGCGCTGGTCGGGGACGCCTGCCATCCGACACTGCCTCACCTGAACCAGGGCGCCGCGCAGGCGATAGAAGACGCGGCCGTGATCGCCGTTGCGCTCTCGAGAGCTCCCGACTCTAGCCCGGAGAGCATAAACAAGACCCTCAAGGTGTACGAGAAGCTGAGGAAGGAGAGGGCCGAGGCCCTGGTCGCTATGGCTGCTGCCAACGGTAAGGAGATGCAGTTGGGAGACGGTGCTGCTGCTGCTGAGAGGGACGCCGCTTTCAAGGCTTTCAGGGAGAGCGGCCAGGGCAAAGTGCCCGACAAGTCGGCGGATAAGGGGGTCTTGAGTTTCATCTACGAGTGGGATGCATCCAAGGAGACGGCTAATCACTTCGATAGCATTTACTCGGCTCTGTAGAATTTTTCAATCCACATGCCAGGTGGTTTCGTTTCTAATCCTCATACATAGAAAATGTATACGGCGCCTTGATACAGTGGTAAAGGCTCGAGACCCAGCGTTTTTTTTTTTTAAAAAAAAAAAAAAACCAAAAAAAAAAAAAAAAAAAACCGAGATGAACGTGCTCCTCACAACCAAAGTGAAGGTCATAACGGGTGGAGGAGAGGACGCTGACTATCTCGTAGCACTTGAGGTTGGCTGTGTCCGTCCACTGTTACTCGCACTTGGTGGGGCCGTCAAAATAGCTTGTAGTATGGCTAGTGCCAGTGGAACGAAGAAGTTCAGATGAGCCATAGTTCGGGAATCACTTGAAGCTTGCCGAGGCCAAGGGAGCTGGCATGGCACAAGATATATTGAAGAACCTTGGAAACGGCGAGTACGGCCTGATGGCTTGGAAGTAGACATTCAGACACGCCTTGGGGCGGAAGCTCTTATTGAGGCTGGTAGGTGTGAAGTTGCCTAGCTCCTGTAATTGGAGTTCAAAGATGATGAATCCAATGCCATATCGTCATTATGCGTTCCAAGGTTGTCGAGAGGGGATCGAGAAAGCCGTGCTGTCTGTTCGAGCTGACTCGCTTGTCTTCTGATATCCCACACTGGTGATGACAAGCAAGATTTGACAAAAGAGCTCGTTGGGCAGCTCATGGACGCCAGCATGCATGCAGCCGAGCTGGAAAGCTCGTCAGCAGCTGTTGAGCCTGCTGAAGTTGAGCTTACGGTCTAAAGGCCGACACCAACCGCGAATCTGAACATGTTCTCGTGGATGGACCTCTACGACTACAGGAACCTTTTCACAGCAGTAGAGTTGAGCATGCTGCGGGAAATCCGACTCTGCTTCTACCCCAGCTTTGCGTCGGCCGGGTCCGCATCGGAGAGTATCATCATGGGCACGGCCCCTGCTAGCCGCAGCGTTCGATCGTTGCCGAGACGCAACCTTCTTCTTCCAAGGTTAGAACAATACTACTGTGATACGTTGACGACGGTGACGACCTCGATGAAGACAATGCTGAGACGCAGGGACGCTGGAACGCAGCTACCCTCCGGGCCAATTGAGACGTCGTGTACACAGCACAGATCTGGGGCGAGGTCGGTGCAGGTTACTGCCACTGCGACGACAACGTGCTCCGGGCTGAGCAGGCAGGGCACATCGGGCTTTGAGACGCCGTGGGCAATGTTTGGGTATAGGGACGGGTGCGGCCCGAACGAGACGGCCGTAAGCACGACACAGTGGTGACTGGTGGCACATCCGAGGGGACGAGCGTGGCACTCCCGAGGGGACGAGCGGTAGGTAGCACATCCGCGAGGCAGGAGTTGGTGGTTTAGACCGGATTCGTGATGCTGGGACATTTGTGGCTTACAAGAATGGTATGATATGAACAGGGCAGGGGAGGGAGATAGAAGTAATTATATAATGGATATCCCAATGCACAATGAAACCCTTATCTGCATTCCAATGGTCGTTTTGATCAATCTACGCCCCCCCCCCCCCCGGGGACCGAATACACAGTACGTAGTAGATAAAATGCCTGCTTGAATCAGCGAGTGAGCAGCAGCTTATCGTCCACAGCCCAGGGCCAACCGCCGAGGCAGATTGGTGATTCGCCGACTTCCGATGGGAGGGGTTCCCTCAAGTACAGTACCCCGTACCTTGAGCGAGCAGGGCAAACCCCTCCGGCGTGACCGCGGCTCTTTGTGCGCCGCTCGTGGCGATTTAGGCCGTTTCGGCGCAGGCGAGGGAAGCTTGGCCAGATCATTTCGTGGGTGCAACCACACCCGGCCGAGAGAAAGTAGACACCCGACCGGGAGAAAAGGCACGTCAATCACGCAGCCTGGCAGCGTGACACTTGCTCCCGGGCCAGGCTGGCCAAACAACCAACAACATGCCTCCCTCCCGTGAGGATTGAGCCTCCTCAACTTCGCCTAATTACACGTGCTCACCTGCCTAACAGAGCACATATTCCGGAATTCCGCCAGCTCTGTCTATCGTTTGGACTAAGTTGGCCACGTGGACAAGGATGTGATCTCTCGGTGTACCACAGTAGATAGCGAAGAGGCACGGCGTCGTTCTACTGGATCCTGTGCTCCGGCGGGCCGTGATTAAAACCTAAATTCCCAAGCACCTGGGAGCAGAAGGGTTAGCATTATAGGATAGAATTGGCGGGAGCCCGTTGACGCCCGTTGCCAATTATTACACACTGCCATTGCCGAATCTACTAATGACAGGCAAACAGACAAACAGAACTGACAGACAGACAAACTCCCCCTGGTTTGCCCTCGAGTTTCCCGAGACATCCAGTCGACCATTGGAAAATTCGGTCACGAACCTTGACTCGCTGACGCTCAGTTCCGCTCACCTCGCACCTCTTCTGCCTTCCGGATGCGGACAAGCGACTCGAGTGGCAACGCCTGGGGAAGCAGGGATCGCTGCGGGCCCACAGGCCTGTGCAGGTCCAGGCTGGGCTGGCTGACCAGGATTGTGCATTGCATGCCGCCGTGAGAGACCAGCTACGCCCAGCAAGACCTAGCTCCTGGCCGGAGAGGGGAGGGAGCCCTGGATGGCTTGGGGGCAAGCCTGGCAGCCTGGCAAGCCAACTGGCTGGCTGCGGGAGAAGCAGAGAAGCTGAGAGGAACCGCCTTCTAGAAGGATTATTACTCCAGCAGGACCCTAACTGGGACAGCCGGCGATGGTTTAGCCCCCCCACGCCCCTTGTGGAGGAGATATGGGTCAGACGAGCGGGCCAGTCACGGCTCGAGTCGCCATGATTGACAGAGCCGCTAAAAGCCGTGCAACACAACGTTTGGTCCGACGGTCAAGAGGGGGTCCAACAGTCGCCTGATGAGTCCGACACCGAGGGCCAGTCAGTGCAGTGCTGATGCCCAGGTTGGGGGCCTGAAGTTTACAGCCAGTCCCTCTATCGTCAAGAACCTTGGTACAAACCTTCACGTTGGGGGTTTGAAGGATCCGGAAGAGGTCGAGCTGGGTGAAGAGAGATAGAGGAGCAGAGAGGCGCACAAGATACCACCAGTTGGGGTTTTTTAGCGGGCCCCTCAGAGTTCACATGCTTATCTGCACGTCTTGACTCTGCGCGTCTTCTCTCTTGTCATCTCACGACCCCGTTCAGCCCATCCATACTGTGTATCTCACACCCATCTTGTCCGCCTGTCCGCCCTGCCCGCCCTGCCCGCCTGTCTGTTCGTCTCGAGGTTCCTTATCGAGATGCCCCAGTCTGGCCTCATTCACAGCTCGGACGACAAACTCAATCTGGCAGCTTGGCTCCGCGGGCCTCCCTGCTGGTCCCGGGCCAAGCTTTCTGTTTCTGTGGCATTGCAGTCGCTCGCGCCTCAGGCCGGTCCAAGCTGACAGGCTGGGCTGGCTGGCTGCCGCGGGCCTGGCAGTCTGGTGCTACCGTAGAAGGGCAGAGGGAATGGGGGGGAGGCAAGAAGGGGGGTGGGGTGCGACCTTGGAGCCGACAAGTTGGGTTCGATAGAGCCGACAGACAGGGCAGGGGTAACCTACATGCCAGCGGCGATATAGTGCTTGGCGTTGATCTACACTAGAATGCAACCAGTGACTGCCAGTGGTCAGTGGTCCGCCCACACACCATTTTTAATCCCCTGGTCAGCACGCACCGTTTATTATTATTATAATAAGATGGGGTCGTCCCTGGGATGGAGACACATGCTGCTGCTACCGTGTTCCCGTGTCGTCCTCCTCCACATGCCGTTGCCTTGCTCTCGCATGCTCCTGTGAACCTACCGTTCCTTTGGACCCGCAGCTGTGCGCTTCCCCACGTCCAGGCAAGGCACGAGACCGGCTCGGCATCTAAAGGAAGCCTGTACGGTGCCATCGAGTTGGCGTGGACGAACCAAGAATCGCGCGCGGGGCCGATTTAGACGTGCGACCGTCGAAGTGATACGGCCCTTAGTGCAGGCTTTCGGCTCAACCTGAAGATTTCCTGCCCGGCTGCCCAGGCTTGTCCTCCTCAACGTCATTCTCTCACACAGACGCAGACGCAGACGCAGACATGGCCTCCAAGTATTCCTCGTCCGTCGACGGCTCCCACGACGCCACCATGAGCGCCGGCAGCACTGTTGTCTCGACACCACCCGTGGCGGGCCACAACAGCTCGGCCCAGCAGAACGTATATGTCAACCCGGATCCGGCGCTGGATATCTCCAACGAGCATCACCACCCGCACGTCCACCACAACAAGACGGCGCTGCCAGATGAGAAGGATGACATCGTTTTCGCCAAGTCCTCCAACAAATACACCGGCGACGATGACAAGAACCCGCCTGCCCCTGACTACAAGGTGCGCCAGATGTCATCGTCCAACGACGAGGAGAGCGGCCGCGTTGGCGACATCGCGGACGAGGGCGAGGCCAAGAAGTCCTTCTCTTTCCGGGCGTTGTACAGGAGATATGTCTGGCTCAGGGCCGGCATACATGCCTTCATCTGGGCGGTTTGGACCGTGTGAGTATCGCCTGCGTATAACTGCGCATGGACATGCAATGCGTGTGTGAGAGAGTGTATGCAATGCAGTGCTGACCAGTGCCGTGGTGATTAACCAGTTGGTGGATTCACGGCCTCGTCAGGCATCGCAACGAGAGGCGGCTCGGCTGGCTCAAGCCAACGCTGCTGTACATCGCCATCACCATCCGCATCGTCACCCTCTGGATCCCCGTCTCGGTCGTCATGAACCCGGCCAAGGCCGTCTACCGCCACACGCTCTACCGCGGCTATGAGGCCATCCCGTCCAAGTTGCACCAGCCTCTGGCCGCCCTCGGCACCATCGGCGTCTTCCTCGTCGGCTCCATGGTCCCCGCCGAGACTGGCCAGAACACGCGTGCCAACAGGGCCGTCTCGCTGTTCGGCCTGCTGGTCATGATCGCCCTGCTGACCGCCACCTCGCGCGACTGGCGCAAGATCCCCTGGCACACCGTCATCGGCGGCATGCTGACCCAGTTCATCATCGCCGTCTTTGTCCTGCGCAGCCAGGCCGGCTACGACATCTTCGCCTTCATCTCCGAGATGGCCCGCACCCTGCTGGGCTTCGCCGCCGACGGCGTCGAGTTCCTGACCGACGAGAGCGTCACCAAGCTGACGTGGTTCCTGACGGGCGTCGTGCCGCCCATCATCTTCTTCGTCGCCCTCGTCCAGCTGCTCTACCACGTCGGCCTGATCCAGTGGTTCGTCGGCAAGTTTGCGACCTTCTTCTTCTGGACCCTGCGCGTGTCTGGTGCCGAGGCTGTCGTCGCCGCTGCCACCCCCTTCATCGGCCAGGGAGAGAGCGCCATGTTGATCAAGCCCTTCGTGCCGCACCTGACCCTCGCCGAGATCCACCAGGTCATGACCTGCGGTTTCGCCACCATCGCCGGCTCCGTGCTGGTCGCCTACATCGGTCTTGGTCTCAATGCCCAGGCCCTCGTGTCGTCCTGCATCATGTCCATCCCGGCCTCCCTCGCCGTGTCCAAGATCCGCTACCCCGAGACCGAGGAGACGCTGACCTCGGGCCGCGTCGTCGTCCCCGAGGACCAGGAGGACAAGGCCTCCAACTCGCTGCACGCCTTCGCCAACGGCGCCTGGCTGGGCATCAAGATCGCCGGTATGATCATCGCCACCCTGCTGTGCATCATCGCCTTCGTCTCCCTCATCAACGGCTTCCTCACCTGGTGGGGCCGCTACTGGAGCCTCGAGGAGACGCCCCTCACCCTCGAGCTCATCCTCGGCTACCTCCTCTTCCCCGTCGCCTGGCTGCTCGGCGTCCCCAAGTCCGACTGCCTGCGAGTCGCCCAGCTCATCGGCATGAAGGTCATCACCAACGAGTTCGTCGCCTTCCGGAACCTGATCGACCCCGACCAGCCCTTTGTCGACATGAACGCCCGCTCGAAACTGATCGCCACCTATGCCTGCTGCGTGAGTTGACCCTGAAAATCCCCGAAGAACCCTTTGCGCAGGAGGCGGTATTCTGAAATTTGATGCTGAAGTTAAAAATCACAGGGCTTCGGCAACATTGGCTCCCTCGGTACCCAGATCGGTGTCCTGTCGCAGATCGCCCCTGGCCGTGCCGGTGACGTCTCCAAGGTCGCGCTGTCCGCCCTGTTCTCGGGTGTGCTGGCCACTCTGACCTCGGCCAGTGTCGCTGGCATGTTGTTCACCGACGATTTGAGCTAGGCGGTAGCACTTCGTAGAGAGACATGCTCCGTTCGCTCCCTCCCGCGAGATTGGGGAAGCGGTGCAGTGTCGAATTTTCGAAAAAAAACAGAATTATATCGTAATGCATTAGAAGAAAACGAATAATATGAATATTTTGCCAGTGTCCCCACACCTACATACAACCAATCGCTGAGCTTCGCATCGCCGAGGTGGTCCTCTCGCCGGGTGAGTCACCGGAGGTGGTTCCTACTCCGTATGCGTGACCAAATAAGCACAATATACCGATGCCCCTTCCCTGAGAGGTGGGTCTCACACAAACCTCTCTGTGAAGGAACGAATCGGGACCCGTTTCGACCAAATATTATGCTGTGTCAGTCTTTTCTTGGCTGCCCAAGCCCGAACACCTGGTCCGAGCCATTTGTAATAAGAATGGTCAAAGCCTTGTCATCCCACCAACTCGGAAGATACCCACTGATGTGCTCCCCACGCAAATAAATGCCACGGCCTCGCCCGCGGCCTGCAGTTACTTCGTCTTTCCATGTCGGCGGAACAACGAGTTATCGACCTGGACTATCCGTCCAGTACTGTAGCAATGGCAATGTACCAGCTATTAAGCTGTGATATTTATCAAAGCACTCACTTTGATTGTGTCACTTCACCGTAGGCTACTTCGACCAGAGTCATGCGATTAACTACCCGGGAAAGGTACGTGGGTTCATTTCTAATCCCCACATACATATTAAACCTATGTGGCGCCTTCATATAGTAGTAAACGCTCGACTCCTAGCATAAGAGAACCACAATACCAATACCAGTGCAGAGAGAATATAACACATGGGCATGTGGCCTTAGCCTCCAGATGTCGTGCCGCACAGACAAGGCTAAGACACCAGTTGACGTCTCTTGTAAAGAAAGGCTTCCTTCCGATAGGACATATTATCTCGCAGAAGAGATGGCATTTCAACACAACACATGCTTGACATTTCCAGTAATGCCGGGCTCTCACCTTTTGTGCATGTGGAGCCAAGTGTAAGCTGAGTTAGCAGCAAAATCGAGCTTGCGCGAATACAGGTATGGTTGGTTCCTTTCCGGTGTCGGTGGAGAGCATACTAGTAACATTACCGAGCTCAGGGCCTGGGAGAAATTGTTAGTGAATCCTCGCATCGGCATAGCTAGACCCGGCCACAGGGAGGCATCCACCTCAATCTCTGCCATTCAGACATCAATCACCATTCAACTCCCCAGATGGCAACGAGAGTTCTCGTATTCGGTGCTGGTGGCGTCGGAGGCGTGTATTCATACTTGCTGTCTCGCGCGATCCCGGCCAGCAACATCACCGTAATCTGCCGCTCCAACTATGACGCGGTCTACAAGAACGGAATTACAGTGAACTCGAGTCTCTGGGGCCAGGGACTCAACGTCAGACCGTCGGTCTTTAGGAATGTTACAGAGGCAGTTGAAGCCAGCGGAGGAGCACCTTTTGACTATGTCATTGTGACCAGCAAGGCACTCAACACCACTCCATCGACGGCAGAACTCATCATGCCGGCCGTGACCTCGGGCACAACGACGATAGTGCTCATACAAAACGGCATAGACACCGAGGCGCCCTTCGCAGAGCTCTACCCAGAGAACCCCATCCTGACCACGGTTGTCTACCTCCCCGCCACCCAGATCGAGCCCGGCGTCATCGAGCACAAGGAGGTCGAGATGCTGCACATCGGCACCTACCCAGCATCCGCGCCCCAGCCGCACAAGGCCGCGGCGCAGGCCTTCTCGGACCTCCTGGCGGCCGCAAAGGCATCCTCCGAGGTCCACGACGACGTCCAGGCCGAGCGCTGGTCGAAGCTCATCGTCAACGCGTCGTGGAACCCGGTCTGCGCCCTGGCGCGGTGCCGGGACCGCCAGCTTCTGGACCTCAGCAACCAGTCCGGCCCGTACAAGGAGTTCATCAGGGGCGTGATGCTGGAGGTCGCGGCGACCGCGCAGGCGTACGGCTACAGGAATATTAACAAGGAGCTCGTCGAGTTCCAGCTGCAGCGCGCGTGCGTCAGGTCGCTGCCGGGGGTTCAGCCGTCGATGATGGCTGATGCGCTGGCTGGACGGAATACAGAGGTCGAGGCCATTGTTGGGAATACTGTGAGGCTTGCGGCGGAGAAAGAGGTGTCGACGCCGATGCTCTCGACGATTTACTTCCTTGCGTCTGGGCTTGACAACAGTTTCACACTGGCGAGGTCGTGAGAGGCATGGCCAACGTTTGGGGCAATGTGAGAGTTCATAGACTTGTTGAGTGACTTAGATTTCAGATAGAGTGATTCTCATCCAAAATTGTCATATTGGAAAGATATCGATTCAACATAATTCCGCGCGAGCCGTGTGAAGGTAATTACACGTCAACACTGGCATGGGCTATATTTAACATAACACTCACTCCTAGTGTGTCCATTTACTACGCACGACGTCTCTTTTCTGCATCAGTACATTGTTGCTGTCACCCAGGTGAAAACGATTGTTGAAGCTCGTGGGTTTTCTGCAAACGTCCAACAACGGTTTCCTCCTCGGATCACATCTCTTTCATCCCCACTGAAATATTATTACATCACCTGGGAGAGTCCAACAACAATCGCCGAGGCTTGGTCAAGATCGTTAATGGTCGTCCCCTTATTATGGCCATACAAATGTCACAGATCCAGTCTATGACTTACATGCTTCTAGGTAACATCAACTCAAGTCGCTAATGTAGACGCGAGTCTTTTTATTCTCATCGCTCTGTGCTTAAAGAGAGATAAGAAGGACCATCAGTTGCATGTTGCGAACTTCGAAATGGATCGGGACGGTTATACATTATACGGACTGCCAAAATACTCATACGTGAGGCTGGATCAGGTCTACGAGGTCCCCTCAGATCTCCTGGAGCCGTACATGTGGTCACAAAGCCAACATATTGTGCTTCGGCAGCAGTCATGTGGATTCTTGATACATTTTATGAGCAAACGACGAGAGAATCTCGTAAGCACCTCTGCTGAGTGACAGCACATGCACTTAAGGCAACGGAGTTCTTCGCTCAGTCTAGGGACTTCTCGGCCCAACACCAACAGTCGAGTTAACGAAACCAAAGTGGAGGGATTGAAGTAGTTGTGTGGGAATGAAGTAATTAGCGTATAGTCAGCTTTTCTGAAAAGACCTACTACACTCTCTCCGCTATGCTCGCTAGTCTGTGTCTATCCTAGTAGTCTTGGTCCAGAAAGCGCCAAAAACACAAAAGAACTGCAACATTTCTAAAGTTGTCATATTTCAAGCAAGCTATTCAAAAACGAAACCCGCAACCCGCTCAGGATTTTACCTCAGCTCCATGTTCGACCTGCTTCACCTCGGAGACGGTACCCTCTCGGCTGCTGGAAGACTCGGAAGGGGCGGCAGTCTTGCTCTTCCCGAGCCTCAGCCCTCTGAGAACGAGAGAAATTTGTTTCCTGCCATCTATGATTGGGAAAAACCCTGCTACAAGCATGGTTCCCCAGACCCAAATGATCGATATGACGACCCAGGCGGCGAAGAACTGACGGCTGAATATGTATTTCGCGGCATACATGGGCAGCGGCCACAAGACCCAGTGGCCAAAGAAAGTAGCCAGAGCCCAAGCACTAGCAATAACCCCCCAATGTTTGAGACTTGCCCTGTCTTGAGTGTATGACGAGGATGCCTCGACGTGAGACTCGGGCACACTAGGGTTCTCAGCCCTGCTTGTGTTGTGGTTGTCGAAGAGCAGCCTCTCCTTCCGGAACTCAGCCCAGTCATAATTGGCTGGCCGCACGAGAGAAATGACAACAGAGTACAGCGCGGGACTCAACGCCGAGGCCGTGGTGCCGTAGACACAAGGCAGGGTGGCGCCGGTAGATGCGATGCTAATTTCGCCGTATAATGCGTGCGCCGAGCCCAGCCAGACTGCGAGACCCGTGACAAGGCCAAGTAGGGGCGAGACGATAGCAGCGACCTTGGACTGCTTCTTCCACAGTATGGTGAAGGTAGTCGGGAAGATGCCTGGGCAGGTCAGCACGCCCAGCATGTACAGCGTCCAGCCGAGGTCGACGCTGCCGTAGTACAGCGCCGTAGAGAAGGCCGCCGAGAAGATGCCGAAGATGACGACGCCGATGTGGCTCCAGCGGATGACGTCGCGGTCCGTCGCGCCGCGGTTCAGGTACTGCCGGTAGATATCAAAGGTAATAATACTCGAGACGGCAATCACTTGCGCGGAGATGGTCGAGGTGACGGCCATGAAGGTGATGAGTAGGACTGCGGCGGCGCCACCTTTGCCGGCGATGGCGACTGCTGCGTACGGTAGGACGAGGCCGTTTGAGATTTCTACTGTCGACATGCGGTCCGGGTAGGTTGGGAAGCGGGGGGACTGGATTACCTCGAGGCCAAGGGCCGAGAGGGACATGAGTGTGCCCAGGCACCAGGGGATGGCGAAGTAGGCGATTCCGCCGATGATATACCCTGGGACCACGGCCTGCGGGGCGGCGCTGAAGGCTTTTGTGAAGAAGCCTGTGTCCATGATGACCAGTCCGAAGTTGGCGAGAATGTGGATGATGCCGAATAAGATCGCCTTTCACACAGTTAGTACGTGTCAAACAGGGCTTGAAAAGAGAACAGGAACTTACATCCTTGCTTGCCATTGTCAAGTACGATCCGTCATGATTCCCGGCCACAGGATGGGCTTGGCCAGCCTTGACGACTAGATCGAAGAGATGACCCGGGGAGGATATCTCTGGGACTGAGAATGTCGCGATGGTGAAGTAGCAGATTATTATTGTTATGATAAATGTGTGGAAATAGTCTGTCAGGAATGTGGCCTTGATGCCACCGACAAATGTATACAGAACCACACTTGCCGGCAGCAAGAAGATGGCGGCGACCACTGGCATTCCGGTCCTGAACCTCTTATCAGTTCACTGTGCATTGTGGGTAGGGGAGAGAACTCACAGTGCGGAGATGGCAGCACTGGCACCTAGCAACATATTTGCAACGGCAATGATATTGTTGATGAGGCATAGTGCAATCCAGACTACATGCGCAACGTTGCCATATCTAATACGCACGATTTCCAAGAGCGTGTGAGCCTCTGGAATTCGCATTTTGCATGCAATTCCCAGCACTGCAAAGAATACGATCATGGGCGAACACCTACAATATTCAGGTCAGCAAAGCGCCGGATAGTTCACGGGAGACTCAGACTCACCCAGCAGCAAACCAGAAAGGACCAGCAATGCCATAATTGTAGCCGACGAGCGTGGACCCAAGCATGGCTGTGCTCCACAGCCAACTAGATATGACCGCTGAAGCTGTCAGCCCGGTCCCGACCCGGCGGTTCGCAGTCATAAACATTTCTGTGGTTCTGTTGTCCTCGCCTGCGGTCCTTTTGAGGAGGTAGGTGACGAATATCATGATAAAAGCAATGAGGAAGCCGATAAGTACGACGACCACATATCCAACGGCCTTGGGCAGAGGAGGCTCAATAGAGCCACTCGCCGCAGCGCGAGAGAATATCATGGAAGCCATTGTGAAATCTGCATGGGGCCTTAACGCTGAGAAGGTGACAGTGACGATCGGCACGGGCACCGTTGCAACCGGACGGATGTCGCAAATATTTAAGAGAACACGGCTCCGATGTTGATGGGCAGCTACAATTATTGCAACGTACAACCAGACTGCTGGTAATCATCATGCACGACGTAAGTTTGCGGCCCCATGTTGCCGGGTTCGCAACACTCGAGCGGCGATGGTGTCATTATGCCTAACATGGCATCTCTACGTAGTCACAGTCCGCTGTTACGGCTAGTCAAAAGCCACAGAGTGCCGTCAAACGAGCTTCCCCTGGAGGGACAAGACAAAATTTGATCGAGTACCGAAACGCTGGGTCGATGGGCGTAGGCCAAGAGCTGGGGTGGAATTGCAACGCGGGACGGGGGATATCGTATTGCGACTCATTAGGCTCGATGACGCGAAAGCGGCTGGCCCTGTTGCCATGCCAAGTGCAGCTCATGCAGGCGATCTCCTGGATCAACAACCTTTGCTACCCACCGCAATCCCGTCACTAGCTGATCATGCGGAGCTCTATCGGTAGAACGCGCGAGGGGTAGCTTGGGAACGATGCTTGATCTCCTCGTGATGAAAAAGGCTCGGGTTTCTGCCCCAACCTGAGGCTCAACGCAACCCGCCCAGTTCACCATTTTGCTCCGCCTCCCCTTGTCTTAGTGAAGCACTTTGGCACAATGGCATCATCCGCACCTGAATCGAGCAATGAGACGTCGGGCTCTGGCCCGGGCGCCAAGAAGCAGCTGATCATAAACGCCTTTGTCGAGTCCTGCAGCGGCCATCAGTCTCCGGGCTTGTGGAGGCATCCCCGTGACCGGTCCTCGAACTTCAACGACATCAAGCACTGGGTCGAGCTGGCCAAGCTCCTCGAAAAGGGCCATTTCCATGGAATGTTTATTGCCGATGTGCTTGTATGTGTTGGTGGCCGACGAGAATATTTTTATTCTTACTAACAACGCAAAACAAAGGGCTCTTACGATGTGTACAAAGGCCCACGGAATCCGGACCCGTCTATAGTGTCAGGAGCACAATGGCCTGTCAACGAGCCGCTCGCCGTTGTCCCAGCCATGGCGGCCGCGACCAAGAATCTCGGCTTTGGTGTCACCCTGGCCACCACGTACGAACAGCCCTACCATCTGGCTCGGAGGCTGAGCACAGTCGACCACCTGAGTGGTGGAAGGGTCGGCTGGAACATCGTGACTGGCTACCTGGACTCAGCAGCCAGGAACCTTGGACATACCGAGCAGCCTGTGCACGATGAGCGATATGCAATTGCAGAGGAATATGTCGAGGTCATGTACAAGCTCTGGTGAGTTGACACCCAATTTCTAAGTTAAGCGGTAGGCCAAAAGGGAGAGACTAACATTCGAGACCCAGGCAATCCTCGTGGCGCGACGACGCCGTGAAGCTGGACAAGGAGAAGGGAATCTACACAGACCCCAAGCTCGTGAGGACGATCGACCACGTAGGCAAGTACTACAACGTCCCAGGGCCGGACATCTGCCAGCCATCACCGCAGCGGACTCCAGTCATCATGCAAGCTGGGACATCAAAGGCAGGCAAGACGTTCGCCGCGCGCCACGCCGAGGCCATCTTCGTAGCCGGGCACAGCCCCTCGGTAATAGCCAAGAACATCGCCGAGATCCGGGCCATGGCGCACGACGAATTCGGGCGCGACCCGAGCATATAAATTTAATACGGACACTACCTAGGTATTCAAATTAACAGATAAAAAGAACCAAATAAAAATGTTTAGGGTAATCTAATTAATAATAGCCATATATTTATAAACTATCCTTATTAAAAAAACTTCCTATACTCTATTAAAAAAGTAGATAATCTTAAGAATATATAATAAAATAAATATTAATATATTATAAAATATTTAATAACCTATACCCTAAAATAATAATACTAGCCTATATAGAGGGCTGCTATACCACCTATAGATATTTAGTGGAGCTAAAAATAAACCTAGAATTCCTTTCTAGGCAACTCTCCTACTATTATCTATTATTATAAGTAAAAAAATTTAAAAAACTATAATAATTATAATTATAGGAGTTTAATTATAGTTATATGGAATGGAGGTTAAAAAAAATACCTAAGGGCTGTTAGGTTAGGTTTATTAGTATATATATAATATATATTATTAGTAGTAGTGTAATTTGAGTATTTTAAAAATTAAAAATATTTAAAAAATATTTATTTAACTTATTAAATATTTATAAAGCTTTTTTAATTAATAATTTATACTACTTAATTAAAAGCTATTATTACTTTAAAAGCTATTTAATTTTTATTATTTTATATAATAAAAAATAGATAATTAATCCTTTAAACTTATATTAAATAATTATATTTTTAAATTTTATATATATTAAAATTTTATATTAAACTTATTAATTTTAGTTATAGCCTTTTACTATACTTTAAAATTTTATTATTTTATTATATAAATATTAAAACTATTTTTAAGATTTAATAAAATTTAAAAAAGGTATTTAATTTTAATAAGTCTAATAGGCCTAATAATTTAGGCTAGGGCTATTAATAATAAATTTAGTTCAAAATAATTATATAAATATTTTAATAATTTTAATTCCACCCTCCTTATAAAAACCTCCGATACCTATAAGCTGTTTAACCTACTTATTTAAATATTAATACTAATTTTTATTCTTAAAAATAAATTAAAATTATAAATTTAATACCAAATAAATTAAAATACAATAATCTTATATTTATAACAAATAAACATTTAATAACTTATTATAAATTATAAAGTATAATAATTATAGAATATAAAGTATTTATAAAACTATAATAATTAATATATATTCATTTAGGTATCTTCCAAAGCTAAATAAAATATAAGGAAATAAAAAATCTTTTTAAGTTTTAATTTTTATAATAAATTACATATCCTTAATATTCCTTTATTAACTAATATTAATTATACTTTTCTTAAAGTAACCTTTACTACTTAATTAATTACTTATAAAATAAGCTATTAGAAGAGCTTTAACTATAACCTAAAATAATAGTTTTATTAAATTTAATTAAACTTAAATTTAAAAAAACTGCATAGGGCTCCCCAAGGATTATAATAACTTAAAACTTAAAATACTAGGGTTATTAAAAAGATTAGAAGCTGGTTTTTAAGCCTTAGAATTATAAAAAAATCTGGAGTTTATACACTTTATATTCTAAAACCTGTTTATAATTATGCTATTATATTACTAAATAATATAGTAATATATACCCTAGAATACCCCTAAATTACTTATATTAAAAAACCTTAAATCTAATTAATACTTATATTATAAATACTACATATAATATTCTATTAAATTTATAATATTAAAACTTTTTTTTTATTTATTTTTAATATAAATAATAAATAATATAATAAAAAATACTAAAAATAAAACCCATTCTATAAAATTACTATTTTATTTATTTTATAAAATCCTAATTTTATTTATTAATAAATAATTCTAAAATTATAATAACCTCCCCTCCTACTTATAATATACTTTAGGTTTTTTAGGGATAAAGTATTTTAATAACACTTAATCCTAATTATACCCACAAATTCCCCCCTCTCCTTCTCTATATTTTTAAATACTACTCTATATACAAATACCAGTAGAAATTAATTTAAATATCCAGCCACCCCTCTACTTCTCCATAGTAATAATACAACTCTACACCTTATATACATACTCAATATAACATCTCCTAAAATCACTACACCTCCCCCCAACAATATTTTAATATAAACTGGACTTCACCTACCTATAACCCCTTTAAATTTATTAATTAATAATACTACCCACCTTAGGTTACTTAAATACCTATATTAACCAATTAACCTACTTTTTATATAACACTTAATTACAAACCTTTTACTTAAGCCCTTTTCTACAGCTATTATTATAATAAATACTTCTATTATTACAGCACTATTAGTCAATATAAACTATATTATCTTTTAACTACTTAATAAAATTATTAAATCATATAAAAAAAACAGTAAAAACCTACCAATTAAATTATAAAAACCTACCATTTAAATTAAATCTATAACTATTTAAAATAAAAAATATTATAAATATTTTAAATATTAATAAAATAAAACTATTCCTAAAATAAATAAGGAAGTATTATATTATAATAAGTGTTAATACCTATAAATTAAAAAATAAAAATATTTTATTATTTCCCTACTATATAGCAAATAATAATAAAAAAAATATTTTTTTAATTATTATTTAAAAAAATAATATAAATATTTTAATATTAATTATAATTACCTTATAAAAAATACTTTTTATTTAAATAAACTAATATCTTTATAATAAACCTAAAAAATATATAGGTAATTCTAACAAATAATTTTAAAACTTTTAACCTTAGTCTATAATAAAAAAGCATATTCTAGCCACTTCTTAATAATAATATTTTTACTTAAAATACTAAAAAATAAAAATATTCTTATAAATTTATATAACTATAATTCACTTATAATTAAATTAGTAATTTAAATTTAAAAAAACTATACTTATAGAATATAATTAACATACTATATAATAGAATATAACCTAATAACTAGATAAATATAATTAACTTATAAATTCTTTTTTTTTACTTTATACTTAACTTTACTACTAAATTCCTACTTAAAAAGTTAGCTAACTCTCAGCTTTAGTATATCCCTAGCTATAATAAGAAACACAACTCTATAAAAAATATACATAACATTAACTTTACTTTTTATTTTAATAAAAGCTAAGTTAAACTCACTATACACATTCATTTAAAACCCTTGCACTAACTTTATATTATATTTAAATTTTATAAGTTAATAAAGTAATATAATAAATTCATTAACTACTATATAAAATATACTTTTAATAAAAACCTATATAAAAAAAATTTAAAAAAAAATAATAAAAAAAAATATATTTTTTTAAATACCCTAATAAAAAAAACCTAAAACCCTTTAAAACTCTATTAATAACTATTAAACATCCTCCTTATAGGCTATAATACCACTACCTTATTACTAAACTAATTATTCTACCTATTAACTAAAAACTTAGTATATTATAAAAAACTATATAACACTATCATTAAAAAGTTTAAGACCTTCTCCTACCTTAAAAAAATCACTTTTACTAACCTTAAAAACTATTAATACCTATAATATTATAATAATAAAATATTATATATCTACCTTATTATACCTATTAATAGTTACTAAGCTTATAATAACTTTATATTACCTACTAAGGGTAGGCCTAATAATACTAACCTAATTTTTATACCTAAAAACACTACCATTAACTACTATATTTATTTAATATACTACTATAAAAATATTTAAAACCCTAATATAAATAAATTTAAATTAAAGTAGTAAGAGGGCTATAAAATTAATTAAAAATTCCTACTATTTAATAATAAGCCCAGAATCTACCTT
The DNA here is from genome assembly GCA_036986855.1 of Diaporthe destruens. NCBI lineage: Eukaryota > Fungi > Ascomycota > Sordariomycetes > Diaporthales > Diaporthaceae > Diaporthe > Diaporthe destruens. Next base: position 1,479,431 of record BTXE01000011.1, on the reverse strand, counting down.
AAATAATAATTTATTCTTATTAAATTAAATTATATAATTATAAAATTATTATAATAATTTAATATATTTAAAAGTATAAAGTAGGATTTTATAGTTAAATAATATTTAATATTAATAAATTATAAAGTTTTTAATATTAATATTAAAATATATATAGTTATTTAATATTAATTTTTAAAGACTTTAAATTAAATATTAAAGTTAATTAAAAACTAATATAGTATTATAAGTTATAATTATTTTAATATTATAGAATATTAACCTGGGTTAGTATTCAATAAATTATTAAATATATATATATTTATTTTAATTATTGAAATTAATATTATTATATATTTAATAATATCTTTCTACTTTAAAAAAATAGGGAAATAATAATAATTTATAAAAAAATAATAATTAATTTTAATAGAAATAATTTTTTCTAAATAATTATTTTTTTATAAACCCCCAGTTTTATATATAGTTTTTAATAATAAATTATTATTAAAAATAAAAGATTATAAATAAAATAATAGAGTCTTAAAGATTAAATATATTAAAACCTTAGGAATAATAAATCTTCTCCTTTAAGTATTTTAAATAAAAAATACCCTTATATACCTAAATAAATAGACTTTTCTTTAGTAAATCTACACCCTTAATAACCTAATTTATTACTAATAAAGACTTTAATATATTAATCTTTAATAATTTATATTAGCTATATTTTATTTTTTTAAAATAAAATAATATATTTTTAATATATATTATATTTAATTATTTTTTAATAATAATAAAATTTAAAACCTACTAACCTTTATATAAAAAATTTAAAATTTTATTATTCTAAATAAAAAAATTTAAAATTTATATATTAAAAACTCTACTTTTTTAAATTTAAATAAAAAATAATAAAATTTTTTTAAATTATTTAATTTTATTTATTAATTTTATTTAAAATAAAAACCTATAAAATTTTAATTTTTTATTTAATCTACTCTAATAAATTAAAAAATAAAATAAAAAAATAAAAAATTTTAAAAAATTATTTAAATAGTTTTTAAAATTTTTTATTAGCCATTACTATTTACAAATAGTTCTTCCATTTTATATAGAGCAGGAATAATTTAGTATAATAATATATAATATATAAACTCCTAAAATCCATTTAAATACCTATATAATAACAAATCCTTAAATAAATTTATAATATATTTACCCTAATATTATAATAAATAATTTCACTTTTATTCCATATATACTTAAAAATATATATAATATCTTTATATAGTAATCTTATAATTTTAAAATAAATTAATTTTTTAATAAATATTATTAATTAATATATAAAAATAAATTTTATTAAAAATATATTAGAAAAATATTATATAACTAATTATAATCCTTTAATTATAAAACTTTATTTAAATTTCTTATAACTATAATATAATATAATAATAAATATAAATAAATAAAATATAATTATAAATTTATTTTAATATTCCTACTAAATTTATATATAATTATAATAAATAAAGTAATTAAAAAAAAATATAAAACTTTTTAAAATAATATATAAAAATATATAATTCCTTAAAATATTAAATTATTAATTAATTTTTAACCTAAATACTATAATTTATTTTATATTAAATATTAAATATTACTATATTATAATTTATTAACTATAATACAGTTTTATTATAATAAAATAAATATTTACTTTAAATAAGAAAAATAGGGAATATCCTTAATATATATTATAAAACTTTTAAAAAAAAATCTTTTAAAATTATAATATATTTAAAATAACACTATAATAAAATTACTATAATACCACTACTTAAATTTCTAATAAACATACTACTCTACCTATTTTTTAACTAAAACATTTAAAATATATACCTTCTCTATAATTATACTACATAAAATACTAATAGCAATCTAAAAAAATAACATTATAAAATATAGTTCTATTTTAAAAACAAAATTAATTATATAATCTACGGTAGGCCAATAACTAGCAAAATAAACTACCAGACCTATTAATACCAATATATATACCCAAACAAACTTTAATAATACTTATAACTTAAATAAATCTCTCACAGTACCTTAAATTTAAATAAAATAATATACTAAATATTATAACCCACCCCTTTATATAATATATAACTCAGAATTTTAAAAACTAACCTACTAATAAGGAAACTAGAATAGTCTACTCACTTATATATAATATCCTAAACTAAAAAATTTTAACTTTAATAATTTTTTTAAAAGGATATTAAAAGTACCCCTAGGAAATATACAGTAATAAAAAAAAGCCCAAAGACTTTAACTATTAAAAAAGTCTTATAAAATTAAGCCATTAAATAAAAAAATTTATATTATTTAAATAAATAAATATTTTAAAAAACTTTAAAAATATAAAAAATTTAATACCTATTAAAAATAATATTATAATAATATAAATAATAATTTCTAGTATTTACTATTTTAATTAATTATTTTTATTATTTATAATACTATTAATAAAATTTATACCATTAATATAAACAAGAATTTACTATTAATAGAAATTATTTACAATATATTTCAAATAGTCTATCCTAATTCTTTTAATATTCCCCTTAAAAACTTTAAAAATATATATATAAAACTCTAAAGCTATATTTATTATAAAACTACTATAATTAATTAACAATATAATATAATTAACTACCTTAATAATAATAATATTTAAATAAATTATTATAATTTTAAATAAAATATATTAAATAAAATAAATTAAATAGTTTTTATTATAAATAATAAATAAAAAAAAATTTATTTATAAATAATAAAATATTATAATAAATAAATTTAATTAATATTTATTAAATATTTTTAAATATTTTAATATAAAAATATTTTAATTCTTTTATTTATTATATTTAAATAAAAAATTTTAAAATATAATTTATTTTTTTATATAATTTTTTTAATTAAAATAAAATTTTTTTATATTTATATATATATATAATATTTTTTTTATTTAATTTAAATTAAAAAAACATTTAATATATTATTTTAATTATTAATAAAATAATTTTATATATTAATATTTTATATAAAATAAATTTATTAAAAAAATTTATAATATTTTTTTAATATTAAAATTTAAATTATTTAAATTTATTTTAATAAATAATTTAATATAATTTTTATTATTATTATTATTATTATTATTATTATTATTATTATTATTATTATTATTATTATTATTATTATTATTATTATTATTATTATTATTATTATTATTATTATTATTATTATTATTATTATTATTATTATTATTATTATTATTATTATTATTATTATTATTATTATTATTATTATTATTATTATTATTATTATTATTATTATTATTATTATTATTATTATTATTATTATTATTATTATTATTATTATTATTATTAAAAAAACTTAAATTTAAATTTAAATTTAAATAATAAAAATAATAAAAATAAAAAAAAAATAATAAAGATTATATTATTTAATATATTAAGTATATTAATATAATATATTATATTTAATTTTTTTAATATATATTTAAAATAATTAAATTATATTATTAAAAATATTTTTATAAATTTATTTATAAATATAAATTTAATTAATTAATATTTTATTTAAAATAAACTATTAATAAATTTTTATTTTAATAATATATTATATATATTAATATAATAAAATTTTATTATTTTTATTTTATTTATTATAATAATTAATTAAATTATTAAATTATTATTATTATAAATTTTTTATAAATTTTTATATTAATTATTAAATTTTAAAATAATTATTTTAAAATTATAATTTTTTTTTAATATATATTATATGTAAAAATTTTATATATATAATTAAATTTATAATATTATTTTAATAAATAACTTTTTAATAAATTAAATTTTTATTATTTATAAAAATAATATTTATATAAATAATAAATAATTTTAAAATTTTATTTTTATATTTAATAATTAAATATATATAAAAATAAATATATAATATATTAAATTATAAATTAAATAAATAAAAATAAAACTTAAATTATATTAAAAATTATATTTATTTAAATTTATATATTTTTAAAATATTTTTATTTTTTTTATTATTTATTTTTTATATTTTAAAATTATATATTTTAATATTAATATATATAAAATATAAAATAAAAAAGATTAAAATATTTAATTATTTTTATAATATATATATTATATATTAAATAAAATTTATTAATTATTTAATTTTATATAATATTATATTTTAAAATATTATTTAATTATTTTTTAATTTTTAATTTTTAATTTTATATATTTTTTTAATTTATAAATTATTTTTAAAAATTTAAATTTATAATTATAATAATAAAAAATTAAATAATTATTAATAAAAAATATTTTATTAAAATTAATTTAAATTTTAAATTTTTAAAATATTAATATAAATTTTTTATATTATAAAAATAATATATTTTTAAATTTATATATTATATTATATAATTTTATATATATATTTAATTATTTTAATTTATTTAAAAATTTATAATATATAAACTTTTTATTAAAATAAATATTAAAAATTATATTTATTTTATTAAATTATTTAATTTTTAAATTATTTTAAATAATAAAAATTATAATTATTTTAAAAAATTTATAATAAATATTATAATATATATATTTTAAAATATAATATATAATTATATATTATTATATTTTAACTATTTATTTTAATTTTATTTAAATATATATATTTATTTAAATAAAAATAATTTATTTTTAATTAAATATTTATTAATAATTTTTTATATTTTTTTATTAATTTATATATTTATATATTTAATTAAATTTAAATAATTAATTTAAAAAAGTTTTTATTAAATAATTTTAAACTTTTTTTTAATATATAATTAAAAAATTTATAATTATAAATTTATAATTAATTTTATTTAATTATTTTATATTATTATAATTTAATTTTTATAAACATTTATAAAAAATATATATTATAAATTTAATTATTTTCTTTTTTTTTAAATTTATTATTAATTTTTATTATAAAAATAATAAATATATTAATTTATTTAAATAAAAAAAATATTTTATTTTTATATTATATTATTTTAATAAATAAAGTTTTTATTTTAATAATAATTTATTTATTATAATAATTAAAATTTATTTTTTTAATTATAAAATTATTAAAATTATAAATTTAAATAATAAAATATAATTAACTTATTTAAACATTATATTTTAATTTTATATAATAAATTAATTTTAATTATTTTTAAATAATTTTAATTTATTAAATAAATATTTATTTAAATAAAACTAAACTTTTAATTAAAATAATAACTATTTTTATAATTATTTATTTTAATAAATTTATATTTATATATAATTTATATTTATATATAATTTAAATTATATAATAATTTAATATTTTTATATAATTATTATTAATATTAAATTAAATTACTTATAATTTATTATAGTTTTAGTTTTTAATAAATATAATTTAATATTATAATTATTAGTATAAAAAGCTGTTTATTAATTATAAATAAGTTATAAAAATAATAAATTATAAAATTATTATTAAAAATATTATAAAATAAATTTAATTAAATTTATTTTTAAATATTAATTATTATTTTTAATTTAATAAAAATATTTAAATAAATAAAACTATTTAAATAATTTTAAAGTTTTTTTTATTTATTTAATAATAATTTTTAAAATTTATTTTAATATAATTCTTTATATAAAATAATTTTAAAAGTTTTTAAATTAATAAATATTTTTATATTAAAATAATTAATATTAAATATAATATTTTATATATTTATTTTTTTATTTATAATATTAATATATTTATTTTTAAATAATATTATAATAAATACTTTTTTATTTTTAAAACTATTTTTTATAAATATTAATTTATTTTTAATATTAATTATTATTTTAATTAAATAAAATTATATAATTTAATTAAATCTTTTTATAATATAAAATTAATTTATATAATAATAATACTTTTAATATTTTTTTAAAATTAAATCTTTTTTAATTATTTATTTATATTTTTTTAATTAAATTAAATATTAATTTTAAATTTAATATATTATTTAAATAGTAATTATTTATTTTTATATTTTTTATAATAATATTTAAAAATTTAGAATTTAATTAAATATAATTTTATTAATAATATTTAATTTTAAATATTTATTAAAATAAGTTTTTTTAAATATAATAATTTATTAAATAACTTTTAAAATCTTTAAATATTATTTTATTAAAAATAATATTTTATATATATATTATAATATTATAATTTAAAATTTATATTAATTAAATATTAAATATTATATAATTAAATTTTAAAATTATATTTTTAATATTTAATTTTTTATTTTAAATATAAAAAAATATTATATATTTATTTTATATAAAAATTAATTGTAAACTTTTAAAAATATTAATTATAATATATATTTTAATAAATTCAATTATATATTTTTATTTATATATTTTATAATTTTATAAAATTTATAAATATATATTAATATATATTTAATTTAAATTTTTATTATTTTATATTTTATTTTATATATAATTATTTTATAAATTAAAAATATAATAATATTTTTATTTTATTAAAATTTATATATAATAAATTTATATTATATTTTTATTATATTTATAAAATTTTAAAATATAAAATATATATTATTTGAAAATTTATTTTTAATTATTATTAATTATAATATATTATTAAAATTAAAAAAAATAAGTTTTATTAAATATATTAAAAAAAATATTTAATTTATTTTTTAAAAATTTATTTTAATATAATTTATTTAATATATATTAATATATAATAATTATATAATATATAATATTTATATTTAATATTTAATATTTTAATTATTTTAATTTTACATATAATTTATATTATTATTTTTAATATTTTTAAATTATAATATTTAATTTTTAAATATTAAAATTATTTTAAATTTTTTTTTATAAATAATAATTATATAAAATAATATTATATTAATATTTATATTAATAAAATTATAATTTTATTTTTATTTAATAAAAATTAAAGTAAAATAATATTTTAATTATATAAAAATAATATTTTTTAAAATAATTTTCAATATTAATAAAATTAAAATATTAATAAAATATAATATTTTAAAAATATTAATAAAAAATATTTTATATTATTATAAAATTTATAATATTTTAATTTACTTTTTAAATTATAAATATTTATAAATTTATTTTATTTTTAAAAAAATTAAATTATTTTTATTAAAATTTATTATTTATATAAATAAATTTTTAATAATTTATTTTATTAAAATTTATTTTTCAAAATATTATTTATATTTATTTTATTTAAAAGATTTATAATAATATTAATAAAAATTTTTATATAATATTTTATTATATAAATATTTTAAATTTTTTTTATTTTAAATTTTTTAAAAATAATAAATATAAAAAATTAAATAAATTTTTTAATTTTATTTATTTTTTAATATATATTATTTTTAAATATTCTTTTAATTTAAAAAAAATATTTAATTATTTTTATTTTTATTTTTATTAATTTAAATTAAAATAAATTTAATATTTTTAAAATTTAAAATATTTTTTATAATAACTATAATTTTTATTTTAATTAATTTATATATTTTAATTTATTTATATATTTAAAATTAATATATATATTATTTTAAAAAATTAAAGTTTTAATTTTATTTTTTATAAAAATTATTTAATATTTATTTTATATTATAATTTAAATATATATATTAAAAAATATTAATAAAATTTTAAATATTTTAATAAAAAAATAAAATTTAAAAACTATTTTTAAATTAAATATTTTTATTATATAAAAATAAAAGTATTTTAATTAATTATATAATATATTTAATTTTAAATTAATTATTAATAATTATTAAATATAATAAAAATTATAAAAAATTAAAAATATTATTTATAATATTTAAAAAAATTTTATTAAAATAATTAAAATAAATAATTATTTAATAATAAATACTTTTAAATTATATTTTATTTTTATTATTTAAAAATATTTAATTTAAATATTTATTTATTTTTTAATAAAAATAAAATAAATATTATATATTTTAAATAATTTAAAAATATAAAATTTAATTTAAAAATATTTATATTAATTATGTTTTATATTTTTTAAATATATATAATATATTAAAATTAAAATTAAATATATTATTTTAAATAATTTTTTTTTATAAAAATTAAAATAATTATATTAAATAATATAATTTATTTAATTTAATTTAAAAAATATATAAAAAAAATTAAATTAAATTTAAATTTATAATTATTATAATTTTATATAAAATCTATTAAAAAAATAAATTAACTAATCCTTTTATTATAAATAATAAATAAAAAAAATTTTTATTTATAAATAATAAAATATTATAATAAATAAATTTAATTAATACCTTATAATTTAATATAAATAATATTTTATTTAATATTATAATTAATATTATTCTATACTTATTAAACCTCATATTAATTAATAAAAATATATAAACTAAGGATTTTATATTATAATAAAATTTATTTTTTAATAAAACCTTTAAATAATAAAGTTTTCATATACTTTTTACCCAAAAAATTAACTAAAATAATAATCTTCTTATTATATTAAAAATTATTACCTATATAAACATTATACCAAACCTTGTACTAGCTAATACTTATAATAAATAAAATATAAATAAATATCTTATCACTAAATATACTATTTATTCTAAAATTACCAAATTAATTTTAAAAAACCTTAAAACATTTATTCCAATTATTAATATTAAATAATTAATTAATCTATAATAAATTAATTAAAGTATTTTAAAGCCTACCTAAGTATAATTATATTCATTCTTTCCCAAGATCTATAATACTTCTAATATCTATATTTTTTTATAAAAAATAAAATATTAAAATAATCTAAAAATACTATCAAATAATTTATAATAATTAATTTAAAAAAAAACTTTTAAATATATCATTTTTTTAAATACAGCGAAATAATTATATAAAATTTATATTAAATTTTTAAAGGCTTTATATAACTTTTTTTTTCCTTATTCTAAAATATTAGTAATTAATATCTCTAATTATTTAATTTTCCCAAATATTTAAAAAATTATAGAGTATAATAATAATATAATAGATACAGCTTCTAATTTATAATAAAAAAAACTATAATCTATATTCTAAAAACTACTACCTAATAATTTATAATATTTTAAATATTTAATTACAAACTATCAGATAACTATTTTTTATATATAATCCAAACAAGGCATTACCAATTATTAAAAAAAATAAAAACTTCTGGCAAATTCTACTATAAAATTATATAAAACACCATAAACTATTCTATACCAATATCTAAAAAATACTAAACATATTCCTATATAATTTAAGCTCTATCCTCACTTATAAGGATATTAAATCAAAGAATATTATTATAAATAAAAAGACAGAGATTTTAAATCTGGTAAATTAAAAAATAATAGGGTTTCTACCTAACTACTAGGAGCATATAAGCATTTTTTCCAAGGTTTCTAAAGACTAAATGGAGTATACAGAGATTATACAAAAAATAAAACTTTATAATTAAGATTTCAATACTACTTAAACAGTATAGATTAGACTAATAATAGTTTAAAAAGAATATAGAACTTAGTAATAATAATAAAATATTTCCTTTTTTTAAATTAAAACAAAGCTTCTACAAAAAGAATTAAAAATAAACAATATAGTATATTAAACTTTAATATAACATATTTATAAAAAAAATTAGGATTGAATTTCTTATAAATTAAATATATAAATAGTTTTAATTATATTATATTTTTCTTTTATATTATATAATTATCTTTTTATTTAATTTTTTTTTAATAATTTAAAATTTATATATAAAATCTTTTATAATTTTATATATATTTTTATAATTTTTTTATAAAAGAATTTTAAATATTTTTTTTTTATTTTTATTATATTTTTTTATATTAAAAAAAATTATTTAATATATATTTCTTTTATTTTTTAATAAATTATTTTTAAATTCTTTTTAAAAATATTAAAGTTTTATTATAAAAGCTTTAAAAATAGAATATTATAAATTATATTTTTATTTTAATTATTTTTTAAAATTAATTATATATTTAAATAAAAATTATAATATTTAATTAAATATTTTTATATTATAATAAATATTTAAAATTTAAAATTTTAAAAAATATAATATTAAAAATAATAATTAAAATATTATAAAAATTTATAATTTTAATTTTATAATATATAAATAAAATTGAAAAAAGTTATTTAAATAATAATATTAATATTATAAAAAAAGTTTATTTAATAAAATTATAATTTTTATTTAAATATATAATTATTAATTTTAAAAAATAATTAAAATAAAAAAATAATTTATAATATCCTATTTTTAAAATTTTTATAATAAAATTTTAAAAATAATTTATTAAAAATTAAAAATAAAATATAATAAATTTATTTTTTTTAAATTTATATTTTTATTATTAATAATAAATAATTTATTTTTAATATAAAAAAATATAATAAAAATAAAAAAGAAATATTTAAAATTTTTTTATAAAAAAATTATAAAAATATATATAAAATTATAAAGAATTTTATATATAAATTTTAAATTATTTAAAAAAAAAATAATTAAACAGTATAAAAAAAATATAATATAATTAAAATTATTATTATAAATATTAATAAAAAGTTTTTATAATATTTATTATTAATTTTTTAATAAAAGAAATTATTTATTTAATTATAATTTTATTTATATATATATATATATATAATTAAACTTTTTAATTATAATTTTTTTATTATAAAATTTATTTATATAATAATTATTTTAAATTTTATTAAATAATATTTTTTAATTTTATTTATGTATTATAAAATTAAAATTAGAAATATTTATAATATTTTAATTATTATTTTTAATATTATATTTTTTAAATATTAAATTTTAAATATTTATTATAATATAAAAATATTATATATATTTTTAAATATATATAAAATAAAAATAAAATTTTTTATTTTAAAATATTATTTTTATAATATTTTATTTATTTATTTATTTATATTATTAATTAATATTAACTAAATTATTTTTTATATAATTAATTATTAAAACTATATATAATTATAATTAAGTTTATTTATTTTTATTTATTTATTATTATAATAATTTATTATTTTTATTAAAAAAATATTTATTTTTTAATTTTAATATTATAAAAATTATTTTATAATTTATATTATAAATTATAAATAATTAAAAATAAATATTAAAATATAAATTTATAAATAAAAAAATAAAAAAATTTAAATAAAAAATTTATATTATTTTTAAAAAATTATATAAATTTTTTATTTAATTATAATTTAAAAAATATTATATTTATATTATATATAATAATAATTTTATAAATATTTAATTTTTATTATAAATTATTAAAATAAATAAAAGAAATAAAAGAAATAAAAGAAATAAAAGAAATAAAAGAAATAAAAGAAATAAAAGAAATAAAAGAAATAAGAGAAATAAGAAAAATAAGAAAAATAGGAAAAATAACTAGTTCTTTTTTTCCTTTTTTTTCCGTCTTCCTTCCTTTTATTTTTCTATTTCTTTATTTCTTTATTTCTTCCTTCCTTTCTTTCCATTCTTTCTCCTTCTCTATTACGATAATTAGAGAGTCACTTTAATAGAAGGACGTCACGGTCCCGATCAGCGGGCCCGCCATTGCCTCGAAGACGAAGCCATCACGCGAACACTCTACGCGGTAGTGGTTTGCGCGGCGGACTGTTGGGTCTGTGATGGGGTTATAGCTCACAAGTGGATGGTACAGGGTCGCCATTTCTGTACTATGAGAGGGAGTAGGCTTAGCCCGAGGCCCAGCCTGCTACTGCTATTATTCATGCGCGGATAACCAGTACTGGTATAGGATGACCAAGAGGATAAGGACGGCGATGACGAGGACGAGGATGAAGAGGGAGACGAGGAGGAAGGCGAGGAGGAAGACGAGGATACAATACCCCATCGACCGTCTCGAGCAATCAATTCGAATTCCCGTTTTTTCTTTTCTTTTTCTTTTCTTTTTTCTCTCTTCTTCTTTTTTTTTTCTTTTTTCTCTCTTCTTTCTTTTTTTTCTTCTTTCTTATTTTTCTTCTTTCTTTTATTCTTCTTTCTTTTATTTTATTATTTTATTATTATATTATTTTATTATTATTATTATTATTATTATTATTATTATTATTATTATTATTATTATTATTATTATTATTATTATTATTATTATTAATAATAAAATAATAAAATAATTTAAAAAATATAAAATATTATATAATTAAATTATTTATATTAGTTTTAAAAGTATTTTATAAGCTTTATAGCGGAGCCTAATAAGCCTTTCTTCCTCTCTCCCTCTCTCCCTCTCTCCCTCTCTCCCTCTCTCCCTCTCTCCCTCTCCTCCTCTCCTTCTCTCCTTCTCTCCTTCTCTCCTTCTCTCCTTCTCTCCTTCTCTCCTTCTCTCCTTCTCTCCTTCTCTCCTTATTCTTTTCCTTCTCCTCCTCCTCTACCAGTATCAGTTATACACACCAGAACAACAACAGCAATCTTCTTCTCCTCCCCCTTCTCCTCCTCTTATACAAATATCAGTTACACACACCGGAATAAGAACAGGTCCTCATTATCTTTCTTATCCTTCTTATCCTTATTATTCTCTAATTTTATTTCTAAAAAAATTTATTTAATTTTTTTTTAATAATATATTATAAATTTTAAATTTAAAATATTATAAATTATTTATATTATATAAACTTTATATAAAATTAAAATATAAATATTTTATTATTATTATTAATAATTATTTTAAAATTATATATTAATAATAATATTAAATAAATAAATATTTAATATTTAAATTTTAAAATATATAAATTTAAAAAAATTTAATAATAATTTAAATATAAATTAAAAATAATTTTAAATTAAATTTTTTATATTTTTTATTATTAAAATTAAAAAATTTATAAATTAAATATATTAAATATAATAATTTATATAAATTATAAATTATTTTTTATAATTAATAATAAATTATAATATTTTTATTATTTATATTTTAATAAATTTTAATTATATAATTTTTATATTATTATTTAAATTTTATATAAAAATTTTATTAATATTTTATATTATTTATTAATTTTAAAATAATATAAAATAATAAATATAATATAAATTATTTTATTTTATAATATAATATTTTATTATATTTTATTTTAAATAATTATAAAATTAATTTTATTTATTATTTATTTATATTTAAATATATATATATATAAAATTTATTTTAATTAAAAATAATAATTATTTTAAATATAAATTAAATTTTATATTTTATAAAATATTTTTTTAATTATTCTTTTTTAATTTTATATATAAAAATATATAAAATAAAATATATATATTTTATTAATATTTAAATTATAATTTATTTAAATAATTATTTATAAATTTTAATTTTTTTATTTATTATTAATATAATAAATATTATAATTTTATAATAATTATATATTTTTTTTATATAAAACTTTTATTAAAATAATTATTATATATAATTTATATTTTAAAATATTTATTTTAAATATTTTATTAAATAATTTAAATTTATTTTTATTATTTAATAATATTTAAAATATTTAATTTATAATATTTTTTATATATTATATATATTATATATATTAATTAATTAATATATTTTAAAATAAAATAAATATTATATTATAAATATAAATTTATAATATTTTAATTTTAATTTTATAATTTTATAATTTTATATAAATAAAAATAAAATTAAAATTAAAATAAAATAATATATATTTTATAATATTTAATAAAATTATTATAAATTAAATTTCTTTTTAAAAAAAATATTTAAAATTAAAATTAATAAATTTTATAAAAATTTTAATTTAAATATTTTATTTAAATTATTAAAAAAATTATATAAATATTTTTTATTATATTAAAATTGCTAATATTTTTAATTTAATAAAATTATTTATATTTTTCTTTAATTTTAAAATTTTTTTTTATATAATATATTTAAATTTTATATAATAAAAATTTTAATATAATTAATTTTATAATTATTAATTAAATTATTTTTTTATTAATTAAAATAATTATTATTTATTATATATATATATATATATTTAATTTTTAAATTAATATTTAAAATTAAAAAAATTATTAATTAAATTAATAAATATAAAATATAAAATATATAAAATTATTAATTATAAAATATTTTTTTATTATTAATTATATTATTATATTTATTATAAAGTTATTATTTTAAATATATAAAATAATAATAAATATAATAATAATTTTAATAATTATTATATTATTATTATAATTTAATATTATTTAAATAAAAATTTTAAAAATTTTAATTTAAATAATTATAAATTTATAATTTTAATTAATTTTAATAATATTATTAATATAAATATTTTTATATATTATATTTTTAAAATTTAAATAAATTATTATTTTATTAAAATAAAATATTTTAATAAAAAAATTAATTTATTTAATTAAATATAAAAATTTTTAATAATAAAATTATAATTAATTAATTTTATTATTTTAATTAATATTTTTAAATTATTATATTAAATTTTAATATTAAAATATTATTTTTAAAAAATAATTTAATATAAATTATTATTTTTATTTTAATTAATAAAAAAATAATTATTTAAAATAATTTAAAATATATAAATTTTTAAAAATATAAATTAATATTTTTTTTATTAATTTTATTAATTATTATAATATTAAAATTATTATATATATTTATAAATTTAATATTCTTTTATTTATTATAATTATATTTAATTTATAAATTTAAATTTATAAATATTAAAATATATTTTAAAATTAAATTTAAAATAATTATTTTATATTTTTTTATAAAAAATTTATATATAAAATATTTAAATTAATAATTAAAATAATATTTATATTTAAATATATTATATATAATTTTTAAAAAATTAAATAATAAATTATAATATAAATTATTTTATAATATTTTATTTAAATTTATTATTAAATTAATTTTAAAAATATTAAAAAAATTAAAATATTAAAATATATAATTATATATTAAAATTATTTATTTTATAATAATATTTAATAAAAATTAATTTTTATTTTAATAATAATATTTAAATTAAATATTTATAAAAAATAATTTAATAAATTAACTTTAATTAATTATTAATATATAAATATTATTATAATAAATAATAATTTATTAAAAAAATATAAATTTAATAAAAATATAATTATATTTATTTAATTAATTAAATTTTATATTAAAATTATAATTATTAAATAATTATATATTTATAAAAATAAAAATAAAATATTATATATTTAAAATATATTAAAGTTTTATATTAATTATTAAAAAAAATATAATTTAAATTTTATTATTTAATTAAAAAAAATAATTAAAATTAATTAATAAAAAATAAATTATTTAAAATTATTTATTATATTTTAAAATAATTATAAATTAAAATATTTATTTAATTTAAAAATATTTTTAATAATATTAAATTAAAAAATAATAATTATATTTAAATTAATTATTATAATAAATTTTAATAATTTTATTTTATTATTAATTTAAATTAATTATTAATTTAATAAAATTTAAAATTAATAAAAAGAATTTTAAATAAAAAAAATTAATATATTTTATTTATAAAATAATTTTTATAATAATATTCTTAAATTTAAAAAAAATAAAATTATTAAAAATATAAATTATTTTTTAAATATTTTAATAAATTATTTAAATATATTTTTATTATTATTAATTATATAAATTTATTAAAAAATTTTAAAATATATAAATAAAAATAAATATATAATTTTTTAATTTAATTAAAAAAATATTTATTTTTAATTATTATTATTTTATAATTAAATTAAAATAAAAAAATTATTATTTTAAATTTAATAAAAATTAATTATTTTTTTTATTTTAATTTAATTTAATTTAATATTTTATTTTTTTTATTAAATTAAATATATATATTAAATTAATAATAAAAATAATAAAATATTATTTCTAAAATTATTATTATAATAAAAAACTTATGTAAAAAGGAATGTATGGGTGTTACGGGGTTTTAACCGTTGTGGAATTGTGGCGCCCCCTACGCCGCAGGTGTAGGGGGTAGAGAAGGTCTGCCCCCCGGGTAGCTGGATTGTTAGGTTGTACCTACCTGTCTGATGTGATAGCCATGTACGAAGGATCTGCCGCTCGCCGCATGCGAGCAAGTGATCCGTTCGCAGGTTCCTGCTGTCCCACGACAAAAGCGGTGTCTCCATCTCCGCATTGACCGATCTTGACAGAATCGTCCCAGGTATTATCCACATCCCTTCAACGGCCCTTAAGGCTCCGTCTTCTCCGTCTTCTCCTTCGTCTTTGTCTTCTTAATCTTCGCACCCATCGTCCCCGCCTTCTCCGCCTTCTCCGTCTTCTCCTTCGTCCTCGTCTTCTTGATCTTCGCACCCATCGTGTCCGCCTTCTCCGCCTTCTCCTTCGTCCTCGTCTTCTTGATCTTCGCACCCATCGTGTCCGCCTTCTCCGCCTTCTCCGCCTTCTCCGCCGTCTCCGCCTTCTCCGTCTTCTCCGTCTTCTCCGTCTTCTCCGTCTTCTCCGTCTTCTCCGTCTTCTTCGTCTTCATTGTCTTCTTCCTGCTCGCAACCATTGGCCCCACATTAGGTTACATGCGTCCCTCGGTACGCGCAAAGCGACTATGGACGAGCACGTGCGCCAGCGGCGCGACCTGCACCGCGCCACGAGGCTCGTCGAGATGATGCCATGAGAGGACAAGGCTGACATGCTCCTCGACATCCTGTCGAACGAACAATCTGAGGAACACTCGCAAGCTTTCCACTGGATGGCGTTCCAGATCATCCTCCACGACACTCGACACGTGCGTTCCAGATCATCCTCCACGACGACACTCGACACGTGCGTGAGCTGATGCTCCTCGACATCCTGTCGGGCGAACAATTTGAGAACACTCGCAAACTTTCCCACTGGATGGCGTTCCAGATCATCCTCCACGACGACACTCGACACGTGCGTGAGCTGATGCTCCTCGACATCCTGTCGAACGAACGATCTAAGGAACACTCGCAAGCTTTCTACTGGATGGCGTTCCAGATCATCCTCCATGACGACACTCGACACGTGCGTGAGCTGATGCTCCTCGACATCCTGTCGGGCGAACAATTTGAGAACACTCGCAAACTTTCCCACTGGATGGCGTTCCAGATCATCCTCCACGACGACACTCGACACGTGCGTGAGCTGCTGGCGCAGCTTGGCATCTGGAACAATGGAACGGGGCTGGCTGATACAACAGAACCGCAACGGAGCTCGCCTATTCCTTGTCCTGCTCGTCCTCCTCGCCTTCCTCGCCTTCCTCGCCCTCCTCGCCCTCCTCGCCTTCCTCGCCCTCCTCGCCTTCCTCGCCGTCCTCGCCTTCCTCACCTTCCTCGCCGTCCTCGCCTTCCTCGCCCTCCTCGCCTTCCTCGCCTTCCTCGCCTTCCTCGCCTTCCTCGCCTTCCTCGTCCTGCTCGTCCTCCTCGCCTTCCTCGCCCTCCTCGCCCTGCTCGCCCTGCTCGCCCTCCTTACCCTCCTCACCCTCCTTGCCCTCCTCGCCCTCCTCACCCTCCTCGCCCTCCTTGCCCTCCTCGCCCTCCTTGCCCTCCTCGCCCTCCTCGTCCTCCTCGCCCTCCTCGTCCTCCTCGCCCTCCTCGCCCTGCTCGTCTAGATGAAGTTCTGGACGCCTCGTAACTACCCATGTTGCACCCAAATCCTCATCGCCCTCATACCCAGCTGGGCAGCCGTTGGGCTAAGCTCGGCCAGCGGCACGGACACTCCATACTGTTCCAAGCACCACTGTCCCAAGCACCGGTCAGGTTTGCGCCGCCAACCTTTGCGAACTGAACCGTGGAGTACCCAGGAACTATTCACCTGGTCAATGGGCCTATCACCGCCGCTGACCAGATTGTCCTCCATCCAGCTGTCAGCTGGACATTCCACACTGTTCCAAGCACCGGTCAGGTTTGCGTCGCCAACCTTTGCGAACCGAACCGCGGATGGAACTATTCACCTGGTCAATGGGCCTATCACCGCCGCTGACCAGATTGTCCTCCATCCAGCTGTCAGCTGGACATTCCACACTATTCCAAGCACCGGTCAGGTTTGCGTCGCCAACCTTTGCGAACCGAACCGCGGATGGAACTATTTACCTGGTCAATGGACCTATCACCGCCGATGACCAGATTGTCCTCCATCTTACACCACCTGGTCGGACCCCTGATACTGGTATGGACACTCCATACTGTTCCAAGCACCGGTCAGGTTTGCGTCGCCAAACTTTACGAACCGAACCGCGGAGTACCTTGGAACTATTTACCTAGTCAATGGACCTATCACCGCCGCTGACCAGATTGTCATCCACCTTACACCACCTGGTTCGTCGTGATCTTCCGCCAGAAGGATATCATGGGGTTATTCGTGAGTCCTCTACGAGACCTCATCGACCGTCTCGAGCAATCAGTCCCAATTCCTGTTGTCACTTGACCGTGTATTTGGAGCCTGCCAGGGAGGCGCCAGTCCCTTAAGCCGAGAACCGCCAGCAAGGAGACAGTGTGCGGACTGCCTTGCCAGAGATCATCGAGGACATAGTGACGTGGGCAATGCACATCGTCTCTTTTATTCGAGACGCAGGCCCTCCTGAATTGGCAACTTCGGACGCACTACCTGGAATCATCCTGCGCCTCGGCGGCGGTTGATGGAGAAGCATGATGTTGTTAAGTCGGACCGCCAGCAAGCAGATATTGTGGACTACCTCGCCGGAGATCATCAAGGACATAGTGACGTGGGCAATGCACATCGTCTCTTTTATTCGAGACGCAGGCCCTCCTGAATTGGCAACTTCGGACGCACTACCTAGAATCATCCTGCACCTCGGCGGCGGTTAATAGAAAAGCATGATGTTGTTAAGTCGGACCACCAGCAAGCAAATATTATAGACTACCTCGCCGGAGATCATCGAGGACATTGTGCCGTGGGCAACTTCGGACGCACTGCCTGGAATCATCTGGGTAGTGGTTTTGATGGAAAAGCAAGCTGTTATGAAGTCGAACCGCCAGCAAGCAGACACTAGGGGGACTGCCTCGCCGGAGATTATCAAGGGGAGGATATTGTGACATAGACAACTTCGGATGCACTGCCTAGGATTATTTAGATGACAGTTTTAATGGAGAAGTATGCTATTTTTGAGTAGGTGTGCGCCACTACACTATCCCACCAGTTGTTAATACTCAGCAACTTTGTTATTCTCAAGTCCCCACGTACTCAGGCAATCATAGCCAATCCGTCCTAGTCACAAGACCTGTCTCATGTATTACACTACTAGACTCCAGGGCTCCCCTCCCCAAAAGAAGCCCCGGGCACAGAACTAGTACCCTGCCAGGACCCCCTTTGCTCGAGCCAGTTCACTACAGGTAAAGTCGCTTCGGTTTGTTCAATTGCTAGGCAAACTACCCAAATTTCCAACTTGAAAGGTGCTCGAATTCAACGTCCTCAGGATAACACCGACAACGAGAACACGGGCGGCAGGGACAATACCATGTGGGGAGCCCCGGCCGGGGCCATGGGAGCTATTCGTCTAGGTGTGACAGGCATATCAAGCCAGCAGCAGCCGAGCGACCAGGTCCTCCTCTTTCTCCAATACCATGTGGGGAGCCCCGGCCGGGGCCATGGGAGCTATTCGTCTAGGCGATCTTTCCCCCTTCCAGCAGCCGAGCGACTCCTTCACAGACAACCAATCAGCTTCCACCACTGGACCAATCAGATCGCACGGATTCGGCCAATCAGCGTCCAACGTTCCAGACCCGTGTGCAGATTTTCCGTTCAGAGACTATTCTAGACGAATAGCACTCCCGCGACCTTTCCTCTTTCAGATTTTCAACCAATCAGCGTGTATTTAACTCGACGCGTCAGACGCGCCATTGCCAGATTTTCCGTTCAGAGACTATTCTAGACGAATAGCAGTTACCTGATTAGTTACTGGGATAACTAGCTGCGTCGCCCCGGTGCTGGTGGTGTTGACACACTGGTGCTGTTGGAGCTTGAGAACACTGCACCCGCCAAAACGGCTGGCACACCCGTCTGGCTCAGGTGGCTGTAACCAATCAGCGAGCTCCATTCAACCTCCCTAGACCACCCACCCAGAGTGTCTTGTGCAGCCCAGCCCACTCGCCTGCCAAACCGCCTTCCACCTACAACTTTAACCACCCACTCACCACTAATACTTATGTTAATTCCTTCAACTTGCTGGTGCAATTGATCAATTCGGTATTGAAGATACCCCTGGGCCAGCAGTCAAGAAGCCTCGTATGAGGGCTCGTGGGACAGTCAACCAGCTGTCACAGGCTGGCTTGACTGCCCAGGTGTGGAGGCGCCCTGGGCGACGAGGAGGACAGAATTAGCAAACCACCAGGGCAGGATAAATGACAGAGGCAAGCAGAAGCGACGATAGTGGCATTTGTGTACGGCGATAAATGTGTAGTCAAAGACTGTGTATTGTTGTTTTGTACGGTGCATCGGTGGTGCAAATGAAGGTTGACACACTGAGTGTACATGTGCGGGTGTACCAGCCGTCTTGGAGTGCGAGTATCGGAACTCATGGTTATGGTTCAGTCCTGGTACGGATCCTGAAGTGGTATATTCTAGAGCGCAGGACATGAAATACGGGGAGCCATAACAGGTGAAAAGTGATGCTTACACAGGCACCATTCGAGAGTCCCATCTAAGCTTGGGAAACGAGCAGTGTAACGAGGGCCTACCGTGGCCGTCGTCCCAGTCAAGACGGGGACAAAGTAGTTGACCCCTAATCCTTTTGGTGAGCCACAGTGGGTGAGTGTATCAACTATTTTGCCCCCAGCTTGCCAGTGTACCTGCTGGGCTGATGCACCCTCCAGGTGGCATGGTATCCTCGAGGGTGCAATGCCATCCACACACGCCACACAAAACACATTTGATATGATCTAGAGTCTCTAGAGTACCAGATATGCCTCCAAGCATAACTGAACTACCATTCCCGACAGCTTGCTGGGCTCGAGGGTGCTGGAAGTCGCAATGGCTACCTGGGCAGGTACACCATCGCGCCCTGCACAGTGTGTGTCGCGGCGGAGAGTTCGTTCCTGCTCCTTCCTCAATACTCACTCAACATTGTGCACATGACTTCAGCTCTGCCATGGCACCTTCCTCGTGGGACTGCTGTCATGGAGGCACCCCAAAAAGCCCCGCGCCCATTCCTGGGGATCTTGTCCTCTCTTCTCTTTTCTCTTCACGGAGAGCCCTCATTTTGCCTGCATCTGCAGGTGATTTTGTTGCGCGAATACCCGTTTAGATAGCTTCTTGTGGAAGCACCCATTGATCTTACCGGTTCTCCTAGGAGGCCGGTACGTTTCGCCTGGCGAACTTGATCCTTGGGTTGTGGAAGCAGCTTTGTTTTACCTGGGTGGTCGTCGAGAGCCCCCGCCCCTTCATCTATCTCGCCTCCTCTTCCTCCTCGCCATCGACATCCTCACCGTCGTCCTCGACGCCTCCTCTTCTCCCTCCACGTTACAGGACGTGATTGGGGTCACACACCGGTTCTCTTAGGAGGCCGGTACCTTCGTCTGGCTTTGCCAACGAAATGACACCAACCACACCCCTAGCTCGTGGTGAAGAGAGCAGCAAGATGGATCCCGGACGTAGGTAGTCAGGTGTTCATCTTATTGTACACTCTTTGACCCATGGCTGCCTTCAGATCCCACAAGACCTCGGAGGGCGACTGCCAATTATTCCGCCAGCTACCTCCCCAGCTTTCCCGAAGATGAGCAAGAGCTTGTCCAACTCCCGGTCCCAAGACAACCAAGCCTCCGCCAGAGGAAGTCGCCCCCCGTTGTCGATGATGACTACGACGACGATGATGACGAGTGCCGTCTCCCGCAACGTCCGCCGCGTAAGCGAGCCCGGGTCACGAAAAGACAATCCGTTCCGGATCTAAGCGACGAGAACCCCTCCCCCGAGGACTTGCCTGACGACGCTCGGGACGAGTTTGCACGAGAATGGAGCCAATGCTTTGCCCCGGAACTGTCTGAATCCGAAGCCGACGATGGCAGTGATGCGGAGTCTGAAGATGCCTCGGGCGAACTTGCCGACTTGGAAGACGAGGAGGAACTGGCCCTGTATGACGGAGACTTCGCCGCAGCGCTCGCTAGTGCCGCCAGCAGCGACTCCTTCCTGCCCAAGTTCCTCGACCGCACCGCAAGGCTCGATAAAGACTATCCTGATGTCGAATCGTTCCTGCAGGACAACAGGCCAGCCATTCGGGACTTCGAGACAATCGTTACATCAGCCTGCCGGTTTGTACACGAATTCGCCCAGGCAATCGATTTCAATAAGTACTTCAGATTGCCAAAGGATCAACAGGCAGTGTCCATAGGCTGGGCGGCATTTATGGGCAAATCGGATCCAGACATCGTAGCGAAGAAATTTCTGCAGGCCGTGCCTGTTCAAGCTGCTGCAACCCTTGGCAGGGAGGATTTTACAATCTCAGACCTTGATCGACTCCCGCATTTCCCCTCGTCACCCAAGTTGTTCGGTGGATACTTCGACCATATCCACAAGACGCGGGCAGATGATAGTTTCTCGGAAGAGTTTGCCTACACCGGGTTCAGCGCCAATGAAAAGCTTGGCGCCTGGTTGGGTAGGATCGTGGGCCACCTGAGCAAGCTGAGCAAGAACTACCAGGATCTCAGGCCTGTAGACAGATGCTACCATTACGAAAAGGGCTGCACTGACGCTCAGCCTCGCACTTGGGACGAAGACAAGGATGGGCCATGGTTACCGCGATGGGAATGCGAGTCGGACTTCCGGGCCTTCAGCTTGAGCCACCCTGATCCGTCGGTTGCAAGCGTGCACCAAGCGCTCGAAGGCATCATGCACTCGTGCTTCAACATGATCGCCTTCGATTGCTCCACTCGCCCAAGGACAAAGGCCAACTCCGCTGTGGTCGAGAAGTTCGTGTCCGACCTTCGTCAGTTTGTCGAGAAGGATCTTGGCCGGCCGCTTCCCGACATTCAGAGCAACAGCCTCAACAGGTCCCTGTCGTTCTTCGAGCCCATGCCAGCCTGCCATAGGCAGAGGTCACGTCGCCCGACCTGTACAGTGCACGGCTGTGACAAAAAGGCTGAGATGCTCTCGGTTCTGGGGGACCCATACAGTGATCGGGTGTGTTTCATACACTTCCCCCAAACCGAGTCGTTCCTCTCTCGCGGCCCTTGTGTCGATTGTGGCGTCAAGCGGGAAGATCACCCAGTACTCAGATATTGGACATGGAACCGCTGCCAGCCATGTCAGCGGACGCATCGACATACCGATCCCGAATGGCTAGAGCGACCCCCGTGCGAGATATGCGGCGTAACCCGAGACAAGGAGAACTCCCCATACGGATGGGACAAGATCTGTTCCGCCTGCTCTATATACTCCAACAGGCATGGCGTCGCGCGGCCCAAGGATTTGGAGGTACACCGCCAGGCACTGCAAGCTGCACGGGATGCGGACCACGTCGAATGTCACAACTGCGGCCGGACCGTTTATGGTCCGAAGGAGACTACGGGTAGAACCTCCGTCCGCGTGGTATCCAGTGCAGACAAGCTGGTCCGGTGCTGGTCCTGCAATACTTATATGAAGGACAAGGGCGGTGAACGCCCGTGGACCCTTTGGGATGGGATTGAAGCATTCACCGCGTGCCATGCCGCCGTGTTCCGACAATGGCGAAGTCAACAACCGCTTGGTGAGCATGAGTGCATTTGCGGGAAGCAAATCTCGCCTAAAAGGGGCGACTACTATGCTCCACAATGCACGGATTGCTACAAATTGCCTGGGGCAGTGGACAGATGGCCGGCTTTCCATGACTGGGTTGTAAATCACCTCGTGGTTCAGACGGGCCAGAGTATCAAGGAGTTGCTCAAGGCGATCCGGCAAGACCCACTCTACGCCTCCACCGCCAAAAGGTCGGAACGGCAGCCAAAAAAGGCGGCTAAGGTAGCCAAGCCCAAAAAGCGGCCCGACGAGGACGATGAGGACGAAGATGAGTCCGCCGTCCTGCAGCCCATGGCGCAGCCGCCTGCATCCGGCATAGCTCCTAGGCGGTCTGCCAGGTCCAAGAAGACGTCCTGATTCCTGGTAGTTAGCGAGGCAGAAAATTGATGTCCCTGGAGTCGCGTGGTCTCACATGCATGCTATCTGTCTCGTTTCCAATGTGAAGTGTGACCATGTAGCCGACATGAACGAAAAAATAAGGCAGAAGGTCATTTCGGAGACAAGCAGATAGAGCACCAGCCAGATGCTCTTGGTCGGTATCCGCCCTTTAATACTTGTGAGGATCGAGGTCCGCGCCTGGGCATGGCACGAGGCGTCGCAGCACCGCTGAAGTTTTGCAAGATTCATCTGGTCGACGACGTCAATCCCAGCCAGCGTCGACCGTGATTATGTAGTCATCTGTGTATTTTGATATGGGCAGCGATCTTGTTCGACGTCGACATTCCATTCTGTCTACAGGTTGGCTCTGTTTTGTGCCCCTCACAGCCAGTCAACGTACCTAGATGCCCTAAGTAGTACCACAGCGCATGCGGGTGTGCCTGTGGGAATCCAGCACCCAAGGCTTCCAGTGGGGGCCTGGCTAGAGCGCTGCCCGGGGCTCAGACCTTCGGCTGCCCCCTAAGCCTGACACCAGCAGTGAGTGAAGAGAAGCAGGGCCACCCACGGGTACTTAGGTACACGTGTGTGCAGTGCGAGAGCCGCTTCAGCCTCGCCCACAGAATCGCGCTAGTCCGAACTGGGACTAGCTGGATTTTGAATTGGGGCGAGTCAAAACACCAAGGCGACAACTTTTTGTTTTTTCGTTTCTGCTTCTTCTCTCCACAACCGGCGACTTGCGCACATTTGTTCATTGTTTACAGTGACGAAGTTCCTTGTCGTTTTGGCCGAGATAGACTTCGGGTCTATCATTTATTCTTCGTTTTCTGTAGGTAGGAGCTGTTCGGAAGCCCTACTGACTTGGAGGAGTTCACAACTCACTGCGCACCGAAGCTGACTTCTCAACCGCCACCAGTTCTCTTAGGAGGCTGGTACTTTTGCTTCGGCAATTTGGTTCGGGGGGGAGGCCTAGGTGTTAGGCGATTGTGGGCGAATCCACCGAAGTGGGTGGACGACTGCTCGTCGCGGGCGGTGAGGTGAGTTGCTAACGGACTTTGGATCCCACCACCAGTTCTCTTAGGAGGCTGGTACTTTTGCTCGGCCTCGCCGTTGCAATCGGGTTCCTTTGTCCTTTTCTCTCCCCTTCACCCTCACTACATTCATCATCGTCATGTCTCAACAAAACATCGACAACCCAACCCCTTCCTCCTCCTCCAAGATGACTGGCAACACACCCCAGTCCACTCCTGGCGACGCAGGCAGCAGCAGCAAGTCCGCGAAGCCAACCCCAGCCGCCCCAGCAGCACCCAAGACGTGGGCCAAAGATTGCGCTGTCCTGGTCGACAACCCCGCGGGCCCCATCATCGCGAGCGGCAAGGCACTCGGCAAGAACTCCAAGATCGGCGCGCGTCTGGTTGCCTCCCGGGTCGCCGACGCCACCCACTGGATGGGCTTCCAGCTCGAGTTCCCTCTCGATCAAGCCGCCAACGAGGCTTCTGGGTTCGGCGTCCGCCATCAATGTAAGTCCCACGCATTCCATTCATCAATGCTCTGAGCTGACATCGAGTGCCAGTGGACCGCACTGTGGCTGGCGGCAAGGTACTGCCCTACGACCAGCACCGCGTCACCGTCAAGTTCCCTCGCGGCGCAATCCACAAGGTCGAGGACGCCCCGCCGACGCTTGTCGCGCGTTTCCCCAACGCCCACGGCAAAGAGAAGGGCCTCGCGCTTGTCACCGTCGAGCTCCAGGACAATGCCGACGTGGTCGTTGACGGATTCGGTCTGCCCTTCGCCAACCCAGCTGACCCCGAGCTCGAGTCATGGGTCGACAACACCAAGGCAATCGCGGGCGACTACACCCTTGTCGACGTCCTCCAGCAGCGCAAGTTCTACTTCCTTGTGGCCTATGTCACGCGCGAGGTTCAGAAGAACTGGGACGCAGCCTTGCTCCCCGCGCCGTTCAGCTACCCGTACGGCACGGACCACAGATGGGACATGCGCAAGTACCGGGAGCTCATCGCGCAAACCAAGAGCCCGCGTGCTTTCCAGCCGGCCTACAGGTAAGCACCAGCGTTCTGTTTTGGACACTGCCTGCATCACTTGAGGAATGTGCACTGACTTTACTCATGTAGCTTCGACGATGACAATTCACACGTCGCTGTAGTGACCCAGGCCGCCGTCCAGGACGTGGTGTGGCTCGACGACGCTGCCAATGAGATCGCCGACATCAAGTTCCCGGCGTACTTCGTCAACAATGGGCAGCTCGCCGACGAGGACACCCAGCGCTTCTACGTCGTCATACCCCTGACGGCCGAGTTCCGCGAGCGTTTTGACAGCGCCTGGCGTCGTCTGACCAAGGTCGAGTCCTTCGAGCTCCTCCTCTTCGGTGACGAGAACGACGACAGGGCAAAGGGCCACTGGTATGTCTGAATTCCTCGAGCCAATGTATTTCAACGCTGGGCACGGATCGATGTTAACCTTCACCCAGGGACTGCAAGATCGTCGACCACCCCGACGGCGTCGAAGCCCTCGCAGCGCATCCCACCGACAAGCACGAACTCGTGCTCTTCGTCCGCCGTCCCCTGCCCGCCCAGAAAGCGCGTGGACCCACGTTCGCTGTCAAGTCTTTCGGTGACCGCGCCTCAGCCAACGCCGCGTTGAAGAAGGGAAAGGAGCAATAGAACTGCGCTTCTCTCGACTTCGACTCGCAGCTCGAGGACTTCCAGCGAAAGGTGGCCGCTGCGTGCCTTTTCGTCCCTGGCGCCCCCAAGGCAGACGGTCTCGAGGCCGACGACGACGACACCAAGGTCAAGATGGAGCTGCACCGAAGTCTCCTGCGCGGAACCGGCTTCTACCAATTCATGGCCGCCAAGCCCGCCGTCGCCCCTACTGACGATGCATCGGCCGCTATGGATAACCTTTGCCTGGGCGACAAGGCTCCTGCCAAGCTGCGACAGCTCCCCGTCGTCGATCTCCTGGGCTCGGACAAGTACGCCGACGCCGTCGTGGAAGAGGCCCTGCCCGCGGATCGTCAACGATTCCGCGCCTACATGTCGGAACGCCCGCTGGGACTCGGCATCATGACTGCAGTGAGTAATCCAACATTTCCACTCGTTCTTGCTCGTGATCAACCTACTGACCGCCGTGCAATCACAGGGCCCGGGCTTTGGCAAGACGACCGCTGTTTCCGCCGCCGCCGTCGCCATGTGCAGAAAGCTTGGCAAGGTCCTCTGCTCCGGTCCCACCAATGTGTCGGTCGACAATCTGGCTTCCCGCGTCGACCAGGTCACCACAAGAGTCGTCGAGCGCTTCAATGAGGGCAAGCAGCCAGAGGACCCAGCCCGCGCCAAGTACAATGTCGTCCTCCGCGGTTTCAAAGCTTCCGACGAGGCTCAAGCCTTCGTGAACCTCCTGCGCAACCCGCACGACATGGAGAACGCCGTTCCTCACCGTGGCTGGAAGGCGACATCCAAGTGGACGTTCCCTCTGTCGGGTGCCTTCTGGCTGCTTGCGCTGTTCCGCGCCGAACTCCCGGGTGTCCGACAACTGCGCGCCGACGACAGCCCTGCCTTGTTCGCTCTCCAGAAGCACATCGACGAGGAGGAGGACTTCGCCGCGCTTCGCGCCCTCGCCACTGGCAACATGTCTTGGGAAGACTACTCCAAGGGCAAAATGGTTTCCTCGAACGCCCTTGAGAGGCTCCTCAACGTCCTCATCTCCAGGGCGGACATCTTGTGCACCACCCCGGCCATGACCGAGAACCACGAGGCCTACTTGAAGTGGAAGGAGTCCGAGGCTCGTGCTGTCGTGGTGGACGAGGCTGCCTGCATCCACCGGGCCGATCTCTACTGTGTCTGGGGAAACACGTTGCTGCCTTGCGTCCTCGGCGGTGATCCAAGACAATTGCGGCCAGTGGTCATGACTGCGCAGGAGCAGGATGCCGAGGGCAACCTCCTACACCGCCTCGTGGAGGATGGCAAGATCTCGCCATTGGAGGCCCTCCAAGCGTCCGGTATCCCCGTCTACCGCCTCTTGACGCAGCTCCGCATGGCAGAGGGCATGTACGACTGGCTTGCCGAGCTGATCTACTCGGATGTCCCCTTCGAGTATGCCCCGAGCTGCCGCGTCGACCAGCCACAGTTCTCCCTCGGTCGCGCTCTTGAGGAGTACGTGCAGGCCAAGCACCCCGAGGTCAAGCCGGTGCCTAAGGACAAGCTGCTCCCGGTCTTCATCCACTGCGAGGGTTCCCGAGTGTTCGTCGACGAGCTCACCAAGTCGAAGCGAAGCCCCGACCAGGTCAAGATTGCGCTGAACTTCCTCGTCGACTTCGTCAAGGCCAAGCAGGTAGACCCGGCCCGCCTAGCTCTCATCGCGCCGTACGCGGCCAATGTCGACCTCATCAACCGGATGCGCAAGAGGCCCGAGTACTCCGCCCTTGCCACGATGCAGCCGGCGTCGACGGTGGACTCGTTCCAGGGCCAGGAAGGCGACATTGCCGTGGTCATAATGGGCACCGCCTACCCAAAGCCTGGTCCGGGATTCACCTCGGATGAGAACCGTCTGACGGTGTTAACCTCCCGCCAGAAATGCGGGCTCCTGGTCGTGGGCGACATCAATGTCACGGGGCCCTTCGAGGAGGAGGACGATGGCAAGGGAAAGGGAAAGGGCAAGGGCAAGGGAAAGGGCAAGGGAGGCAAGGGCAAGGCACCGGCCCAGGAGCGGTTCATGGTCGAGGGGGCCAACGGGGAGACGTACTGGACCAAGGCCACTGTCATGCGCAATTTGTACACAAAGTGGTACAAGCTTGGCCGCGTCATCCGCGTCAACGTGCCGCCCAAGGCTGCCTCCTGAAGGCTTGGTAGTTGCGCCGGGGAGTTGTGGTGGGGAGGTTGCACGTCCTAGATAGGACGCCACGTAGGGAAAATAAAAATTGCCCTTACTGATTCCCTCTTCATTCTCCGCAGGTCAACGCTGCTGTGCCCCATCATCGCGGACACGACGGAGCAAGCGGCGGCCAAGTACCAGGAGCTCTTGAGCTACGGGTCCGAGGACGGCGCGCTGGCGCTGTTTGGCGGGTGGACGGGCATCGACCTGGCAAAGTACGGCGACGACGAGGAGCTGCGCCACGTCGAGAGCAACGCCATCCGGTCCGCCGTCGAGGCGTGGTCCAAGAGCGTGCCGGGCGTGCCGAAGTGGACCAAGCACACCGTTGCAAACCACATCAAGGTCGGCGGGCTGGGCGCCACGGTGGTCGGCACCGCGGAGGAGGTTGCGGACGAGATGGAGCGGTGGGTCCGGGAGGCCGACTTGGATGGGTTTAACCTGGCGTACGCGCTGATGCCCGAGAGCTTTGAGGATATCATTGAGAAGCTACTGCCCGTCCTGCGTCAGCGGGGGCTGTTCTGGGATGGGTATGCGGTGGATGGCGGGACTTATAGGGAGAATTTATATGGCAAGAAGGGGCTTGCACGGCCGCCGCCTGACCATGCGGCTGCGAAATATCACTGGAAGGCTGGGGACTAGCTAGAATTTGGGCGGTTGAACAGGAACAGTGTATGCGCGAAAATTTAAGTAAGTGGATTAATATGCGAACTATCGATCTAGATGCAAAAAGAGTTGACAACACCTGTACCTGCCAGTGGTTGTCTAAGACATATATATCAATCTGAACGGCTAAGCAAAATATGCACAAACGTGGCAGGTATCAGTGGAAAGTTTACTCGGGAACAAATCGGCTTCGCAACTGTCTCCCAGCTGGTGCCTTTCCCCTGGCCAGGCGGATGGCCCACCGTCGGTTCGGCCCAAATAGCCTCCAGCGGTGTACCTTGCCCAGCTTCGCCTGCTTTTCCACCAAGTCCGTATCCATCATCCTGTCCAAGGTGTGACTCAGATTGGACAAGACGTTGCGCTTCTTACCCTTCAGCGCCTCGAGCCCAGGATGCTTGTCACAGAGGTATCCAAATATCTCGTCGAGGCACATCCAACCCCCTTCGGGGGCGGTCAGTAGAGCTTGGATGCAGAATGACCTGAGCGTGTATGGATCGTTGGGGTTTACGTTAGCTATTGCCCCCTGGACGGGAGAGAACTGCTCTGCTAGAGATGTACTCTGAGCAAAAGCTGAAGACCGAAGGGCAGGAGGGAGAGCCTTAATAGCAGCAGCAGGAGCAGCAGCAGCAGCAGGAGCCTGGATCACAGAGGTGGGACTCTGGACAGGGGTAGGCTTCTCATACTTGTTATCAACAGGGTGCTGTGAAGGCTGGCCATCGCCCCTGGCAAGCATGCACAGGACTTGAGCCGCCTCTAAGACTTTGGAGTCCATAGGACCACTCATTTTGGAATGACACAGCTCAACTGAGTCCGAAATACTCGTTTTGGTTTTGCTGAAAGGCTTTGTCCTTTGTGAAGCGGGATAACTCGGAGTGTTGAGTGCTTGAATTGGTTTGGGATAAGCAATCAAGACAAGATGTGGATTGATAGGGGATGATCGGAAACTTTCCAACATTTGTAGGTGAAGTTATCTTTCCACATTATACACCCGGATTGTTCTCATCCTTGTGGATGACTTTGTTCTCCTAGTGTCTGACCCTCCAACTTGACCTCTCCCGCACAAAGGCTTTGTAATTCAAGGCTGTGGCTAAGGCAGCAAAACTCTCTTTATGGAGACAAAGGCCTTGCTTGACCTCCAAATCTTAGGCCAATGCTTTGTGACGGATAGTGTAACACAGCATGGGCCATAGCTTAAGGATTAGGAGATGCGTCGCCTCAATGCTGGCTCGGTACTAAATAATCAGACACAAGTGGGCGACTTGAATAACTAGTCTGCTAAAATGGCCTCGTTATTAGGTCTTTTGTTGAAAACAACCTAGAAGTACCTACACTAATCAACCTACTTGGTAAAAATCGGGTACCTAAGCCTATGTCTATGATGACAGCTTCTTAAGTATCCACAGGGCAGACCTTGAATATTCTTTCCTTGTGTATAAGCTTACAGTTAGTCTCTCTAATAATCCAAGCGATAACAACATTGACGGGCCAGCACCAAGCACAAGCTCTGATGGATGATTCAACTAGTGATCTATGCAACTAAAATCCATGCCCTTATAACCGGCAGCCTGAATCAAACGTGAAAGTCAATAGGCAGAACATAGACAAGCCTACCTAGGTACGATATGCGAGTACTTAGATAAGCACTTGAGAAGTATCAAGCCTATTTTGGTGGCATCCAACCACCAAAGACCTCAGGACGCATGTCAACCGGCCGTGATCGATGCTTGACAAACTTTGATGATGTCGTATCATGACTTGAAACTTGGTATCGCAAGCCCCTGATTTTCTCAACAGGTCAATCCCAGGATGAGGCTCTGATCCCAGGGAGTGTAGCGGGCAAGAGGGGATTGCCAGAGAAAAGCAGGGCTGGGGTCATCGTAAAGTTGCCGTGAAGAGTGACGGAACACATCATGGTTATTGGCTCGAGAGAGGCCGGGCCCTTCTTGCAGAAGCCGCCTGGCCCTCCACACCCACTCGTCCTTTTGGTTTGGGTCATGCAGCATCCTGGGGCGGTCGACGAAGAGGTGAGCCGGGACCTTTTTTGGGTCAGGCCTCCTATAGGGTTCGTAGCGCGTGACCACGCAGCGGCGCCTTCGTCTATGTGTTGTGAAATAGTTGTTAATGGCTGGTTTATTTCGGTCAACGGGCCTATGCCCATGTGGATCTCGGCGGGGACGCATTATGACCTAGTCGTCTTCTATCTCTTGTAGTATGCGAGGGGGGGGGGGGTTGAGCAGTGAGCGTTGTACTGGGTTGTGAGGAACAATCCGACTTGGACGAGCAGTTGCTGCTGGCCAAGAACAATTCATATATGAGAACTGTCTGGTGACTCACGAAACAACATATTGCTTTGATTCTCATGAACGGCTTTGTCACGTTGAAACAGCGCCGGGCCAATGGCAACCTTCTCTCGCACACGAAGATGCTCAAACGGATCTCCCTGCACAGGGTCTTTGTTCTATACTTGCGTGCCCAGCCAAGTCGCCTGACGACTGGAGACAATATTTGTTATGCCCCGGACTTCTCGTTTGAATCGCAACCCACAAAGGTGTCGTGTTGACAAGTCGAAAATGTATGCCGATGGTTATTTAAATTAATCAGTGGACTTCAGGAGTACTATGTAGCATGTCAAGACTCATTCTATTACCAACTAAGGAGAAATCTTTCGCCTTAAATTATACTGTAACCACTTACACTCTCAGGAGAAGAAAAGATACTTGGCATGGCATATGCGATATGACTGGCTGACGACTAGACCATCTCACTCACATATTGGGTAGCAGCTTACTAAGTGCAGACACTCCGCTCACACTCCCCATACTGAAGTCTGTATAAAAGCTCATGTTCAGTTCCCATGATGAGCAAACCGAGGGGTGACAACATAATATCCGGCCTAACACCAAGAAAGCACACGCAGCAGCAGCATCCATTCCAACAATGTCCGGGCGAAACCTCGCAGAGCTAGGCGAGGAAATCCACCGCCTCACCCAGGAGATAGCACAAGACCTGCAAGCCAGAGGCCAACCCATCCCATCCATCAACGACGCCTCACCTACTAGTAACGGCGCAGGACCCGTGGGGCACGCAGGGTCAGCACTAAAGCTCGCAGAGGCGGCGAGGGAGCTCGAGGCGCTCGTCCTGGGCCCGCACCAGGCCTTGGGGCTCATGGGACTTTCCGTGAGTATTGCTATTTATAAAACAGCCAAGAATTCCCCGAGGCATACACACGTACACACCAAGACTGCTTGCTGAATGAATACTCATAAACACACATATCCAGACACACGACGCCTCGAGCCTCGGCGTCATCGCCGACTTCGACATAGCGCGCCTCGTGCCCATCGGCGGCTCGGCCACCTTCGCAGAGCTGTCAGAGAAGACGGGCATCGACGAGGACAGGCTGAGTGAGTGTGTCCCCCCAGGACATCCATGTTGGAAACACCAGCACGGTCTCGCTGACATCAACAACTCCGGAACGAAAAGCCCGCATCCTCCGCTACGCAACAACAAACCACATCTTCCACGAGCCAAAAAGCCCCGGCGGGAGAATAACCCACACAGCCCTCTCAGCCCACCTGGCCCGCTCCCCCGGCGCGGCCGCCTTCCAGCGCGCCCTGGCCCTCGTCCTCAACCCGGCCAACGCCCAGCTCCCCGCCGCGCTGCGCCGCCACCCGCGCCCGGCGGCGGCGGCGGCCCTGACGCAGACGGCGCACAACGAGGCCCGCCGCACGGGGCTGCCGTTCTACGCGTGGCTTGATGGTGATGATGATGCCGGGATGGGCACGAGTTCCCTCCGCGGGGTCTTCGACCGCGGCATGGAGGGCATCAGCCGCGGCGGCCAGCGCCTGCAGGCGACGGACCTGCGCGCCTTCCCCTGGGCCCTCCTCACCCCCCTCTCCTCCGCCCCCGTCGTCGTCGTCGATGTCGGCGGCTCGCGCGGCCACTTTGCGCGCGACCTGTCCCGCGCGAACCCGGCGTTCCGGGTCGTGGTGCAGGACCTGCCCGGGGTGGTCGCGGGGCTTGATGAGGGAGAAGTGGGTGATGGTGATGGTGGTGGTAATGTGACGTACCAGGCGCACGACTTCTTCACCACGCAGCCCGTGGCCGGCGCCGACGTCTATTTCCTGCGCCACGTGCTGCATAACCACCCGGACGAGGAGTGCGTGGCCATCCTGCGCGCGCTGGTCCCCGCGCTCCGCGAGGGCGCGAGGGTGCTCGTGAGCGAGTACGTCGTGCCGCCGGCCGGGGAGCTGGCTGGGGCCGGGCTGCTTGCCCTGAAGGCCATGCGGTGAGTTTTCTTTTTGTGTGCCCTCCCCCTGCCTGCTGTTGGCTGACCATTCCTTTTACAGGCAGATGGACCTCATGACCATGGCCCTCTTCAACGCCAAGGAGCGCACCGCGGTCGAGTACGCGGCGCTGTTTGGGCGCGCGAGTGAGCGCCTCGTGCTGAGGGGGACGCACCAGGTGCCTGATGACCCGACGAGCTGTATTTTCGAGGCCGTTTATGGATAGGGTGGGGGGGAGGGGGAGGGGGAGCTGAGGACGGGCGCTCGGCTCTCCATCCGTCTGGGAAGATTTCAAGTCGTATAAATATATGTGGTCGAATCCTAATCGAAATTATTCAGCCAGGACAAGTCACCCATCCGTACACAGGACACGACATCCTCTTGCAAAAGGTCATCTTCGATGCGGTAAATTAGAACCCACCACATCTAGCCCGCCATTTTGATACAACAGGCGCCTGATCCAACCAGACAGACAGAAATCTGCGCGACTGACTCCTATGCCCCCTCCCTCCCATCCACTCGAAACTCAGCCCGGCCAGGTAGAGACCGAAAAAAAAAGGAGGAAAAAATCCTAAACTCCACGCAAAACCAAATATCAAAGAAAAGAGGGAAAACAAGACGGGGGTATTTGTTGTTGTCCTGTGATGCCATCAAACGGAACACTTCTTCCTGGGCCTCTCCAGATTCCATATTTCCTCTCTTTCTTTCTTTCTCTCCTTCCCAGCTAGCAAAGGACGAGCCGAAGCCAAAACCAAGCCCCTCTTCGGGAAAGACAGGTAAGTAGTACGCGCGGCAAAACCAAGCCACCGTGAGGAATAACACACAAGTACAGTACGGGGGGTCACGCGCGTCAGCTCAATTCCCATAATCATCCCACCCGTCATCAACATCCCCCATCTGCACATCAAACTCCGTGTCCAGGGCCGCTTGGCCCTGCCGGATCAACGCCTGCAGCTCCCCATTGAGCCGGTCCAGCCGCGTAGTGTTGCGCTTCTCCGCCGCCGCCCGCTGCGCCGCCAGCTTCTTGGCCTCGTCGTCCAGCCGCGGCGAGAGCTGCGGGTCCATCGCCGCCCCGGCCCCGCTGGGCGACCTGGCCCGCCCCGCCGACAGGCTCGTCGCGCTCCGGCGGTGGTGGCCCCCGGCCCGTGAGGGCGTGCCTGACCTGGGGATGAAGGACGGCGTCAGCGGGGAGTGGTGGACTGAGTGGCGGGCCGAGTGGCGGCTGGTCGGCCGGGTTGGCGAGTTGGTGTTGCTGTTATTGTTTGGCGATGGCCGTTGGATGTTGGCGAATGGGTTCGGCCCTCCTAGGTTTAGGCCCAGGCCCTTGGGCTGTGGTATCCGTGAGCCGTTGAGGGCAACGGTCGGCGTGGTTGGGGTCGATCGCGAGGGGGGCGACCGCGGGCTGGCGTAGCTGGCGCCATCGCCGGCTCCCAGCGTTGGTGACGCGGCCGAGCCCCCCGCGTACGAGGCGTTGGAGGCCAGAGAGAGCCTGGACGCGGAACGTGGTGGCTGGATGCCCGGCCTCTGCTCGAACCCAAAGCGAGTCGAGGTCACACTAAACCGTCGTGCTGGGGGGTCCATGGAGCCGGCTTGCTTGGTCGGGGTTGCGAAGGGGTTGGGCTGCTGCAGGCGGGCTGCCAGGTTGCTGTTGGTGCGGGCTGGGATGCGAGATGGGGTTATGGATGAGATTGATGAGATTGATGTGCGCTTGTTCAACGCCGGCCGTCTTGTCGTCGGGGACTGCTGCTGTTCCTTCTCGTCAACCATGACCCAGTTCCGCCGCAGCTCGTCCAGGTCGCCAATCATGCCCGTCTGCCTCCTCTTGGGCGCCGGCCGGTCCGACATTGTGTCTGGGGACCCCTCGCGCAGAAGCTGCTCCTGCCGCTCGAGTTCTTGCCTCTCCCTCTCCTTTCGCTCGTGCTCACGCTGTTGTTCCAGTTGTTGCTGGTGAATCCGCTGCTGTTCCTGCTCCTCCTGTTCCTGATAGTCGCGGTATATCTCCTCTTGCCTGTGGTCTTCGTAGTCCGGGATGCTGTCTGGGAGGTAGGATACTGCGTCGGAGAAGACGGGAAAGGCGCCAGGTGGGCTCTCCGAGTCCTCGCGGTCCTGAGGAGTTGGCGGCAGGTCGGTCTGGATTTGGAGCTGGGGGTGGTTGTTGACGGGCTGGCCGTTGGTCTCGTATGCCTTGCCGCCGCCTGCCCTAAAGCCCTGGAAGGCACCGGCGCCGCCCCTGCAGAACTCCCAGACCTTCCCCACGACGCCTCCTATGGCCTGGAATGCAAACGTGGTCCAGCCTGCTGCGCGGGGCGAGGTGGCTGTTGCCGGGGCGAGGATGAGGGGGATGGTCCTGTACAGGCCGAGGGTCGGGGGCGGGTCGTCGTGTGGTGTTTTTGAGCCCAGCTCGAGGCGGCGGCGGTAATCGACGTCCGAGTACAGGCTATCGTCGAGGCCGGCAGCACTGCCGGGGGTGGCTTGTGTGCCGGGGGTCTCTATCTGGGCTGCCAAAAGGTACCTGTCCTGGCCGCGCGCACTGTCCTCCATGGCGGAAACCTTATTAAAATACGAGGTGTTGGCTCTGGTCTCGTCGTACGTGCGCTTCCTACCTAATCTCGGGGCTGGCATGCCGGTGTTGGCGGAGGTGTTCTCGGACAGCATCGAGCCGGAGAGGTTGTGGTTGGACGAGGTGGTCGGCGAGGCGGGCGGGCGGAACATGTTGGCGTTGAGGGCGGTGGTGGTGGACGGGGTGGTGGGCTCGGAGCAGTGGAAGGTGCCTGGCATGTATAAAGGCGACGCAGACGCCATGTTGTGGGAATGGAAGCGAAGAGAGACGGGGAGACAGAGAGACAGTGTGTGAGGGTCACGAGATCGGGTGGAGGTCCTCCGTAGACAGGCCGGTTGCAGGCGTGGAAGCGGCACGGGAGGAGCTCGTGGTGGAGCGAGCTGTGGAGCCCTGGGCTCTGGGCTCTGGGCCTCTGAATCTCGGGGTCTCTGGGCGGGTGGGTGGAGTGTGATGTGATGTGATGTGTTTGTTGTGACTGAGGCAACAGACAGATAGCCTTATGGGAGGATGCCGGACGGGTTATGGTCGCAGTGGATGGGTTGTTGGAGCTCGAGCTCAGCCAGGACTCAGGGTTTAAAGTTCAGGACGTCGTCGCCGCCTGTGCCGCTCACGCATGCTCTGCCACGGCCTGGCGCGAGTCGTGAAGCAGCATTTCTGGCCCGGGAGCTGGCCAACCCTGCTGTGTTTCGCCCTCGAAAGATTAACTTCAAATCTCCGCCCAAGCCGTGGAGTCGAAGTCGGCAGTGTGCCCGCTGATGGAGCA
Source organism: Diaporthe destruens (assembly GCA_036986855.1). NCBI lineage: Eukaryota > Fungi > Ascomycota > Sordariomycetes > Diaporthales > Diaporthaceae > Diaporthe > Diaporthe destruens. The sequence continues at coordinate 1,441,740 of BTXE01000011.1, read as the reverse complement.
AGTGACGAGGTTGTGGGATGTTGGGGAGGCGAGGCGAGACGAAAGGGGACGACAGTAAATAAAGAAGAGCAGGCAAGGTGGGCAGGCCGACGTCAACGGTTGCAGGGATTAACGTGACGCATCGGTTCTTGCTAGCGCAGAATGCCGAGTGCAGAGTTCGGGAGCTGCCAGGGTCCAGCTTCTTCTTTTGTTGTCGTCAGTTCCAAGGTTAGCTCGAGTTGGGTTCTCTGGGCTGCTCTGGGCTGCTCTGGTCTGCTCTGTCTTCTCTGTCTGCTCTGTTCAGAGAAAAAAAGTCGATGGATCAGACAATCCGGTAGTGCTGCAATAAATTTGACGTGTTTCGAAATTGATGAGCGCGTGGGTGCGTGGCTGCAGCCTGTGGACCTCATCCAACTGGCGGTCGACCACAACGCCCCAGAATGCTGCAAGATTACAGGTGCCCGTCTCTCTGGTTTGGGGGGCAAGGTGGGACCTGCTTTGCTGCAGGGCAGTGGTGGGAGGGAGCCAGGCCTGCCAGGCAAACCGGGGACTGGTGCTGTGTACACTATTGGGCAGGGCACAAGCTGGGGGGGGGGGTTGCAGGGGCTTGGGGGGCTTGGAGCCGCGGTTCGACCCGAGTGAGCGGTCAGACGGACGAACAGGCCAGCCTTTGAGTGGCTTTGGGCGTGCCGTTGCTGTGGAGAAGGCCGGGCAATGTCAACAGTGCTTGTCCAAAATGAGGGGGGCCGATGGACCGACAGGGTTTGGGATACCACGTGCAGGGCGACAGGTGCAAGCACGAGCACACGTGCCCGTCAATCTCGAAGCTGTCCATTAGATATACAGTACTGTTCTAGCTGCTCCCCTCGTATCCTAGCAATATTGGATGTTGATGAAGCAGGTGCTTATTGTGTACGGCCTCACATTCTGTACTGGGCTCTACCAGAGCAAGCAGCGAGCAGCATGATACCAGAGAGTTGGGGTGTCGCTAAAACCCCAGCAGCACATCAAACCCAATCTAGAAGAAGAATCAAGATACAATCATGCCAAATCCCGTGATTTTTCGTCTACATTATGCTGACGCTGGATCTATCGCCCATGACCAAATGCCAGAAAACACCCCCAGCCCGACCCACCACTCTGTAATTGACTCCCATGAAGCATCAAGACAAAAAGAAACGCCCGAGTCCGAGTCTTAGTCTGAGTAACGGCACCCGAGCCCAATACCCATATCATGTCGCCATGCCCACCCACGCGTGGACGTCAGCCCTTCCAGTTCAAGGCGCACCGCCCGCGCCCTTGTAGTACTCATCCACAGCCTCGAGGTGGTCCTTGGCAACACCGCCCTCGACGCCCGCGTCGCCGTGCACGTGGCCCTGCCCGGCCCAGTACGCCTCGCGCTCGCGGATGATCTCGGCGGCCCACTGCTTGGTCTCGTCGAGCGCGAGGCGCGTGGCGACGTAGGCGAACTCGCCGAGGTCCAGCCGCCGCTCGCCGCGGCGCTCGTACTCGACCATCTGCAGCAGCAGCTCGACCTTGTCGATGTCGTGGACAAAGAGGCTGTCGAGCGTCTCGCTGTCCTCGTACTCCTGCCACAGCGCGCGGATCTCGGCCCCCACGTCGTTATCCTCCTTTGCACCGCCCCAGATGCCCTTCAGCAGGCTGCCGGTGAGGTAGTCCATCGTCTCGGCCTCGCGCCGGCTCTTCTCGGGCTTGGGCACCCCGTCCACGGGCGTGATGTCGCCCACCAGCAGCTCGGCCATGTCGTGCACCAGGCACATGCGCGTGCACTTGTCGCGGTCGACGCGGGCCAGCAGGCTCGGGGGCGCCAGCATGCTGATCATGGCCATGCGGTACATGTGGTCTGCGATGGACTCGCCGCGGGCGATGCCGAAGCGCCGCCAGCCCTCGCGCTTGGTCGTCTTGAGCCGCTCGAGCATGTGGAAGTAGGGGACCGGCGAGGGCGAGGACGAGGTCGGGGTCGAGGTGTTGGTGGTGGGTGGGGCGGGCGTGATGGTGGATAGGACCTTGGCCACGGTCCAGTCGCCGGTTATCTTGGGGGTTATGACGATGGAGGGGTCTGGTGGTGGTGGGTGGGTGGTCACCGTTAGCATGGGGCACGTCAAGAGGAGGAGTTAAAGAGACGGGCGTACCTGGGTTGGCCTGCTTGACGTCGTGGTCGAGGCCGTTGGCCTGCTCGTTGTTGACAGCGCTTGGTGACATTGTGGCGAGTGCTGTTCCTGAGTGTCTGTGTTTTTCTGGGTACTCGGCCTCTGAAGGGAGAGAGATATGGCAAGGAGAGAGAGAAAAGAGGTGGCAGAAAGACCGGGACGGAGGGAGGAGAGTGTCTGTCCGTTTATATCGCGACCGCCCAAGAATTGGGTATCAAAACAATCAACCCGATCAAAAAGATCAAAAGATGGAATCAGGCAGGCACCGTTCCAGAATATGCAGGCGGCCGCAGAAGACAGTCCCGAGACAGAATGTGTATGCAGTCGGCAGTTGGGAATTCCTACAACTGCAGCAGACCCAAGCAGCAAACGGGTGGAATTGTTGTTCTGCCCCCCACTCGCACTCACGGCTGGGTGATCGACAAGCAGTGGGTGGGTTGCGGTGGAGGTGGGGTCCCCTGTCGGATCTTATCTGCTTGCAGGTGCCATTGCCGTTATATCTACCCGGTACGCACGAGTTAAAGGTAGTATATTAACCACATAACTAGTTTTATTTTAAAATATCTAAAAAACTAGCTATTTTATATATAAAAAAAAGGTATTATTATTTATAAAATATTAAAAAGTATATATAATTTTTTTTATTTAATTTTAATAAAAAATAAAAGAATAAAAAATAGTTTTTTTTAAAAAAAAGCAGTTTAATAATATATTTTTAAAATAGTACTAAGATTCTCGCTTAGAAAGTTAAAGTAAATTAATTATTTTATAAATTATATATTAAGTAGTTATTCTTTATTTTTTTTAAAAAGTTTTTATTATATTATTTTAAATAGAAAAAAATTATAAATTTAGCCCTATAGACCCTTAAAAAAGATTAACAAGTAAGAAAAGAGATTTAGAAGTGACCTATTAGACCTCAGAATCACTATGTATTATGGGGGGGTTTCGAGGTTACGAAATAAGCTCTAGCTAATCCAACCCCTGATGACGGCAATGGCGCCTGCAAGCAGTTATCAGCCGGTCGCCCACCCTCCAGAGTCCAGACTCCTATAGGGTTAGGGTAGCCGCAGTGACAGCTGACAGTTCACCTCCCAACCTGGTTTCAAGGTTATAAGGACAGTCAGTCTGTCGACATTCTGTTGACATGACCTCAAGCCCCCCATGATTTATTTCCCTTGCAACTGCCTCATCAGCCAGTCAGATGCCATTCCTCAGCACCTTTGGGTGTTCAACAACCTAGGTAGTCAATTGGCCCTGCTGACAGCACGTAGCCCCAGAGCACATGCTCTCAAGTCTCGAGGCTCAAATTCTCCTTTGAAACTTCCCAAGCATGTCGGCCCTGCGGCCAAGTGGTCAACGGGCTATCCCTCTCGAGATCTTCTTGTTGCACCCTCGACACTGGAAACAGGCCGCCCATCAGGAGTAGCAGCAGCAGCAGCAGCTTCCGGGCCTGGCGTGCCACATGTGCAGGGTTCGTGGAACAGTAGCATCTCCATTCCCTTCTGGGTCACGTGCCTCTGTAGCCCTTTTGCTTTGGGGTGAGCTTGCTGGCGTGTCTTATCATCCCAATTCCGAAGTGTAGTGAGTGGCATCTGGCTTGAGCAGGAGTCTCCTAACCGCAGCAGCCACCAGAGCACCATCGTCTGCCAGGTACCCAAGGTGCCTGCCTGCTTGGACAAGCTCCTGTGAGCATCCAGGCCGTGGTCAAGCGAGGGCCATGGTGATCATGTCATGTCTTATCCTCTTGATCAGAGCTAGATAGAACATCCCGCCTGATGATGCTGATCATTCGTCATCCATGGGGCCAACAGTCTCAAACCTGTAAGAGAAGCCTTCTCTTCTGTCCGCATGACCAAACCACACATCCCTCCTCCGGCGGCAGCACAGACGAGAGCACGTCCGTGGTGGTAGCTGCGCCTGTTGTGTCTAGGGGCAATCTCGGGCTCCTTCTTCTCAGCCTTACAGCCCCTCGGCGCCCGTCAGTAGTTACTCAACTGAGGTGGCTGGCTGGCTGGATGCGCTGCGATACCAAGCTGCCATCTCACAGCCAGCACCCCCTGTCTGGAGGGGTCACCACCACGCTTCACTGCCTCATCATTGCCCTAGGCCAGAGCGGCCGAGGAGCCCGCCGCCCTAACCTCCCCTCGCGCGGACGCGTTGTTGTTGTTTGTTGTGATTGTTTTCTTCTTCACTTCGCGAGATCAACTCACGAGAGCAATGAAAAAAAAAAAAAGAGTAGTCAAGCCGAAGCCCGAAGTGGTTTCAAAAATTAGAGCATTGTCTTGCAAGCAAGATCAATTCAGCGCGAAGCTGGAGAGGTAGACAAAAAATTAGGGTCACAGAGACCAAGCAACTCCGAACGCCAGCCCCGAGGGGAGTGTTCGTGTTATTGTTCTTCAGTGTTTTTCTGCTTCTGTCAGTAGTACCTATATATAAAGACAAAGGAAAAGGGGGGTATGGGGGTTCCCTGAGCACAAGATAAAGTCCTCCTCTTGATGTGACCCGGCCTCCGCGGCATTCCACTTCCGCTTCATCGTGCCTACGGTTCACGGTCCCAGGTCCTCCTCTTTCGGTGCCCATCTCCCTATGTGTGTCGAGGTCGAGGTCGGTTTATAGCCCGGCGGGGGGGCTCGCGTCGGTTTATAGCCCGGCGGGGGGGCTCGCATCGGTTTATAGCCCGGCGGGGGGGCTCGGTTGTCGAGATTTGTCGAGAGTGGTCGAGAGTGGTCGAGAAGAGGGGGGAGCGAGGAGGGGTTGTCGAGAAGAAGGGGGAGGAGGGGTTGTCAAGAAGAGAGGGGGGAAGGAGAGGTGAGAGGTGAGGTGAGAGGTGAGGGGAGGGGAGGGGAGAGGAGAGAGGAGAGAGGAAAGGTGAGGTGAGGTGAGAGGAGAGGGGAGTGGGGAGAGGGGAGGAGAGAGGAGAGGTGAGAGGTGAGAGGTGGGAGGTGGGAGGTGGGAGGTGAGAGGTGAGAGGGGAGAGGGGAGAGGTGAGGTGAGAGGAGAGGTGAGAGGATGAAGGAGTGAGTAGGAAGAATGGAGGATGGAAGAGTTGATGAGAGGTGGTGGGTTGGCTGTGGGTTGACGCTGAAGTTAGTGTGCGAAGCTTGAGGGAGGGTGAAGGTGGGCAGTAAATGCGATGATGGACTGTAAGAAGTGAGGGTGAGGGTGAGTGAGGGTGTGAGATGCAGATGAGGATGGAGGATGAGGTATGGGAGGTGAGGATTGTGGAGGAGGATGAAAAGTGTGAGGAGTGAGAGTGAGGAGTGAGGGTAAGGATTGAAGGTGAGGATTGAGGGCGAGGATTGACAGTTGGTTGGAAGTGGGTGCGTTGATGGGAAGGGTTGGAAGGCGGTTGTGTGTTTGCAGAAAAGGTGTGGGATGTTTTGTGTTGACAGTGAAAGAGGGGCACGTGCGAGACGCGAGGCGCGTGCAAGAGGTCGGGGGAGCTCTGCTGGCAGCTCTGCCTAGCAGTGCCACTGGAGGAAAAATTGCTTTCATGGAGAGACTCTGGGCTCTGAAGGGGCAGGGAGGAAGGGAAACGAGCGCGGTTAGGACGATTTGTGAGAGAAAGGTGTGCTTGTGGATGGCAGAGTGTGTTTCTGGGGTTTGAGGGATGAGAGGGCATGAAAATGAGGGGATCCTCACGGACGGCGGCGACGACGATGTGGATGAGAAGGGAAGGAAGAATAGTCAGAGGAAGGGTAGAGAAGTAGTGTTGTGAGAGTAGTCGTCGCAAGAGAGAGAGGAGAGGGCGAGGGATGGTGAGGAGGAGAGGGTGTTCGAGAGAACTTACTGCGATGTTGTGATGTGGAATCTGGAGGAAGAATGGATCGTTGACAAGTCTGGAGGTGGGTTTAAATAATAATTGTGGTGGGGGAAGGTGGGCTGGCTGATTTGGGATTCAATTTGGCTGGCGTTCAGGAAATGGAGCTCACCTGAAGGAAGTTAACTTGTTTTTAGGGGAGCTACACCCCCCCCCCCCCCAGGGCTGTTGTTTGGAACTAGGAGAGCTCGCATCTGTCAGGTTGGAAAACGCTTGCTGGACAGCCCAGGCAATGTGCTGCTCACAAGCGGAGGGATGCCAGTGCTGGCGACCATGAGCCACTGACTGATCAACGTAGCGTTGAGGCCCCATGACATGTTCATGGCTCACAGGCTCCTCTCTAATGAGAAGACTCTTACATAGGTATCTGTTCCGTCTATGAGGAATGCCAATGGACGGTGGCTACGTTGGGCACTCAATCACCTGGGCACGTTTAGGACCAGTTGAGCAAATTTGAATGTCTTCTCTTCACGAGACTCCGTAGGATGCTCACAACGGCTCAGCGAGCAGTGTGACTCCATGTATGCTGGTGGTGTTGTAAGTTTTGGAAGAGCTCAAAACAAACTTGTACTTGCGGTCCTTGGGCAGAGTGCCAGTGAGGCATGGCTGTCTACAACTGCCCAGATTCTTGTTGCTACAAATGTGAAGAGTGTTCAGACAGGTCTACTCTAAATGGTGATGATAACACTGCATTACTGCAGGCATCATCAACTTGGTCTCTGAAAAATATGTGTGTTTTGGGAAGACCAGCTGCCAACGCTATTATTTATCTATGAGGACCTCTAATCCGACTGCTGGAGACGCCCGCTCTGGTTGTCTCCTCTACCAGACGAGTTTGCTCAAGATTTTCTCTGCAAGATGTCCATGTACCAGGACTTCATCTGGCTGGTCGCAACACCAACTCGATTCATCTGTCCCTCCAGCAGGATGAAGTCATGAGCAGCCTTTGGCCACCCCTCGAGAACCACCCTCGTCTCGGGGTTCCTCACCCGCAGCCGCTTCGCAAAGGCCAAGATCTGCTCCCTCAGCACCTCGCGCCTCCCCACCGTGACAAGCACGTCGCTGACAACCCCGTCCACGCCGTCCCACCAACCGCCGTCCCGCACGTCCCCAGGCATGGCCCAGCCCGCCGCCTCGGCCGCCTGGAAGCTCTGTGCGCCGCCGAGCCCGCTCGCCGTGAGGGCGGTCGACTGCCTGACCACCTTGGCCGAGACCATGTCGAGGTACTCATTCTCGCGGAACGCGGGCCCGCCGTCCACGCCGCTCAGCCAGGGGGACACGAAGAAGGCGCCCGCGAACCTCTGGCCCCGGGGGAGCTCGATCCTGGCCGCGCCGGGGAGGGGGTGGACCAGATGGGCCAATAACCCCGCCGCGATGTGGCCGCCGCACGAGTCCCCGCCAAAAACAACATCGGACGGCGACACGCGGCCGCCGTCGAGGATGACGCTCAGCGCCTCGGCGGCCTGGAGCAGCTGCGTGGGGTACGAGGCGGCCGGCCACATGCTGTACTGCAGCACGGCGACGGCGACGTCCTCGCCCGCCTCGGCGGCCGCGGACAGGTAGGCGTTGCGGCACCAGTTCAGGTGCCCCACGTCGAGGGGCAGGACGTAGCCGCCGCCGTGGAAGAAGAGCACGAACTTGGTGGCGGTGGCGCGGTCGCCCAGCCAGAGGATGGAGCTCTCACCGTCGGAGAGGGGCTGGATGTCGGGCCTCAGGCGGGACAGCGAGGTGCCAGTGGCGGGGTCGTAGGTCAGGATCGCCTTTGTCACGACCGCGGCCAACCAGAGGAGGTAGACGGTGCCGGTCGGGGGCATGATGAACTGCAGCTCTGTCGGGGTCACATTGTTCATCAGGGTGCGGAGGAGGTTGCAATATATGAAGGGCAGGACTGGGAGCCCGCGGCGCACGCATTGTGGGATTGCGTGGACGAGGTTGACGAAGAGGGTTGGCGGTACTGTGAAGTTGTCAGCGCTTCGATCATTGATGCTTTGATATTGGAATGAATGGCCCGGGTTGCCTCACCGATGACGAAGAGCTTGATGGCCAGCTTCAGAATCTCCAGCCAGGACAGCTGGGCCCTGTGGAAGAGCTCATGAGGCGCCATGATAGCTTGATAGATGTGATGAGCTTTACTTTGTAATGAGAGGCATAATTCGTTGCCGTCGGACTCCAACCAGTTGACTTCAAGGTTGATCGGTGATCTCTACATTAGTTGCCGTAAGGGAGACGGCTGGAACGGACAGGCGTTCTTTCACATGGGAATTCGAACGTTTAAATTTCAACACCAATTCACATGTCCGTTGCTAGACGAATCCTTTGAGGCAGCCGCACGAAACCAATTGTGGATCGTCAGCACTACTTGACCAGCTCGTGCGAGGTAGAATAAGCTGACTGACGATTGAGGCGCACACCGCTCGGCGCATTTCCAGTTGCGAGACGGGAGGCACACCTGAAAAAATGGTCCCACTCATAATAATGAGATGCTTCTGCCCTACCGACTGACTTGCTCTGCAGAAAAATGCGTGCATGTGAAATGGCGTGAGGAGTTATTGGTAGCCGAGCCTGGATATACGACATATGCAAGGCATCGGTGCGTCCGTTCACGGGTGTTACACACCCACATGCAACTGAACATCTCCCGCAGCGGTGACACCCCTCGGTGAGTTGAAGTGGGGACTGTGCAGCCTCGGATGGCCACCCACCTAGGTGCCTGGGTGCTCTGCACATCTGTCCAACCTCAGCCGTGGGTGCCAGGCCGCGCGGTTGTGAGACGCGGTTGGTGAGCGTGGAAGCGCGCTTACCCCGGACACGAGAGAGACGGTCGGTGGGTGGGGTCAGAGCCCCCACTCTGGAGTACCTAGGTACCAAGACACCTGACGTATGTGCCCAAGTACCCAGGTACCTACTATCGGGGGCCCTCACCGGCGGGGCTCTTGGTCCTGGATACCAAGCAGATCTGACAGTTCTGACAGCACGGATCATTGGCCGGACCGGCTTATCGCAAATGCCCCTCAATCTTCTCTATCCCCCACCTGACCCGTGTACTCCGAAGTCGCCAGAGCGTCATATCGATTGGCCGCATTGCCTTCTCCAAAAAAAAAGTTCAAAGCCTCGTGCTACTGCTACACCACGACTTTCTCGACCAAGATCCACTGATCCGAGGCAACGTAATACCATGTGTGGTATTTCGGGTATAATTGTATGTTTCAACAAATTCATGTTCGACCCGGGCAAATAAACGCGCCTCGGGACGGCAAGGCAAAACAGAGGAACCCCCGGGACAAGAAACCGGGACAAGAATCACGAAACATGCTGACTCTCTCTTGCGACAGCTGGGCGATCCAGAAGCCACCACCGCCGCCATCGACCTGCACGAGTCCCTCTATTATCTCCAACACGTCAGTTTCCCGATCGCGAAACCTCTCTGGCCACAGACTGCACTTCTTTTTCTCTTGGGAGGAATGCTGACGCTCGGAATAGCGTGGACAAGATGCTGCCGGTATTGCCGTGTGCCGGGGCGGGAGGGTCTTCCAGTGCAAGGGCCTAGGCATGGCCAGCAAGGTCTTTGACGATGGCAAGCGCGCGACGCCGGCGACGATACCTGGCTACATGGGGTAACCTCACCCCCGACAACATCATGGCCATCGCGACCAGACGAATGGACAGGGGCTGACATTGCGCCTGCGACAGAATTTCCCACCTTCGGTACCCGACTGCCGGCACCTCATCTGCGTACGCTCGACCAAATCCCCGGCCAGATATGCCTTGCAGCCTCAAGCCTGACTCGAGCAAACTTCTAACCTCTTGGTCACTGTAGATCGGAAGCCCAGCCCTTCTTCGTCAACTCCCCCTTCGGCCTGTCAATGAGCGTCAACGGAAACGTCGTCAACGCACCGGAAATCGTCAAGTTCTTGGATTACGAGGCTCGCCGCCATGTCAACACCGACTCCGACTCGGAACTCATGTACGGCTACCCGTCTGTCATGTTTCAGTCCCGCCTTTTTCGCTAACCCAAGACCCATTCCTCAGGCTTAACATCCTCGCCTGGGCCCTTGGCGAAACTGGAAAGCGCCGGGCCAGTGTGGAGGATGTTTTCTCTGCGCTGCGCGAGGTATACGCAAGGTGTCATGGTGCATTCGCGTGCACCGCCATGATTGCCGGCTTTGGCATCTTGGGCTTCCGGTACGTCTCGGCCCCCTTCCATCCTCCGTCGCGCCCTTCCGAATCTCCCAGCTAACATGCTTTGCCAATCTTGCAGTGACGAAAATGGTATCCGGCCCCTCTGCCTCGGATCTCGACCATCAGAAACCCTCGAAGGCGCTACAGACTACTTCTTGGCTTCGGAATCGATTGCTCTGACACAGCTTGGATTCAAGAACATCGTTGACATCCTGCCGGGCCAGGCTGTCTTTATCCAGAAAGGAGGCGTTCCTCAGTTCTCACAAGTCGTGCCGGCAAAGTCTTACACCCCTGATCTGTTTGAGTATCTCTACTTCGCAAGGCCTGATGCGCACATGGACGGGATTTCCGTCCATCGTAGCCGACAGAAGATGGGACTGAAGTTGGCCAGCAGGATGAAGCAGGTTTTGGGCGAGGACGGGGTACGGGATATTGATGTTGGTATGTCACGCATGTTGTTCCCTTCCTCAATAAATTCACCATGTCTTTCAATCCCTGCGCACCAATGTGTACTTGACTGCGGCCTGCTGACATCTCGTTCTAAGTCATTCCCATTCCTGAGGTTAGTGTTCTCTGTGTGCTACATCTCAGGCAATCAGCCGTTACTCACCAACCTGTTCCAATTAGACTAGTAATACGGCCGGCGCCGAGCTTGCTAAGGAGCTGCAAATACCCTTCTCAAATGCGTTTGTGAAGAACAGGTATATCTATCGCACATTTATCGTACGTACTTCTCCCGCTGGGCGTCAAGCACCTGGGCACGTGCAATGCTGATTCCTCTGTTTCATCCAGCTCCCCGGCCAGAGGGCACGACAAAAAAGCGTCCGTCGGAAGCTCTCACCCATCGCGTCGGAATTCAAAGACAAGGTTGTCTGCCTGGTTGACGACAGCATCGTGCGGGGGACGACGTCGTGCGAGATTGTGCGTGACCCCTCTCCCTCCTTCATGAAGCAGAGACGAAGGTTTCATTGCAGACTCATATCCGAGTGGATCGCACCGCGCAGGCTTAAAACGCCGCGGAGATGGGCACAAAACTTACTGATTTTGCCGATTGCAGGTTCAAATGGTTAGAGAATGCGAGGCAAAGCGCATCATCCTGGTGTCTTGCAGCCCAGAGATCACCCACCCACATGTTGTAAGTGTCGCATCTCACTCCCGAGAACCAGGCACACACGCACTGGCTCTCCAGCTTGAAAAGTGGTTGCTAACCTTACCTGTCCAGCACGGCATTGATCTTGCCGACCCAGCCCGTAAGTACAGCCCCAGGCATTAGGCACCACTGACTTGACAGGGAAAAAGAAAGCTGACAAAAACCGCATCCAGAACTCCTCGCTCACGGCAGGACGCTGCAAGAGATGACCGAGATCATCGGGTGTGACGCCCTGGTATTCCAAACCCTCGAGGACCTGAAGGCAGCCTGTATAGAAGCCGCCGACGAGACGAGCCAGGTGCGGGACTTTGAGGTCGGCGTCTTCTGCGGCAAGTACACGAGCCCCCTCCCGGCGGATTACCTCGAGCGCTCCATGCGGCAGTACAAGCATGCGACATCATCGAAGAGCGAGGGGAGTGCCGGCGCCCTAGTGTCGAGCAGCGGTCCAGTGAATGTACAAGCGCCCTTTGAGGACCACGAGGACATCAAGTAAGCCAGCCCCGTATATCTATCCCCAGACCTGAGATGCGGCAAAATCAATGCTGGGGAAAACAAGGTCGACTAATGATGGGTTTTGCGCAGTCTTCACAACAATCTTAGTACGAGACATTAGGTCGCACCATTCGGGGCGGGCCTGCATCTCTAGGAAGTCCGTCCTTCCCTTGGGATCCTTACTGCCATTGATGCAAGGCCGATGCTAGGATGTGGAGGGCCGGCACAGAGGCCGGGCTGTCATAGAGGGAGTCCAAAGGATGGACGGTGCTGGTGGTAACCAGTGTGGTTTGGCCTCTGTTGCACATATGACCACGAGGCTCTGCTCGCTTTTTTTCTCTCTGTCTCCATCTTGTCTTGGGAATTTGAAGACATGTTGGGCAGAGATTGTATGCCCCGCAAAGGGCATGACGACGTCCTTCTCAGAGAGCATATGCAGGCTTGGTGTTGGGTTGGGTGACTAGACCTCGTGCGCCGTAGACTCCCCCTCCCCCGCCAGAAGAGGGACAGACACATTTAAATTAGAATTGCACGTGTGTAGAGAGAGCGAGCCATTCCAGTAAATATCCCTTACTGCCCACTTTCCAATGTTAACACCCGAGACAGCTCACAGCGATCGATGGCCAGGCCGCCTCAACTTCAATATGGCTGAGATCAATCGCCCATGGCAAAAGCAAAGCAACCACATCGCTCTTTGATCGATCGGTGATGCTTGGCTGATCAGCTGCCCTAACCCTTCCGCCCTCGTGCTTTTGCACTCACCTATTAGCTGGTTGTGACTGCAGCGTGACATCTGCAGCTAATAGGGCGGCTCTATCAAAAGCAGGCTTCCAAGCTTTGGCTGCGGGAGCGTTCGCCACCTCCGTCATATTCAATCCCAGGCGGTCCCCACCAGCCACACATGACGACCAAAGCCACATCCCTTCCTTCGGTCTGCCCTCGACAGCAACCCTCGCAAAGAAATCCTATATTTGTCGTTTTATATCAATTTTGTTATTGATTTCGAATCCCATTCACAGACCTATCAACAAATAAATCAAGAAAATAATGTCGGAAAAGCCGCAGGCACAACAAGAAGGCGGCGGTGCTGCTGGCGCTGCTGCTGCACCACCTCAACAACCCCCCGCCGGATCTGGGGCCGGATCTGGAGCCGGATCCGGAATAACAGCAGGGCTGCCCATGGCCGAGATCACGCAGGCCGCAGAGGCGGCCAAGGCGGCGGCGCGGTTCCAGGACGCGGCGGACGCCCTCAAGAAGCAGGCCGCCCTCGTCAGGGACCCGGCCGAGCGGGAGCGGCTGTGGCAGGCGGCGTACGCCAAGGAGAAGGAGGCGCACGGGGAGAGCAAGAAGGCGAGGTGTGAGTTGCATGTGTTTTTTCAATCTCGTGTCGTGTTATGTCATGTCATGTCCCTACTCACTCACTCACGACAAGCTGTCTGGCTGGCTGGTTGATAATAACTAACCCATCGCTACACACACACACACACACCAGAAAGAAAATATGTGCTGACTGACATGACACCTGCGCAGTAATGGCCTCGGGCTGGGGTCAGGGGACAGGCTTCGGCATCGGCATCTCGAGCGCCGTGGGCATGGGGCTGGGCAACCTCGTCGGGGCGCTGCTGAGCGGCGTCGTCGCCGTCCCGGGGAGCCTGATCGGGGCGGGGGTCGGCGCCATCCACGGGCCGTGGTACAGGTTCAGCGAGACGGTCATCGGTGGCGGCGAGAAGTCGAAGAAGGAGGCTGATCAAGACGCTGGTCATGACAGCCTCGGGAAGGACATGGACAAGAAATCGCAGTCCGGTGGGGCAGACGAGACGGACGAGGAGGACGAGGAGGCGCACAGGAGGATTGTTGATGCGGCTAAGAAGCTTGAGGAGGAGGAGAAAACGGGACAGAAGTGAGATGTAAGTGGAGGGAGGGCTCATGTTGGGGCGACGCCCGGCGGATCGAAGGAATGTTTTGGATGGACACATCAGCGGCAATGATTGGGCATTTGGCACGACAGCATACAACAAGCGAGCGTTGAATTTGACTTTTTTCATATCAATCAAAGCAACATGAATGTCTATCTTGTGGCCCTTGGGAATCCGGAAAAGACTGCAAAACAGTTCAACTACGCAGGTATCAATGGACGATGGGCAAGCCACCCATGGGCCGGTCGATGAAGGCGAGTGGCCCTGAAATCTGGCTCTCTCATCCTCATCCGGTCGCTCTCGGACTACTTGGTAGGCGCAGCCATGGCTCGAGACGACACGGGGACCTCAAAAACGGCCCAAATTCTCTGGGCAGTGTGATGCGGTCCCACCCCTTCATCGGGCCAGATTCCCAGCCAAAGAATCTCGTCTCGCCATTGTAGGTGTATGGGACTGATGGGTCACTGAGCAGCCACCGGTCTGGTTTCGAAGAGCATAGTTCATTCCCACAAACGCAGAGTAGATGGTCTTCTATTCATATGTAGTCTCTTCAAGGACGCTCGTATATTTCTCGGGGGCAGGTTCGAAGATATCTGTCTGCCCTCGTCGTGGGCTAGGACACCTATGAAGCCTTCCTCCTTCTGATGATGTTTTCTTCTCTGGGAAAACTATTCAAGTCGTTATTCAGAAGAGAGTAGGAGGAAGATATGTAGTTTGCTCGCCTCGGCGTGGTGCTTACGAAGAGTTGACTTGGAATACGAAGAGGATTCGTATCAAATCGTCAAGAACATCACTTGGGCAGACATGAGCGTCAATAACAGAACTGGCTGTTTAAGCTGCCCAGGAAATTCATGGCCAGCTGCCACCAGGCCCGACGGCCGACCTGCCGGCCCAAAGGAAACGGTTGAGCTCGGAAGTAAGTCTGGACAAACGCTTCGTTATGCGGTGGTTGGTAAAGGACAATTCACTGAGATAGACTCACAGGTGGGTCAGTCAGAGCATGCGCTTCCGACCCAGTCACTGCAGCTGCATTTTGACCGTCAATTCCAATTTCCACCTGACCTGGCACGCGTCCATTTCGTGCGTCCATCCATCCACCCACCAATCCGTCCATCCATCCTGCACAATCCACCCTCCACCCACCACCAACACACACACATCGATCCAGTTTCGACTGCTCGACTGCTGCTTCTTCTTCTTCCATCCACCTGCACCGGTATCAATTTCAGTTTGACTGCCATTGCCTTCTTCTATCCATCTGCCCAAGTCGCAATCCGACCACTACCACTGCTTCCCATCTCCATCTGTCCTTCGTCCATCAATCGGCCTCAAACGAGACCAATACCACACACACTCAATCCTCAGAGCCCCAATCCACCCACAATCAATCAATTGCCTCTTCTCTCCTCGAGCCCTTTGCCTCTGCCTTTGCCTACCATGGCCATGATGAAACGGTCCGTCAAGGGCCGCCATTGTGTGGCCATCACTCGCAAGGTCATCGGCAGCGTCGCCTCGAGCCACATCTTCCACGCCATGCAACGCATGCGCCATCTCCCCCCGCCCTCTGTCGCGCTCAAGCGCCGTGATACCTTGGGCGACCAGCTCGCCAACAAGAAGGCCGCCGATATTTTGACCCGGATCACTCGTCGCAAGGCAAGATAACTACTTACCTACATAGACCCTCCCCTGTTTTCACAAACGGCTGGGCTAACGGCAGACAATGTAGCACCGCAAGTTCCGTGCCACGCTCAAGGCGGCCTGCCGTCGCGGAGATTAGAACTTTTCGCACGGTATGGACGTCGGCCAGGGTGGTTTCTGTGGACAGGCGGTCGGCTTTGCTGTCGACTATGAGGGAGACGTCATGGACATTGATACGGAGGTGGACATTGACATGGACTTCATGGACATCGACGACGACGACACCGACATGAGCGACGACGACGACTTTTCTTCCTGCCCCTCCACCCCCTCCACCCCCTCCACCATATACTCTGCCACCTGGACCCCGTCCCCCAAGTTCGAGGTGCCGTCGACCCCCCAGTCGATCTACTCCCAGACTTTCAAGGTCCCCGAGAGCCCAGGCTCGTCTTTCCATCAGACGATTGCCGACACACCCACCCCGGCCAACAATGCCTTCGCTCCGATGCCCGTCTTCTCGTCCAACACGGACGGCGTTGTCTCTGCGCCGCCCCAGGCCCCGGCCAGCAACAAGAAGAACAACCACCACGCCGCTGCTTCTCCCTCCCCGGTGAGAAATGGCCCCATCGCATTCACCATGGAGCCTTTCAGCCCCCAGGAACCTGCAGCTCAGAAGCCTGCCGCCCAGCAGCAGTTCCCTACGCAGCAGGGCCCAGCTCACCCTCAGCAGCAGCCTGCTTCTCCCTCCCCGGTGAGAAACGGCCCCATCGCATTCACCATGGAGCCTTTCAGCCCTCAGCACCCTACCGCTCAGCAGCCAGCAGCTCAGAAGCCTGCGGCCCAGCAGCAGTCCCCTGCTCAGCAGGGCCCAGCTCACCCCCAGCAGCAGCCTGCTCAGGAGCCTCGCCCCCAGCAAGGTCCAGCCCAGCAGCCCGCCACTCAGCCCACCCCGGCCCAGCCGAGTGCAGCCCAGCCTCCCCGGGCTCACCAGCTGCCTCCCCACCGCGCCATCAAGCCCCTTGAGCCCCAGGCAATGGAGCACCTCTCCCACGGCCTGGGCTCATTCCACATCTCCAGCCCAGCCACCTACGACTGGACGCCGGCGCCCAGGTTCGGCCCCTACGTCGGCAGGGCCAACAGCGAGGCCTTCGAGACCAGGCTTGCCTTCCTGGCCGACCAGCCCCTGGAGCGCCTCGTCCGCCGCATGACGGGCACCTGGTTCCACGTCACCAAGGCCAAGGACCAGGACTGGACGGCGCCCACCCTCTACGGCCCGTTCGTCGGCAAGGAGAAGAGCGCCGCGTGGGAGGCCAAGTGGGAGGCCTATTGGGAGGCCTTCAGGGCTGCTTCTGCCGAGGGTGAGGCTGTTGAGGTCCCGCATGTCGACAAGGGCAAGGGCGTCGCTACTGAGCCTCAGCCTGCTGATGAGGGGGAGAGTGCTGCTTCTGTGCCTCAGCCTCAGCCTGCTGATGACGAGCAGACCGCCGCTTCTGTGCCTCAGCCTCAGCCTGCTGATGACGAGCAGAGCGCCGCTTCTATGCCTCAGCCTCAGCCTGCTGATAAGGGGAAGAGTGCCGCTTCTGCCCAGGCCACCTCTCCAGCAGTGCCGGTCGCCTACGACTACGCCTACGCCAACAACATGATGGATCACATGTACTACTCTGCACTGCCTCGGCTCGCGGTCGAGTTCAACTCCCGTGACAAGCCCTGGTACACCGAGGCCCGTCGGGCGGACCAGGTGGACGACCTCAAGGAGAAGATGGAGCGCATGGAGCTCAACGGCGAGAGCTTCGTCATGGTCGACAACGCCTATATGGATCGGGCCACCCTCGACCGCATGTCGCTCTGCGAGCTCTTCGACGACTGGTGGACTGATGTCATAAGTGAGGATCTGTTTATGTTCTTCAGGGATTGGAGCGAGGACGACCATACTGAGTTCGGCAACCAGCTGAGGGACGCCTTCAACGCGTACATCCACAGCCCCCCTGCCCCGGCCGAGACGGCCGAGGACGACTCCGACTAAGCAGTAAACTTCCGGCTGCCTCCAACTTGTTCGAGTACTACTTCTAACAATCTGTACAAACTACATCAAACTCTCGAGGTATATTTCGCCAAGAGAATGCCCAGACCGGACTGCACGCGCTACGAAACCAACACGTCCTCACACTTTTAGATTGCGCCGGAAACCTACGCTGGTCTCCCTCTCCCTATCTATCCCGGGTTGACCGCAGGACTTCTCTCCGCTCTTGGCGTCACAACACAATAGACACAGAGAATGACCGCCCGGCCACACACACACACACACATAAGCGCCGGCCCCCGTGCGCAGCACGCTCGAGTCTACTCGCGTGCTGCCGACCGCCCGGCTGCTCACTCACCTGGGCACTAATACTTCCGCCCCGCCCGCCGGCTTCAGAATTTCCTCCCGAAACACTGAATAAAGTTCCTGCGCGCAATGCGCCGCCGACACGACACACACACCGACACTCTCCATCCGACTCGTATTGGGCCCGCCTCTGCGGGAATGCTCTCCTCACCCCCCCCCCCGGTCTGCAAGGAACCTTGCTCCCTGACCCCGCGGGTGAGGATCGAGGACTTTTACGAGCCCGGCTGGATGGACCGACTACAAAGGAAAAACTATCGGTGGGAGGTTCCGATCATGGCGTAGGGGATCATGGCGGCGGTCTCGGTTTCTCGTCCTTCAGGTATTAACATAGAATTCTGATGAGGTCTGGTAGATATACCTTTTGGTGCTCCTTAGTTAAGTAGAGCTCAATGAAAGGATGAAAACGTACATGAGTGCTCCTGACTGGGATCAATGGTATTCTTCGAGCATACCTTTGCAGCCTCTCGGGGTATTCGTCACCAGCTTTGCTTTCTAGGTAAGTTGATCGGATTAAGATCTGATGAAACGTGCTCCATACCCAGAACCCACGCCGCAGGGACACCACCACTTGGATTCGGCCGAACGCGTCCCATCTTATTTCGTGGCGCGCATTGCTGGGTCATCCTTGAACGAACTCCTCCAGGGCTCCCGACCCGGGTACGAACGTAGATTGAGCTTATTGCCTCGGAGGGGTGTCCCGTCCTCACAAGCGGACGTTGGTGAAGTGTAATCTTTCCCATACGTGCTGACAGTGCTCATCTTCCAGCGCGTAATCCTACGTCGAGGTCACACCACATACACACTATTGTGTCTGATATGTCTCAACACATGAAGACCACTGCAATGCCCTGCTGCCCGAAAACGAGTACGAAGCACATCTAGTCTCTCCGAATAATACCTAAGTAAGGGAGCGCGCGGAACATGGGACGACGCCATCATCGACCATTGTCATCATCAGTCATCCCTACGTTTCGGCATGGGAGCCAACACAGGTTCTCGCGAGTACCAAGACGGTTAGAAAGGAGGGCCACAAGACGGCGTCGGTCTCTCGCAGCCCTTCAGAGGAGGCTCAATGAGGCATCGGGCTATCATCGTGGCTGCGGACCTGAAGCAGCCCGAGACAGTACAGGCGACATGTGAGAAGGTGACCAAGGAGCTGGGGGTCCCCCCACATGATCGGTTGTACACAGCGGTCAGTGTCTTTGTCCCTTGGAAGGGGGGAGAGGGAGGGCCACAGCCTGGCACGGAGCCCAGTCTGAATGGATGGATCTGAAGGCGTCGCCGGGCTTACCAACCACTGACACTCCCTCGCACCCACAGCCGCAGATGAACTCGGCTCAAATCCCTTTCACAGTTTTGACGGCCCGGCTGATCGAAGTCTTTCACTTGAGCAACATCTCAGCATATATTTGAGGCCTAGAAGTCTC
The DNA here is from genome assembly GCA_036986855.1 of Diaporthe destruens. Classification (NCBI taxonomy): domain Eukaryota; kingdom Fungi; phylum Ascomycota; class Sordariomycetes; order Diaporthales; family Diaporthaceae; genus Diaporthe; species Diaporthe destruens. The sequence continues at coordinate 1,422,579 of BTXE01000011.1, read as the reverse complement.
GAGGAACGGACCCAGACTCGGAACACGAACGTGTCTCTTACAAATGGTGTCTCGCTGGCTGAAAAGGGCATAATACTCATGTCTTATTTCGACTAGCAGCGATACCTAGGCAAGTAGTCATTACTCCGAGTTTCCACCACAAACACTCAAGCCCTCACGTTTTACATCAATGATTAGAGTGAAACCCCCGTCTCCCCCCTCCCCCCCCCTCTAGGAACAGATCCAGCTGACAATGTTCGCAGTAAGATGCTTGCGGCACGTCAGATCCGTGGCCCCAACCTCAGTGGCCGCCCAGGACTGGTCAGGTGTCACGGTGCAGTCCGTGGTCCTGAACACAAATGCCGTCAGCATTAGGGACCACCTGCCTGCCCTCATCCCAAGACGAGGGACCGACTGTCCGCCCGCGGCGGAGACGAGGACTCACTTGTACAGGTTGCAGCCCGTGATGGGCCCGCCGCCTGGGATCTCGATATAGTTCACATCACCGATGAGCGCGGCCGGGGCCGAGGGGAAGTCCGCAAACGTGTCTATTCACCGCACATCCACTCCGTGTCAGTTTGTCTCGAGTCAAGTCAACCGCGGTATATTATACCCGAGGGTACCTGGGCTCGGGGTTGCCTCACAGCAGACGTTCGCCTCGACCGTCAGTGCGCCACATGTGCCGGCGCCGGCCGTTGGCTGGGCATAGGGGCACGCCCCTGTGGCGTAGGTGGACGCCGTGCAGAACTGTATGTCTGTTGTGCCGGTCCGGGGGAGCACGGCGGCGCCGGCTAGGCCGGCCAGTGCCGTCACGCGGAAAAGGCCGAGGAGCTGCATGTTCCTTTGGTCTTTAGTGTGGCCCTGGCATAGAGGTCGAACACGATGGAAGGCTGGAGGAGTCGGGGCTGAGGTTCGAGGTGGTCTACTCAGAATTGCTCGTGTGGTTATCACTGCTGCGAGACACAACTCATGGACAGACAAGCCTTCTCCTACAGCCACGGCCTGAAGCTTATATAGTGCTAATGTCGTATCACCACCACGCGCAGATCCTACTGTTTCTCAGCTACCACGATCCCTTCCAGCTGGGACCGCCGGAAGCGCGCGCCGGAAACCCAAGCCGGCCTGCCTCATACGTGCCATCGTCTTCGTCTCCTCACCGACTACGCTGGCAGTGAAGCTCCCTGGCCGATCAACTGAGGAACACGAGATGTCTATCAACCCAGCCTGCATGCGATTTCTTACAAGAACACCCACGGAAACAGCCCTATCACCCCTCCCTCCCTCACCGGCAAGCGGGCCTGCAGAGTCGGCGGGTTCTCTTTTTATCCTTATCGTATAGGAATCGCCCTAGCAGAAGCCCACGCGGGACAATATGCATAAGGCGCAGCAGGGCGGCCACCCGAGTGGCCTGGACAGCCCAGGGCTGCAGGTGGCAAGGGCGACTATTGCATGCAGGTCGGGATGCGGCTCGACGAGTCACTGGGCCACTACGGCGCTGGACCGTCCCGAAGGAGGGGACCGTTGAGAGTATACCATCCGGTCCAACTTAATTTCGGTGAGCGGACGGGCTCAACACATGCACAACTAGTATCTGGCTACTAACTAATCAAATGCTGGCACTGTTTTCTCGCATTTCTGGTTGGTTTCTATTCTGTCAATAAAGTGCCATCGTGAAAAAAAAAAAAAAAAAAATGACTGCTCGTATCATGTCTGTCGAAAATATTGATGACTGAGAGGCCTCGCTGCTCACCGTCCGCACCGTCCCCTATTGCCTTGCTATCAATGCTAGGGCTGATCTCCTCAGCTGTGGCGGGCCCGGAGGGATAACCGATAACAGCTAGAGAAGAGATACTATGTCAAGCTCGCATACCTTAGCCCTCGGGCTGTCTTACTCTGTTGAGTAGGCACTATGGGGGCTGCATAACCCTACTATCTGACGATGTTACAAGAATGACTGGTCAAAAACTCATGGGCTGAGTGCGAAACTATTTTGGTCCACAGACGTCTAAGCGAGCCCACTTACAAGATGGAGATTACGGAGATAGGCGCAAAAGGGTTTGAGGTTCCCCAAGGCTTTTCCCTCCTGACGTACGGAGCATCTACCCTAGGTAGTAGTAGTACTGCACTCTTCCCACCTCGGCCCTCGGCTCCGGGCAAACGTCAATGCGTCACAGGTTGATGGGTACGTTTGTGACACAATGCCGCAGTGTGTACACTACTACTACTACAGTACCCCGTATAGTGGACTACGGAGTACGAAACAGGAGGGACATGACTCTCCAGCACGCACCCAAGAGATCTGCCCCCGACTCATAATTCTCCGATGATGATGATCTTCCTCCCAACCCGCTGCGCTGCGAAACCGAGGCGCGCCTGAATCACTGGATAGGACTTGTCCCCAAAAAGGAATTCCGGACTGGGCCTCTCTCTCTGTCTTCCTCCTCCGAGGACAAGGGCCCAGCAGTTCGATGTGCATCCGCCCAGAAGTTGCGCCCTCTCTCTGTCTCCGCCCCTACCTCATCGTGCAGCGGTGCGACAAACCTTGGGGAACGTTATTTGCTCTCTCTCTTCTCAAGGTTCCGCTTAGACGGTGATGTAATTTTAGAGTTGCCCAGGTGCCCAAGCTTCGGAACGAACCTACGTCGTACGGGGTGCCAGTGGGTACTGTGTATAGGGTGGGTGGGGAACTATAGCTGAGTACTACACCATGTACGGAGTGTACGTGACAGCCAAACAGATAGACCGTCGGACGGGCGGGGCGACAGCCTCGTTGTACATACGGCACTGCCAGTGTACAATATTATTATTCCCCATCTATCCTCGGATGCCATCACCGGCGCGTCTAGTCTCGCCGAGCTCTGGCAAGCGACATCCGAGAAAATGGGAAAACGGGAAAGATCCTCGACGATCCGACCCCATCAGCCCATCCAGCCCGCCAGCCCACCTGGGCACTGGGGTCCGAGTAATGGGACCGCAGGGCACACAAGTCCACACCCACCTGCGCCCTGGGCGGGCATGTAGTACACTAGTAGTATGTTCACTACGGAGTACTTGCCGACATGTCTGGGGCGGCTTGGCGGTGCTGCTGCTGCTGCTGCTGCTGCTCCACGCACGCCCCCCCCCCCAATCCATCCACTCACTTGCCCAGGCCAGTCTGGTCCCCAACTTTGATGCCATCTTGGCAGGCACCCACCCACACACACAGAAGGGGGAACTCGGGACTCATGGCAAGTCAGTCCCGAAGCCAGTCGTGTCGTCCGGTCTGCCGGTCAACGCGTGTACCTCCCCGGGACGGTAAGGGCTGGATTGCATGCATGAGGGTGCCGGCTACAACCGTCCGTCCGTCCCTTCTTTTTGACGCTATCCCGATCTCTTACCTGGCCTCTGTTTTTTTTCTTCCACATCGGGCGCCCCACACGAACATGCCCGTAGGGCTCAGACTTAAGCCGTGGTCAATGGGGGAATATTTGTGAGGCGTCCGGAGGAATATCCCCGGCCGGAGCAATGAGAGAGAGAGAGAGAGAGAGAGAGAGACTGAGAGAGGCACGCACACACACACACACACACATGCAGCGGGCGCCGGCCTGAGCAGGGGATTTCGGAGCAACAGGAATTTGAGTTTGTCTCCTTGTTCTTACTCACAGCTCCGCGACCCACTTGCCGCGAACAGGAGATGCACAACTTGAAGCTACTGTACCTGTTCGGCTAGATATCAGGCTCACGGGGCAGGCCATCCGGGGAACCTCCCTCACCTGAAAGCCAAAAAAGGAAAAAAAAAAAAAAAAAACCCTGGCCCGGTTTCCTTCTTTTGCTTTTTCTTCCTGTTGCTCGCCCGGGGCTAACAACAGGCGTTCCACAGAGCGTGCTCACGGGCGGGCGGCCGGGCGGGCGCGCGTTCGGACGGAAGCAGTATTGTAGCTGAGGATCAAGGTTGGGTCTTCAAACAGCCGGCACGATCTAGCACAAGAGGTTGGTTATTAGGGTGCGTCAGGCCTCTATCACAACCAGCGCCGTCTGTGGTCTGTGTCTGTGTATCTCCTGCGCGCGCAATGCGTTCCTGTCCACACCCGAGGGAGCTAAGTTGCTAAGTAGGTAGCAGTCTGGCATGATAAGCTTCGGTTCGCTCGACATGGCTAATGATAAGCTTCTGGCCGCCCGGGCAATGGGGCCCGAACCTGCGTCTGTCTCTCATCCCAGCTAAGCTTTTGTAATAAAGCCCGCGGGAGGCATGTTCAAGCGGCAAAAGCCCGGCCCAGCCCCCAGGGACCTATTTGATGCGGACATGCAACTTTGAAGGCAGCCACACATCCACACACACACACACACACACACACACATATACAGACACATGCAGAGACGCAAAACACTTGGGCCAGACAAGGTGGGCCCAACCGTTGTTGCTGCTCGCTTCTGCAAGCTGCTGCCGCCCGCCTTGCCCGCTTGAGCCTCAACCTTAAATCCTGCCTGCTGCACAGCGCTGTGCGCCGGAGGGGGGAGGGGGGAGGGGGGTAGGGGGTGTGGTAAGACAAGGGGCCGGCCAGCCGCGGCAAGACATCCGAACGGCTGCCAGTGGCTGGCTGTCTGTCTGTTTTCCTGGCTGTGGACGAGGCTGTCGGGGGCTGGAGTACGTGTTTTTTGCGCCCCGACGCCGTGTGACACCCTCCCTCCCCACACCACCCAGCAAGGGATCGTAAACCTTAACCCGCGGGTGGGTGTGATGTAGTGTAGTGTACGTATGTATGTGAGCCCTGGGGTGCGGGTTTCTTGGCCGTGTGTGTTCATAGGCGCGCGTGTGTGTGCGGCCGGCCGGCCAGCCGGCCAGCCAGCCCTCCCCGGGCGTGCGACACATATCAGACCGCGGTGGCAGGGGCGTGTGTGAAGAACGGCCCGCGCGGGTGGGACTGAGGCCTGGCCCCGGGAAGGACGAAGCAGCCGAAGAAGGGGAGGCAGGATTGCAGGGCAGGGCAGGGCAGGGCAGGGCAGGGCAGGGCAGGGAGAGTTGCCCTGGGGGGGGGGGGCGTGGGAGTAGGAGTAGGAGTGTCCTTCACTTCAAGCTTAATTCTGTTTATAGGGTCCGAGATATCCTTTCTCCTGCCCGTCCACCACCTCCCATGTGGTGAGGCGAGATGACTGACAAGGGGGCCGACGAGAAGAGGGCATCGGGATCGTGAATTTTTTCCAGACCGAAACTTCCGGGGCTGCTGACCGCCCCCACGGACATTACGGAACGTCCACTCCGGGCAGACGGAACCTCGACAAAAGACCGAAGTCTCGTCGAGCCAGCGACCGAAGTCATTCCGGCTCCGCGGTAAAGGGCGGAAAAAAGCTTGGCCGCACGTAGCCGACGACGAGGTGGGATGATGGATCACCTCACACTCACAAGGGGGTGACATGGACTGAGAGATTGGAAAGGCGGTGGGGGGGGGGGGGGAAGAGGGAGGGAGGGAGGTGTGAAGGGAATACGCACAGCGGAGGAAGTCGAAAAGCATTGATCACAGAGTGCCGCCGGGTGAGGGACTGCTGTAATAATTGTCTGTCGCTTGCTGCAAGAAATCCATCCCTGCATCAGCCCTAGGAGCGGGAGAGCCGAGGCATGGCATGCGTAATAAACAGAGAGTCGCGGGGCGCCTTTTCCAGCCAGACAACCCGGTCGAGCAGGTCGAGCAATAATTAAAGCATGCAGCACGTCCGCTTTTGCCCGTCTTTAATTAAGTATGTGCTCGTTGGGCGAGGCTGCTGATCTGACAAGTCTCTGGCAGAGCCTTGCATAGGATTTATGGCCAGATCATGGCTTTGCGGATGTGCATGAACGAACCACACTAGCTGCCCAACCGGCAGCAGTCGTCGGCATAAGTCGTCTGCCCTATGGACTAGTAGTCGCTAGAAGGCGAGAAGGGTCTGTCTGATCTCGAGGGGTGATCAAAGTGGTGTGTAACCGAGAGGAAATAGACCAGCAAACCAGGCAGAAAAGGCTCGTCCCTAGGGGCCTGCCCGCCTGCTAAAACAAGAGCTATGGGCTAGCTGCATCTCCCATCGAAGCTTCAATGCGCGCGCCGTCCCGCCGGTTCGACCTGCCCGGGGAAGGCAAGCTGGGAGTATGTACTCCGTACGGAATAGTGTAGAGTAGCAGGGCCCGGCAGCGCGAGGCGTTCGCCTTGGTAGTACGTAATACGTGCAAAGCATGTTGTTCCTTTGTCCAACTGGCAACGGCCCCGGGCCCGCAAGCTACGCATTGACCGACCGGGCGAGGACGGGGAAGGGGGGGAGGGGGGGGGGGTCTGGATCGATGGGTGAGATATCTGGAAACCGTTTAGTGGCGGCGAAGAACAAGACAAGCGCGGAGCCCGCGCGGCCTTGCTAATCCATCGCCTCTGGCCTGGCAAGCCTGGCTGGGTGGCAGAGCCACACCCACGGCCCTGACGCAGCATCTCGTTTGGCTAACTGGCTTGGTCGCCGGCAGAGTTGATCATTTCGCCTCGGCTTGGCGCTTGCAGGCGTCGCGGGTTGTGGGCGAGATGGCCCGACGGGGAGCAGACAGGCCTCACAGGCAGAGCAAATAGAACAGAGGCCAAAGCCTTGGCATGATATATTCTCCCCTGGTCTTGGCGGGCTTATGATAGCATCTGCTACTCATCCTGAGGCGCTTGCTTGCGCGGCAGCTTGGCGCCCAAGAGGAGCCGTTCCACATTGCGTGCAGGCAGGCCGGCGAGCCAGCCGAGCTAGGCCTCTGTGGCGGCATTAAACTCAAATGCCGCTCGTGGTGGTGGGTGGTGTGTGTGTGGGGGAAGGGGGAGGGGAGAAGGGGGACTTGAAGGGGGATACTCTAGTACTCCGTTGAGAAGACGAGACGAGACGGCGCAGACATAAATGGCCTGCCAAGCCCTAAGGCTCTCACAGATCAGGTGGTCAACTCATGCCTCATGCCTGATAATGCCTCAATGCTTGCTCTGGTGGCCGGTGTGCCTCCCAGGCAGGGCCCGTCCTCTTGGCACATCAAACTCGGCTTGTTTTGGTGATGGAAGCAGGTTCGTGAATGGGATCGTGATGCTTTCCGTGAACACCTGCACTTGGCCCTTGCTTGGCGCCCCTCGGGCCTTGATCGACGGAGAGAAGGCCACGCCGAGCATCCATGGGCTGCCATGGGTGCCATGATGGATTGCCGCTGCGGCCTGCGCCTCACTGACCCCGGCAGCCCATCCTGCCCTGGATGGCAGGATGGCCATCTCATCCCGGCATCTCTTCCCTATCCAAATCCACCCGCCCCGCGGTCTCATTACTTACTGTATGGGCGGCAGATTCGGTTCGGTGAGAACCGGGGCCCGGGTGGGTATCAGTTTGCTGTACGTTGTGTGTAGGCCTGTCTCTATGTACTCCGTAAACTCGGTATGGTGGTGCACATCGCAAGTGTATGTAGGTTGGGTACATGTACGTGTACGTACCTACACTACACTATTGCCTGGGATGGTGGAGAGCGCGGCGGTGGGATCGATCTCGGCCCTCGGGGGTCCCACATGGCCCATTGGAAACGGGCGGTTGGGGTCGCAAAGAGGCGCACGCAACCCTGATCGGAATCGGAGCACAGAAGTCACTCGTCACAACTCGGCTGCAGGTCGCGTGGCAGCTAAATCCAGGTACCGGGCAGCCCGGCAGCTGCCCGGTTGCCCCCAGGTGGGAGTCACTAGTAGCCTGCCCCTTCGCTACAGTTTCGACCGAGGCTGGCGGGCTTGGGCAGGGCCACGGCGAATGATATGCGGGCTTGGGCAGCTGGGCAGCCACACTCGATGCCCACAGCCGCCGTCAGGCATGTGGCATGCCAGGAGTAGGACCCCAAAAGGCCGCCCCCCTCGGGGGTTGTTTCGAAACAGAGTGGCAGAGGCGTGGTGGCAGAGAGAGTGGCACGGCACTGTGGTAGTGTAGTGTATATTCCCGGCTCAAAGCCCAGCATGCCAGCATGCGACGACGCAATCACCGTAATCTATTCCAAAATCCCGACGTTGCAGAGGACCCTGCATGCGCGGCATGGCGAGGCAGACAGCCAGGCCAAGCGCCGGGCCAGGGATCCAAGCTTGACGCCACCCCTGCCGCTTTCTGGCAGCGTCTGGCAGCGTCTGGCAGAAGGCCTGAAGGCCCAGCATGAGGAAGATGAAGGGTATACCACAGTGTAGCATGGCTTAGCAACGGTCCGGGTGGAGGGGCCCTCCCCGTCACATCGCTCCCACGAGGTACATCCGGGCCCTGGCGTGGGCGCGGGCGAGGGCGCGGGCGCGGACGCTCGATATCCAAGTCCCTGGACCGGAGCTGTGGATCGCAACAAGGTCTTGCTGCAGCTCTCGTTTGGATGTGCTTGTGTCGTCTGGTCGTCTAATCCATCCATGCCCCTTTCCCGTCCTCCCACTGCGCGCCCGGACGGAGTTTGACGGGCGAACATTACCCGTGAGCGCCGCAGGCCGGTGGGACTTGCATGTGTACTCCGTATCCATCCGTGACTCCGTACATAGATTGTAGATGCCACACATGGTGGGTTCTGCTGCAACGATACAGCGCCCTGCACAGAGCTTTTGTGCGTGCTCCGACCCGCCTCAAACTTCAGCCCGCCAGCCCGGCCACAGGCGACCAACCAGGAACAAAGCCACTGGATTCTTTCGCTTTCTGGACGTCACGTCTGTCAGTGAGTCGCGGCGAGCAGGCATGTTCTGCAGGCCTGTCAATCTGTCAATCAGTCCTGTCAATCACCCAGTCAGCCCAGTCTGCCACCCAGTTAGTCAGTCTCACAAATCAATCCAGCCAGCCTGCCATCCTGCCAGCCTGCTCACACCCTCCCTCCCAAGCCTCCCAAGCCTCCTAAGCCTCCCTACTGTAGTACCCTCCCTACCTCGACCTTGCATCAGGCCCCGCCCCTCTCCGCCGCCAGACCGTGCCTGTTCGGCGCAGCACCAAAGTTGGCCTTGTGGAGGTTTTCTTGGCGGTCGTCTCTCCTTGCCCTCGTCTTGGCAGGCAACCCCAGCGGGATAGTTGCTGTGGCTCGTGGTGGCTCGTAGTGGCTCTCTGACCTTTGGCACTGCCCCGGCCAACGCCTGTCCAGCTCTGCTGTATGTATTCATAGCACTCTGCTCTGCTCTCTGCATCCCATTCCCCCTCCCCCCTGGCGATCCGAGCGAAGCCACTCCCGGCAGACATCAGATCGGGCAGCTTCGGGGAAACCTTGGCCTAACTATGGCGAGCCCAAGTCACTGTTTCAACTTGCTGCACAACATGTTCAGCGTGACAGGGCGCGCACACAACGTCGTGTCCTCGAGCAGCAGTGATCACCGCCCCGAAGATTCCGCCGCTGCCACACACGTGGCATGGCCCGGGATGATGGGACCAAGGCCACTCCCACCACATTTTTACCACCACCCCCCTCCCCCCGATTCCACTGGCCCCCCAAGCCCTTACTTCTCCGAGGGCGGGCGGCCGGGGTGGGTAGGGTGGTAGCGGGTCGGCGCTGGGAGTAAAGCCCGGAGCCAGCTGTGACAACCTTGTTCTTGGAAACCTTGTTTTCCCGCAGCCCGCTGCAGCCAGGGAGGCAGGGCAAGGAGACAGCATCGGAAAAAAGTCTTGGGCCCCTTGGGAGCTCTCAGCTCGAGCCTGAAGTATCGCTTGTGTGGAGGGCTCCACCTTGTGGGATATGCTTCAAGCATATCCCAACCTAATCGGAAATGATCTTCATTCGTCCTTCTTGGGGCCCTTGAGAGGCATGGCTCACATGCGATAAAAGAGCTCCTCGCCCCGGCCGTCGTGTCGCAGCTCGCGGGAGATCATGTGTAAGACAGCCAGACAGGCCAGCCTAGACACATCCAAGAGGAACACTGGACTCTCTGCGTGTCCACCCCATGCTCGACAACTCGCAAGCATCACGAATGCCCCGGTGTCGTTAAGAACAGCGGCATCTCTCGTCTCGATGGTGGTCCGAGCATGTCAGAAGCACCCGGACATCTACAGCAGCTACACTCACCCCGCCGGCACCAGCTTCAGCATCATCACCACCAACATCAGCACAACGGCTCCTCCAACACGCCCAAGGCCCTCCCGCACCGCCCGCCAGATCCCTATCGACCTGGCCGGCCCCCCTGAGGCACCGATGCCAGACTCCGTCATAGCCGCCACATATCGGGGTCACGTCGCCTCTACCCAGGACGCCTTGATCGTGATCGAAGCCTGCCTACGGGGCATACTGTACCACACCTGCCGCCGCCCGAGGTCATCCGAGGAGTCATCCCTTGCGAAGAGTGGGAATGTCTTCGTGTACGAGAGAGGGTCGTCGGGCATTAGGAGTTGGGAGGACGGAATAACATGGTCGACGCCGCAGAGGGTTGGGAACTTTGAGATTTGCCGGCAGCTGTCGTCTTCGCCGGGTCGAAGCCGGTCCAATGGTACGCACAAGCCGCCCATCACCATGTGCAGCATCCCCATTTCCACACCGTCTCACACGGTCCATGTGCTGATCTTGGCCCTTCTGTGATAGGAAACCACAGCAGTTCGGGAAGATTGTGCCGGAAATCCATCAGCGTGACCGTCCGCGGTATCACGCACCACCTCGTCGCCTACTTCAGTTCCCGTGACTTCACGTCGAACACACTCCAGACGCCATCGGCAGACTTTGGCCTGGCGGGCATCATCCCGCGCCCGGAGCTGTACAGCCAAGGCTTCCGAGCCTCCCTGGAAGAAGACGACCGCGACGAGGTGATGCTCCTGCTCAGGTAGCAGTGGGGCCTGGCGCCTCCCACGAGGAAGCGCCCCGGGCCACGCGCACCAGGTAGGAGTGCGATACTGAAACCGCAACCGATGGCCGTGCCTGCCCAGGGCAAGCTGCAGCCAGCCGAGGACCGAAGCGAAATGCGAAGAGCACTTTGATGTGTACAGCCGTTTAACTGAGGGATCCGGTCGGCAAAACAGGACGACTGAGACCGCCTCCGTCGCCACCACCACCAACACCACCACCACCAACACCACCACCACCAAAAACATCGGCGTTGCCGCAACCATACCGCCGCCTCCTCCGTCATCAAATCCACAACACATGGGAAGGGTTCCCAAGTCGGCATCGGCAGGTAGAACCAACGCCGTTTCTTCTCGGAGCCAAACAACAACACAACTCAAAAAAACACATAGCAAAGAAACACCTACTTCAGAAAAAAAAGTGTAATCAACAAGGTCGGGTTTGGGAGGGTTGCGCTAGACTTCCTTTCTTTCTCGGGACAGGGCAGGCATACCATTAATACAAGGCGCCTGTTGAATAATGACCAAATCCAAGCATCTCATGCATCCGTGATTGCGAGTGGTGTGTGGCGGGGTCGACAAGAAACCGGACTCATCAAGGCGCGTCACAGCCTCAGCAGTCGGACACCTTGCTGTCCGCCTCCTATCTCCTTCGTCCTCGCTTGTCCTAGTAGTCCTCCCATAGGTCCTTGACGTACGCCTCCGTCAGACGCTCGTCGGGACCGTGGGACTCTTGCCACCTCTGAAAGCCGCCCCTGAGCACGCACACCTTCTGCGCGACAGGCTTCGTAGCTTTCTCAGCGCCGTCCCCTTCTCGTTTTTGTTGGGCTTCCTGTGGTGGTGGTGGTGGTGGTGCTGCTGCCGCCGCCGCCGGGCCTTCCGGTGCAGCGACGGAGGCCTCGCCGAACTTGGCCTCACGCTCCCGGATGTACCTCAGGGCGGCGCTGGGGCCGCGCTGTTTCGACAGGGCGCAGTGGAAGACGACGGTCTTTGTGTTCTCGAGCTGGCGCAGGAGGGTGGGCATCCACTCGTCGAGCTGGTGCGAGGGCACCCAGCGGGAGCCCTTGATGTGCCCGCCAATGTGGTCTGTACACGAGATAAAGATCATCTCAGATGTCAGCAACGAAGAGACTCGAACTAGGTGCCAGCCTGCCTGCCCACCCACCTCCATCGCGGACGTCGATCACGGCGAGCGAGTTGTCTGGCGACTTGGCCGCGAGCAGCTCTTGTGACAGCGCCGTCACCTCCATGCGCGGGAGGTTGGCGATTGTGAATCTCGACATGCTTGTTCTTCTGAGGATGGCGTTCATGGGACTGCGAGGAGATTCCAGCGTCCCTGGCTCGATTTGGGATGGAAACCGTCGACGAGGAAGCTTGGGGCTACAAGGAAGCTTTTCGGACTTGAGCTGTGACGTATGCACCCCAACCCTGGCTGATGCTGGTCTTGGGGGGGGGGTTCCGAGCTTAACCCTCCTCTACGTCCAACAAAACAACATTGAATCATGGCCCTCGCCTCACGAGTCTTGTGCGGGAACCTACAAATGTAATTAGCAACACAATCTACTCATGGTACATACCGTCACACATATTCTTGCAGTAAACCCTTCTTCAGGGACAAGTCTCGAGGGGGATAGATTCAGATGAGTCCTTGAACTAGCCCTCTATGGGGCACGCATTCTCTGCAGGTCACTTCCCGTAGCGGTACTATACACAAGGAACCCTATAAGCCTTACGCAGATACATAATAATTACAACCTACGCAACAGTTAATCCTCTATTTAACGGATAGTTACTTTCTTAATATAAAAGTTATGTGATGACTTCAAAGGTTTGTTTTCTTACTCTTAATGTTTAAGTGGTTTCGCTTCTATTCCGCATACGTCCGAGGACATACATGGCGCCTTCATACGGTGGTAAGCGCTCAAGACCCAGCGCTTAAAAAAGTAAGATGTCAATGACAATAGTTAAAGTACAATGAAGGATGACTAGAGAAGAGAAAATGAAGCAAGTTCCTTGGATGAGTAGGTGACATGGTTAATGGTGACAAATCTGGCGAGTGAGTACGTCTGTTTGCTAACCACTACGGAATTGCCTTTCTCAGAGAACGATCCATCTCCCGGGGTGCCCCCATACGCATCTTGGCGCAGATGGAAGAGCAGGAAAGGAAGGAGGCTGAAGCTGAGGACGAGGACGAGACCACTGGCACTGGTGCAGGCAAGGCCTCTTGATAGTAGAGGGCGAAAGATAGGGCCCAACTGGTATGGATTGTCCGTAAATCCAGGTTGGTGGTATCTAGCCCAGTTTCATAATTAATACAATCCAAAGCAACGTTAATTCAGGTACTACTCTGCGCCTGAAACTTGGACCAGTGCTCTCAAACGAGCTTTGCTCGGTTGTCCCCTACGCGGCCGGAGCATTTACCCCTTCTCCTAATAACTCCTAACTATTGCACATACTTCAAAGCAAGCTAGGAGTATTTAACATGCTGGACTTCAAGAACTGTACTCGACAAATGAGGCATAACTTGGGATATAAATCACCCTATGCATGCCCGGGTGGTTGTACGGTTATGGTGAATTCAACCTAGTCGGCCCTTTTTTCACATCATCGCAAAGGCTCTCTTTCGGCTTTTGTGTGTACCTAAGTAAGTAACGTTATTTCTTTCTTGCAGTAATTCTGGCACATAAGTCAGTAAATACTACCAGGTCATTTCCTGAGCAGTTGGCATACGACTCCACGGGACGATAGACCGAGTGAGGACGAATTCATGCAAGAGTTTTGTAAGTGTTCATAATATTTCCTGGCGATCGCAGTGAGAAACTCATGACATTTGACAGATATCGCTCTCCCAATTCCGATCCTTTTCAAATTCGAAGACGGCAAAGAGTGGATAGTCAAAATGAAGAGACAAACCTTGGAATCCACTTTGCTGTACCGACTAACTATATTAGTATACCTGCGGGTCACCACAGCTGATTGAACACGTTACGTCTCCAGGGCAATCTGCCCCGTAAATTTTGCTTGCGAAAACAAACGAGAGTCCCACTGCCCCTGAGTAATTACTAATTATAACTTTTGCTTCCCCCTGTTAGCAGTTCTGCTAGCAAAGACTCTACCGACCTTCTCACATCTATGCAGTCCTGTTAATTCAACCAACACTCAACCCCTTCCCACCTCCGCCTTAATCATTATACCTGTCACTGAATCCCTGCGCATTATATCGCTCGGGCTTTTGCAGGGGTTGTAACCTCCGGAAGAGTGCAGGCTGCTTCGATGTCTCATACCGGCAGTCAGTGGACCTTTGTGCTTGCCGTCACCGCAATTTTTCTCAGCGTCGTGGTCACGCTACAGATTCTGTCGTCCTACGGCAAGGCCTCCCTCGCGGCACCAGCCGAGATCCTCACCTTTATCGACGCCGTCGACTCCTCGGTCGAGGAGAATGAGAGCTATGATCGAGATGTGTTGCGCGTGCAACGCCTAGACGACAAGCTGCGCCTCGGCCGGCTGCTCCGGGAAATCCAGAGGGGAGGAGATGACTTGCGAGAGGAACTCAATGGCCTGTTAATGAGCGAAAGTGGAGACCTCACAAGCGATGACTACAGCGATCTCCGAGATCTGCGACTGAGAGCCACCGCGCGCCTCCTCTGGGCCTCGAAGCGCAAGAGGCTTGAGGACAAGGTCCGCAGGTTAGACATGCTGCGCATGCGCTTCCTAGTGGCCTACATGGGCCTCATCTCATCCGGCCGCGTGAGGAAGACAGAGAAAAGCTCATCATCATACACAAGCCAGACCGCCGCCCGGCCACCTCCGCCGCCGCCCCTGCCACCGCTGCCCCTGGGCGTCAGTACGGGCCTGCACAAGAAGAAGTCACGGCGCCGGCTGAGCCGAGCGGCAGCCCTGGGACGCGGAGACAACAACATGGATGGCAGTAAGAAGCAAGGCTGGGCAGGCGTCATCCGGGAACTGCAGCTGTCACCAATCCTCCAGAAACGCAACGCCCGCGAGCGTCACGGCTACTCCAACATCGGCAAGGTCATGTCGCCCATCAAGTCGCAGTTTACCATGGTGGCAGAGCCTCCGTCGCCGCCGGACTCAACAAAGTCTGACAATTGTCAGTACGACCTCCAGAAGGAGAAGTTCCCCGACTTCAACGAATCGGTCGGTGTTGCGATGTAGACCCTGCGTGCCTATATCAAGTAGTGGCGTCACTTTTGCACGGATACATCAAATGGTGCAAATTCTGACATTCGGTCAGCAGCTGCTAGGAACAATGAGGAAGTTGGCGGCTATTTTACTACCGCCCTGGAGATGCATTACTACGCCTCAGAATGACTTTTACCTATAGATACCCTGCATCTTCAAGGGCAGTAACGCCAGCATGATCAGATTACGAGAAGCATTTGTCCTTTTGTAGCTCAAGAAGCTACCATTTTTATTCTTTGATAGTTGAATCGCGATGGAAAGCTGGAAAGTCTCGACAGTTTTAATATGAAATCCTTTCGTGGTGTGCTCACGGCCTGAGTTTTGGCGGGGACATCCAACGTATGCATGGCTGCAGGACAGAAGATATGCATTGATTCCTTTCAACAGGCAGCTCCGTATCGTATGAGATGCAGCAGGAGACCAATTTTTGGTCTTTCGGAACGCGCAGTCCACAAGTTAATCAAGTAATCAGTCGCCTAACGTTACTTAGTTTCAGATATAAGCCTCATTACCATCATTACACACACATGTAGGCACACTGCCTCGCTCCACATCCAGTCCAGCCCCAATCCTTCGAAAGAAACGTCGCCAATATTTACCCATTCTGCTGGGGCTGTTTGGCCCTAATCGCTGCGGCTGAAGCGGAAATCTGCGGTGTCCGGGATTCAGCTGAGACAGGACACAGCCTGACTTTTTATACCTTGAGAACCGTGGTTCGTGGAACACGTCCATTCTCATCGATTTTGGATTCAGGCAGCTGCAGCGGCCCCAACCAGGAATGGGTTAGTCCATGCAGCTCGCCGTCGCCAACAGGTCTGGCCCGTGTCGACCTGAGAGTCAACGTGGAGGCGTCCGTGAGGCGCAGACCCGATCGCGTGCCTATACCGGGCGTATGCCACTGCAGACATAACAAAGACGTGCAAAAGACCAGGCCCGGTGAACTAATGCATAAATACCGGTAGCCTGTTCAGAGGCGTCGAGCTAGAGAGCGCCATCGTCAAGAAGGGCTTATGCCAAGACCTGTTCAGCTCCGATCAGAGACAGAACAGTGGTATCCGGGGGGGCCATTTCTTGAGCCGCAGCGATCTCCCGCCCCTCAGCCGTCAGATTGGGGCATGTGCATGAGCTTGATTTGACGGACTCCGGTGTTGCTCGTGTCCGAAGACGCAGGTCTGGATTTAGCCGGCATCCGAGTGCATGATAAGAGGGGAGTGAGGCCCGGATCAAGACCAGAATTCCGTGCCCGACTGGCTTGGGCTTTACCAGTCGGTTACACATCATCAAGGCCCGAAAATGAGGAGGTCGCTCGTGCACGGGGCCCTTACGGCCCTCACCGGCCTCGCCGTCGCGTCTGAGCCGTCAAGTTCGAGGAGGAGAACACAGGTCGGGGCGCCATATTTGCGTTCTCAAGTGACGACTCATCGTGGGAACTCGCCAGATGGTCAAACCTGGGGCAAGTTCCGACGAGCCAGTTCCAAGAGACAAGATCCGACTCGCTTGGAGAATCAGCAGACTGGCACCTCTTACACCATCGACATCGAGATCGGCACGCCGCCCCAGCCTTTGACTCTTATCCTCGATACGGGCTCGTCGGAGCTATGGGTGAATCCAACGTGTGCGACATCAGGACAGCCCGATTACTGCGAGTCTTTCTCGCAGTTCGACTACACCTCTAGCTCGACAATAAACGACACGGGGTATTCGAATATGTTAGCCTATGGCAAGGGCAATGTCACAATCGAGTATGTGACGGATGTGGTCAGCATTGGATGTAAGTTAGGAAGATATACCTCCAGAATAAGGTCATGGATCATCATATACTGACCGCTGGCAAACAGCCGCTAGCATCACAGACCAGATCTTTGGCGTGGGCTTCGAATCATACGACATACCCCTGGGAATTCTCGGCCTTGCTCCGCCCACAGACTCGGAACCTCTGTACACATATGTGCTCGATAATATGGTAGACCAAGGGCTGATCGACAGTCGGGCCTTTAGCCTGGACCTCCGAGATGTCGACAGCCCGGACGGCTCGGTCATTTTCGGCGGCGTCGACACTGGCAAGTTTGCCGGGGAGCTGCAGAAGTGCCCCATACTCGACCCCCTGGACACCCCCAGCGGTGCAGACCGCTACTGGATCTACCTCACTGGTCTCGGGATGACGCTCCCGAGTGGTGAATCCGGGCTGATCGCCAAGGGGCAACTGCCCGTGTTCCTGGACAGCGGCGGGACGATGACTCGGCTGCCCACCCAATTATTCGAGGCCATAGGCTCTGTCTTCCCCGGCTCACAGTATGACGCCGAATCTGGATACTTCATTGTTGATTGCGACATTGGTGACGGCTCGGGAAGTGTGGATTTCGTCTTTAGCGAGAAGACCATCAGTGTTGCGTTTGACGATTTTATCTGGCGCGTGCCCAATATGGATGATACATGCGTCCTAGGCGTTCTGGCCGACGACGGTAAGTTAACAGTTAGCTAGTCAAGCGCCCGTGGGCAAGAGGAAGCTGACTCGTGTTACGACTCAACAGAGGAACCCGTCCTTGGAGACACGTTTCTGCGCGCAGCATACGTCGTCTACGACCAAGACAACCGAAACCTGCACCTTGCCCAGGCCGCCAACTGCGGCACCAGCCTCGTCGCCATCTCAACCGGCTCAGACGCGGTGCCATCCGTCACGGGCGACTGCACGGCCACCATAGAGGCAGGTCCCCTGACCGGCTCGCTGACTGCGACAGAGGCACCGTCGACTATCACGAATGGTCCCGGCGGACTCAGCTCGGCTATTGCGCCGGGCCCTGGCGGCACCCAGAGCGGTGGAAGGGTGGCGAGCAGTCTGTGCCTGACGTGCAAGAACACCGCCACGGCGGCAGCGAATCCTTCCGGGACGACTAGGACTGCAAACGCCGGTGCGGTGGAGACAGGTAGCCCTCTGGCCGCGGTTGGTGCGATGGCGATGGCTGCTTTGCTGATCTGATTTGTAAATCAAGCCATAACTGGAAAACAGGCACGATGAAGATGCGGGCAGGTTGGGTATAGGATGATGATATGCAATAAAATTAATTCAGATTAGGAAATAACACCCAGTAGATAATCCCGGCTCAAAATCGCTGAACCCAATTTTCCCACCAAAACGCCCAAGCTAGATGCTGGATGTCAATCTGGGATTTGCAAAAGCTGTCAAAGCTGTGCGGGTCACAACGCAATCTGATCTCTGGCCGGGAGGACGCTCGAGGACGTGCGAAAGTGAAAAGTGGCTCCCAACACTGCATTGATGTGCCGAGGTGTCGAGTCATCCAAACTCTGTGATAGTTCAAGTTGTGAAGTCTCCCAACTCAGCGGCCGCGGCATCGGACGGATCTCATGGAACCTTATTAACGCCGTGACCAGTAGCTTGATTTGACCTCTCCTTCTCCTTCTCCTCCTTTTCGAATCGTTTCCTCTCCTCCTTTGCTCGGATCTTGCGTCTCCACGCCATGCCGTTCCTCATTACAAGGAGCAACAGAGGCGCTCCGGTCAGGTATGAGAACCCGAGGATCGTGAACGTCCAGCCGACCCCGATTGCGTCGTCCAGGGGCGAGACGGCGGCAGTCGCAGCAGCACCGAGCAGGCACCGAGTCAGATTGCCGGCAGCGGTGGCAGCGCCGGCCTTCTTGGGATACATGTCAATAATCAACACGGACGACGCATTCGTGTACCCGATCATCCCGAAGCCCATGAAGAACAACAGCATGCACAGCACGGCGACCGGTGCCTTGAACTCCAGCGCCCACCCCCAGGCGAAGAGAACAGCTGTTGCGAGCGCCAGCAGCGGCAGGCCGATCTCGATGCGCGCGCGCTCTACGGGGAAGTTGGACAGGTCGTCCTGGGCGCCCTTGGTCACGGCGATGCCGTGGTTCCTGGCGTGGCGGCGGTAGTTCCAGTCGATGGCCGGGCCGGTCACGAAGCCTGCGACACCTGACCCAAGGGCCATGGGCACGTACATCAGGCCGACCTTGATGTCGTCGAAGCCATACCGGCCCTGCAACTGGGATGGTATCACAGTTGAGATGGCGTAAAAGCCTGCAAAGACAACAGCGCCGTACCCAAGAAGCAGGGCGAGGAGCGGCTCGAAGAGCATCCTCAGGGAATCAAATGGGTTGCCGAAGCCGATCGTCAGCTTGGGCCGGTGCTTCCTCGATGAGGCCTTCTTGATGCGCCGAAGGGCCTCGCGGTCGCCGGCCCGCTCTGCCTTGCGCTTCTGCCGGCGGTCCGAGATGGCCTGCCACACCGTCTTGTAGATGGGGTGTGGGCGGATGCTTCCGTCGCCGACCAGCTTGCGACATGTCTCCGGGAAAAAGAAGATGATGAGGATGAGTGTTGTGACGGCAAGGATCGTCAGGAACCAGAAAATTGACCTCCATCCCAGATATTTCGAAAGCACGCCTCCCAACACGGGACCCAGGCTCGGAGCCAGCACGACGGGGATCATGGTGAGGCTGATATATTTCCCCCTCTCGGCGCTGGTGATGGTGTCGGCGATGACGGCCTGGCTCAGCAGGATGGTGGACGCGATCCCGGCGCTCTGAAAGCACCGCAGGACCAACAGCTGCGTGTAGTCGGCGCTCACTGCAACACCCTCGTTCGCGAGGATGTAAATCACGAAGCAGAGGATCAACGCTGGCCTCCGTCCTGCGGTGTCGGCGAAGCCGCCGATGAACATCGGGGTGAGGCCCTGGAAGATCATGTATGTCGACACCGTCAGGTTGATCTGCGAGGCTGTCACCTTGAACTCCTCGGCGATAACGTTGAGCGCTGGGAAGTAGATCTGGCCCGTCAGCGGCGAGAAGAAGGCGGCCAGCGATGCGGCGAGGACGAGCATTGTCTTCTGCCCGGGTGTGTAGGATGAGTATGGCGGTGGCACTGCCTGTGCTGGATCCCCGTCGACGCTGGTTGAGACGACTGGCTTCTCACTCGGTGGCTCATCATCTGGGCCGCCGGGACCCTCCCCTTCGAGTGCTTGTGTTGTGATGATCCATTCTTTCAGTCCATCTTCATCTATCTTATTAAGTGCCGGGATTTGGTCTCGAGTCGAATTTGAGTCTGGACTGGGATCTCCAGCCCTCTCACGAGGGACGCCCGTTTCTCGAGCCATCTCTGGATTTCACAACTACTTGCCACATCGCATGCTACGCGAGGCCGGGAAGGGCCAAGGCAATCCCTATATAAGACGGCAGCACGAGGAACGCCTTGTAAGGCTGCGACGAGGCCTGTGGGTTCCCTCGGTGCCGGTCGGGAGCGCCCTCGGCGCGCTACCTAGGTACTCAGAGTCATGAATTTCTTGCCAGACACATGACACCATCTTGAAGTGCCGAGCCGGCACCGACACTATTGTGGTATAGGTATCGCTATTCATGATAATGCATTGTCTCGCGCTCTCGTCAGCCTGTGCGCTAATCAGCTCATCACCATCCCGCGCGCTGTGTATTGATCGATTGTCTATTCCTGTTTCAGTGGGAAAGTATGCCTGTTTCAGTGTAGGGCATCTCAAGCCTTTCTGCTTTACACTGGAAAGTTATCCGGTAACTTTGCTTATCAGCATCAGCTTAGTTCAAACGTTGCAGCCGCGGCTGACGTGCAAGACGTGAACTCAATATCCCATGGTAGAATATATGCGCTGCACTTGGCGGACCCGTGGACCTGGTTCAATAACACAGAGGACGGGCCGCCGACGTTACATTACCCTGCCATTATTAGGCACAGGCAGACAGGGCAATAAGGTTCGTGGAAGCCCCCACCCGTCCCAAACGGCGCCGATGTGACGGCGATCCCCCGCATGAGAGACTCAGAGAGAGTGTTCAACGCCAGGCACCGACTGCAGTACTGGGAGATAGCCTTTATAATCTACAGAATGAAGTGACAAACCAGCGAAGCAGCTGCACATCAAAGACTAACCTTATCTTGCCCAGATCGGCTTCACATAGCTAGACATTGCCAACTCGCTCAAGTATGAGACTGGCACTTCGCTTGTGTTCCTTTAGTTACTGTGTAGACGCAGCCAACGTCCACCCACCTACCTCAAGCGTCTACCTACCTAGTTTTTTCCGACTAACCACCTAGTACCAATTTTTCTTAGTAACTCCCTTATATTTACAAGTACTTTCTGAGTTAGTACCAAGAACTCCAAATATTATTTTCCTTTTCTAATTTTCAGATACTTCAGGTATAAACAAGCCCCTTCTAGTAGCCATTTTAGTACGCCCTCTGGTCCGCCCTTTGGCCCGCCCTCTGGCCTGTACGTATTTAGGTGTTAACTGAATATTTAGATGCTAATTAAATACTAGAAGGCTATAAAATAAAAAGATTAAAAGGCTAGAATAGGTGTTAAAAGGCTAGGAGGAGTATAATTTTTACCTTTATTTTTTTATTTTTTAGCTTTTTAGTGTTTAGTTGGTATTTGAATGCGTGTAGGCTAGAGGGCGGGCTAGAGGGCGGGCTAGAAGGCGTGTTAAAAGGGCTGCTAGTAGGGTCTTAGAAGGGGCTTGTATTTGAAGTATTTGAAATTTGGAGAATCCCGGTTAGGTATATGGTTTTGTATGGGCTCTGTACCTAAAGTTTTGTACTGGGTGGTTGGTTGGAAAAAACTGGGTAGGTGGACGCTTGAGGTGGGTGGGTGGACGTTGGCTGTGTAGACGGTCGGAAATACTCTTTCTGGACACTCGGCCGCCTTCTAACCCACAAGCCGGAAATTACCCGTTGTTGGCTTAGCGGCGTAGTTGCCTAGATTCTACTATACGTGTGTTCATACTTCTCTCTTTCTTTTGACTCCATTGCGATCTGATGCCTCCTAGTTCGAGGCGTACTTCTAATTCCCGGAATGTGTATTGCAACTAACCACAACATGCACGCTGCTGTCTGCTGCAGACTGGATAATATAATCCTGTCATGACACTTTTGCTGACAAGGTGTCGAAGAGCACAATCAAGTTTCTGATGACATCCGGAATGAATCGTGCATGTTCCGCTAGTCTCTTGGAACGCGTGTTTCACAGCGTTGAAGAGATTGCAAAATTCGGAAACGAGCCGGATGATCTGGGACAGTCTCCCACTCTGGGCATGGTAGGCCGAAGACTCATGCAAGGCCGCCCTAGCGAACTTTAAATCCCAATCCAGGTACAGATGTGCCGAGTCAATCTGCTCAGCTCAAGTGCTCCCATTTACTTTTCCACGAGTCCAAATGTTCAGCCCAATCTTCGAACCTTTTAACACCGGCTGTCCTCCATGGGCCGTGTCCCGATGCCCCGTCCCATCCTTCCTGAAGTTGACCCAGAACACGGCGTTGCCCGGTATCGGGCGCACCGCCAGCCCTCTCTTGTACGAGCAGTCAAGCCACTTACACCAGGGCTCCTTGTCCCTCCACGCCGGCTGGAGCACGAACGGGAACCACGTCGAGCCGCCCTGAATGTCGTCGGATGCCTCCAGCGTCGCGAAGAAGCTGGTGATGCGGTCCACCGGCCGGGGCGTCGCGTAGTGGAAATCGTAGTGGGTCTCAAACTCGCCGCCCTCTTTATACTTGAGGACTGCGAGCTGCTCCATGGTGGCGTTGGGCGCAAAGCCCTGGAACGTTGCTGCCCGAGACTTGACGCAGTTCACTACTGGATCACCGTCTTTGAGCCAGGCGGTCTCGCTTTTCCGGGAGCTCGAGTCCACGAAGACCTTCTTGGCCCCGGCCTGGTTATTGAAATTCTGTACCACTGATGGCTCATACTCTGCCAGGCTATGTATGGGCGAGTGTCTCAGATAAGTGTTGTCGCTCCATTTTCAAATCACTGGGACGACAGGTACCAGACTCACGCAAGCTTCTTGAGATGCTCCGACTCGTATGGGGTTATAAAATTCTCGATATAGACCATGATAGGATCGTAGCTGAGGAATTTTGGCTTCATTTCTGAGTGTGTGCATGTGTAGTTGCTCCCCTTTCCATCAGATGGTACTGATGATCCGGCGTGAGATGTCTGAACTATGTCGCCGAGCGGCTGCGCTTCCCCGCTGCTACCGTCGAGCACCACCCGCGCGCCGCTCAGATACAAGACGAACGCCCCGACGGCCGCGGCTGCGTTGAAGCCGAGCAATGCTTTTGAAGTCATATCGACGTCTTGGATTAGTATGAGATAGTATGAGTGAATCTGTGTACGGAGTATTTATTGTTACATGTTGGTTGAATATGACATGGCTTCAAGTAGCTGGCCGACATCAATGGTGGAGGCAGACAACACACAGATGATTGCTCTCGCAGTTGAAACAGCACCAGATCCGAACTTGAAACCAACCTGCACTGTCGCCCTCCGTACGCTAACATTCCACCCATTTTTGAAACACGTTGCAACCGCCCTTCTGTCCAGACGGGATATCAGATGAAATTTCACTGTTCGATATTCCCAAAGTTGTGCCCTGAATTGCCTCAGTTGATGTGCACTTACGTCTTGGCAGGAAACCTAGGTATTACACGGCCACAACAAAAGTGATATTGACGCCCTTGGGCAAATTGAGATAACCACGTGCGCAAGTGAAAGCTATTGATGAAACTCAATATACCCGCTCCTTGGTAGAATACCTCCACACAGATCAATCACTGCAATTAAGCAGGTGCATGCATGAACAAAGCCATCAATCAATTGAGTAAATCAGAGCCTCGCCATATTGCTCGTTCGACCATTTCTCAAGGCCTTCCAACAGGCTGGTCGCAAAAGCAGAGTCGAAACGATGACCGCTCTTGAAATTGGCAAGACAGCCTCTCCACGTCACCCATTTCTCGGCGAGAACTCCCTCGGGTGCGCGCAAGATCCCAACGGGCACGCTGACAATCTGCTGCTCCGGGGTTGGAGTCCTGACATCCCAGGAGGCCATCACGGTAGCGCCACAATCACCACAGAATCCCCGCAGTGCCCCTTGTGACGATGCATACGTCTTCATGGTGCCGTACGGAGCCAGGCCAAGCGGCATGGGCGGCTGGATCAGCGCCCGCGGCACCGGCACCCATGCCACGACGTGCACGCCTGCGATGCGGCGGCAGTCGTCGCAGACGTCCAGGAAGGCCTTCCACTTGTCTTTCTCGGCTGGCGAGACGTAGCGTGATATGAACGGGTCGTTGGTGACGGCGGGCAACGTCGGTCTGGGGATTGTGAAGGACACCCCGCCGCAGTGGCAGCCGGCTCGCAGGACCTCGTTCCCTTCGCCGTCAAACTCCTGCTTCGGTACCTCGTCCACCATTCCCGCCGACCACCAGCCGCTGCCTGGTCCCGGGTTGAAGGTCTTCATCTCACGGTCGCCCATCCGGGGCAGGAATTGGAAGAGCCCCGCACCACCCGTGGAGCCGTCCGTGAAGCAATGGGTCCTGATCTGGAACAGGTCCTCGCCCTGTTCCGTGAACAGGCTCGTCGAGACCCTCCATTCTTTCTCTGTTGCGCCCTCAGCCACCTCAATATCTTCGTCCCCAATGTGGCTCCCGCAGGTGGTGCAGAAGAAGCGCTCAGCCTGGGCATGCGCATGCTTGTAGCCCGTCAGATTTGATCTCGAGGACGGCGCGATGAACGTGGGGACGATCCCGGAAGGCAGCTCTGCGTGGAATATGCACAGCGTCCCGTGTGTGTAGCGGCAGATGCTGCAGTGACACAGGTGGACGCCCAGGGGAAGCTTGGCCCGTGGGATCTCGATGCTGTACTGCACTGCCCGGCAATGGCAGCTGGTCGTCAGCATTCTGATGGTGCTGTCTGTCTCTTCCATGTTCGCAACGTAGGAGGGAGTCGTCGAGAGCGCCCGTGAGGAGTACTGATAGATGTCAGCTGTGAGAAAATCAAGATGTCGGGCATTACTACCTGCTTATCGTCTTACTGGGTACCCTAGGGCACATAATAAGTAGATCAGGCGCCCGGAAAAGACTGGTGGCGCTTAGTGAGCGGGGATCGCCGTGAACGGCGGAATCGGTCCCGGAGAGTCATCCCGGAGGAAGTTACGGGAGACTGATTTCGAGATCTCCGAGTCTACTATGAGCACTATAGTAAATAGTATGAATCCTTGCTTTGGAGTAGATGACGATTATATTTTGTGTCAGGGCCGTGGAGAAAGGTTCAATGTTGGCTGCCTGTTTTTACTAGTCTTGGCTCCGTATATTCCCAAGCATGTGACGGCTCATAGGGTTTACTACTTCCATTCAAGTGTCACATAGAGGCTGTCAGCCGGAGATAACAGCTGATTCGCTGAAAATCTCTCAGAGAAAAAGAAAATCAATTAAACACACAGTTGTTGCTGCTACGCTTCTGACAATCATGATATGCCCTGAACGGGCCCAGCGCCGCTCCATCTTAGGGCTGCCTAGAGTCTATGATCGGATCATCAAAACGCATTGTCTCCTGTGTCGACCCACCCATCCGGCCTCGGGACAAACAGGCTGCCGTTGAACCTCTCCGAGACGAATTCCCGGATAGGCTCGAATTTTCGGCAAGTGTGCACCGCATCTGTCTTCACATACTCGCTCTTATAACCCTCGAAGTACTTGAGTGGGACGACGGACGTGCTGCCCCAGCACATGATCGACTGGCGAAGGTGGTCGATACAGTGTTCTTAAAATCGCGGAAGATTTGTTAGTTGACATCGCACTTAACATGTAGGTGGCGGAATGGGGTTAGAAGACTAACCAGTGTGTACGGGCCCGTGGATTGGGAGGGCTGGGTAGACATCGCGATGCAAGGCCTGCCTGATCTGATTGAGGCAGTGCAACTGGTGGAACATGTCGAACCTTAAGAGCTCATATTGTTAGCATGTTCTCGTCTTCCTCCGTTGTTATGCCTGGGGGCTTAAGGGGAGAAGAAATGACTTGGAGCAAACTCACCCGCCTGTGTAGCCAGACCTGGTGTGGTCCCAATATTCCCTGTAGTCACTTCCCCACAGAGACTTTGCCTCAGCTTCTGATATTGAGAAATACCTCCCCCATAGCATCTCTTCCCATGCACGGTCAATCTCCGGCGTCGTGTCGCCGACGTAGGCCTTATCATCTGGATTGGCGACTAGGAACTCATGGCCGTTGGTCTCGAAGTCCACCGGTGATTTGAAACGGACTTCTTCAAGCTGTATACGTTCTGCAGGTACTGCCTCGCAGGTTAGACGAATAGATCAAACGATACAACTGGGGCCAGTGAGCATGGTGAGTAGCTCGCCATGGAGCTTGACTTACATAGGCTTTCTTCTCGGAATCCTGTTTCGTACTTTCCACGTCCGCCGAGTCGGGGCTGCAGAATCGATAAGGCCATTGTGAAGATGACTCCGGATATGAATGCGCCTATGCCAACGACGGCGATGTAGAGGATCTCTCTGCGTGTTGCCTCTCTTGCCCTGATAGGCATTGACCGGAAACGAGGGGCGTGACGAGAGTCGTGTTCCTCCGCTGTATTTTCTCCAAGTAGGTGGTACTTTTGGCTCTCCATGGCGGCGGTAGCAGCGTCTGATGATGGCAGTGGGTGCGTCTGATGGGGATAGTGAGTGCGTCTGATGGGAACAGTGAGTGCGTCTGATGGGGGCAGTGGGTGCGTCTGATGCTGGCAGATGGGATGAGAGAGAAGAGGCGAGATGATTGAAAAGATGAACTGCGAGATCGGGGAGGAATTCGGTGAATAGGCCGGCGCCTTCCAGAGATGTTGGGATGGGCGTTCAAACTTCAAGTGCCGCCTCCAGCGAAACGCTCCTGTGACAAATGTTGATGAGGCTTAGACATATACACCGATTCTGAACAAGATATTGAATATTTCATTACGTGAATATGTGTACCGACGGCATTGCACGTTTGGCCGACAACCTGGAAGATGTCTCTTAAGATCCTATAATATCGCGGTCAGAGGGTCGATCCATTGCCGTCATTCGCCTGGTTCTGACTAAGATCTGCGGCTGCGCTGATACAGGGTGAGTGCCCATGGGGGCCAACCCAAAACAAGCACCATTAAGAGCGGCGGACTATAGATTCCTGACAAGCATGTACATCCGCGATGCGACCCGCTGAGGGGTTTCAAGTTCCATAACGGCTGATCTGAATAAGCTTAAAGTCTATGCGCTGCCATCCACACAACCACTAATATTGTATGGCAACTTGGCAACCTGCAAGGTTGGTGACTGGTTTAGTAAAGCTGGTGGGGCATCCCGAAAAAGGGTATACAAATATCCACCCCCTCAGCCCCTTATAGTCACGGTGATCGCCGGCGGCGGCGCTTGTGTCAGCCTTATTCCAACCCCTCCACCCCGGCCCCCAGTCCAAGTTCGGGTTGCCTTGTCGGTATGCCGCCATTGTCAACCGCGCTCAACCGAAGTTGTGACAGCTGTCGAGGATCTGATGCAGTCTCATGTCCACCCGAACTTCCTATTCGTGCCAGTCGGTCACTGACGACATGAGTTCGGTCGCAACTGATACTCAGCGGTCACGAAGTAATTGGCCTTGTACTCAAATTGCCAGGTTTGATCGCCAAGCGGGGATGAGACTTTCTGGATTAATGCAAGCTCCATCTCGTGAAAACGGTCAACGCCATGGGGCGAAGTCAGATTGGCACCCAAAGCCCTTATGAAGATATCAAGTATTGCATTGGAGCAAGGCCGAGAAACAGCGACGGCGCTTTATGAACCCTCAAGTATATGAATAGCCAGGCAGCCTGCTCGGTGTAAAAATTTTTTCTAGAGGATCATCTCCTTTCATTTCATTTCATTCACTTCACTTAATATCATTCGAACCATTCAACTTGCTTGTTTTCCTGTTCCCTGGTCGGAGCAGTCCATCATTTCACAGTCACCATGAAGCTCTCCCTCGTCTTGTCGCTGGCGGCCACCGTCCTCTCCGTGGCAGCCGCGCCTGCAATCCCCGGGCTCGATCCTGAGAGCATCAAGAAGACGCTTGAATCCCCAGCACCCCAGGACAAGCGCGAGGCCAAGAAGGCTCAGTTCGAAGTCCCTCAAGACAAGCGCTCCCCCAAGGGGCTGGACGCGGAAACAATCGAGGAGATCAGGGAGAACCTCCCCCCGCCAGTCGCTGATAAGCGCTCGCCCAAGAAGGCCCAGTTTGAAGTTCCTCAAGACAAGCGTGAGGCCAAGAAGGCTCAGTTTGAGGTGCCTCAGGACAAGCGCTCCCCCAAGGGCCTGGATGCCGAGACGATCGAGGAGATCAGGGAGAATCTTCCCCCGGCGCCTTCCGACAAGCGCTCGCCCAAGAAGGCCCAGTTCGAAGTTCCTCAAGACAAGCGTGAGGCCAAGAAGGCCCAGTTCGAGGTGCCCCAGGACAAGCGCTCCCCCAAGGGCTTAGACGCCGAGACGATCGAGGAGATCAGGGAGAATCTTCCCCCGGCGCCTTCCGACAAGCGCTCGCCCAAGAAGGCCCAGTTCGAAGTTCCTCAGGATAAGCGCGAGGCCAAGAAGGCACAATTCGAGGTTCCTCAGGACAAGCGTGAAGCCAAGAAGGCTCAGTTTGAGGTTCCCCAGGACAAGCGCGAGGCCAAGAAGGCGCAGTTCGAGGTCCCCCAGGACAAGCGCGAGGCTAAGAAGGCTCAGTTCGAGGTTCCTCAGGATAAGCGCGAGGCCAAGAAGGCGCAATTTGAGGTTCCTCAGGATAAGCGTGAGGCTAAGAAGGCTCAGTTTGAGGTTCCCCAGGACAAGCGTGAGGCCAAGAAGGCTCAGTTTGAGGTTCCCCAGGACAAGCGCGAGGCCAAGTTCGAGGTCCCCCAGGACTAATTGGGCGGCGTGTATGGCAGGTGTAGGAGCAAGGTCATGAGAGCCAAGATGCACCGATTTCTTCTCAACGCAAACTCACGCTGGTGGCATGCAGGCACGGTCCGGTGAGCCAGCATATAAAGGATGCGTGGTTCATGGAAGGATTTTAGGACGCTGGTTCTGGCTCTTGCCTCGCTATGGTCTTCTTTGCGTGGCACTTGGGCATTGGGAACAGATTGTAAACCACGCCCGGGATGCGGAGGTGATCTCTAGAGTTTGGAGGCGTGCGACAGTGGTGCTAGCCACTGAGCGACGGGGTCATGACACAATAGCAGGTTCAATGCAAGTTATCGAGTTCAAATGGTCAACTGCAAGAAATTTTCAACATCGAAGTGACTTGAAGAGATATAAAAATGTATTGCGAGTAGACTGAGGTTTATGACGTTACGTTGTGTTCCCTCCGAGTTTTTTAAGGTCTCGTATCCATTTCTTATCATACCTAGGTATCTTTTTTGCTCTTGAAACAGCGTGAAATACAGTTGCTGGAACGGACATGCTCTAGACCGACTTGACTTTTGGAGAGCAATAATATCATGCCCTGGCTATGCCATTACTGCGGTATTGTCCTGCTTTGTGCCTTGCATTCTACATGCATCAATTGATGGTAACTGCTGTTACGGAATAGAGCGTACAGCATGGTGGAATCGAAATCAGTTGAGCAGAGAAGTCTTTCCGAACGGGATAGGACTACTCGGGAATAATCGCGGCCAGCCGCCCACTACACACATGCAGTTTGCATAGGTACCGCGCCCGAGTAAACTCGGCCACAATGATGGCACAGACGAGGGTTGAGCTGCCTACCTGAGCCGCTGCGCTCCTGTGGGCGAATTCCCTGATCAGCCAAATGTGCTGTCATGGTCTCCCGTCGGGGTTGCAACTTGCTGCCAAGGCTAAGCTTAAACCAGCAAGTATTCAACGACTTATATGAACGCTCATCCCTCCGTACAGTAACAAGTACATAGCTTTTCAGAGGCAAGTGTGTAAGCTACTGAAGTAGTTCATGGCTGTTGGTCGGGTAATATCGCTCGGCCAAGTAGTCGTTTGTGATTACATCAGCAGCTGAGTCAATGCTCAACCTCACAATTCCGAGTTCACCACAACTTTCCATCTCGATGTGCCTTTCTTAACAGTGTTACCAACAACCCTCAGCCCCCAAGAAATACGGAATCTCCAAGAAATATGACACCCAGCGCCTCGGATAAGCAGATAAATGAATATGTTCTGACCCTGGTGCTTCAGGACGGTGTGAAAGTCCTAGGTGTCGGTGCCGCAGCCATCGTCTACGAGGTGAATGACAACATTGTCCTCAAAGCCCCCTACATATACCAGCAACGTGGCCACGACGCTCCGGCTAAGGACTTGGCGTACTATTCCGATTCGACACTCTTCAGCCTTTATCTCAGCCAGCAGGAGAAAAAGGTCCTCCGAATCCTAGAGAAGCAGCCTCATCCGAATATCGCCGAGGTGATCGAGATCGACGAGGATGAAGGGGTCTATCTACGAAGATATGTTCCATTATCCCAATCAGAACAATCACAGCAGGCCCGCATTCTGTGCTACCGGGACATCCTCCGTGGTCTCAATCACCTACACAGCCTCGGCGTCTGTCACTCGGATCTAAGGCCCGATAATATCCTCCTTGACCAAGGAGATCACCCTCATGCGCTCCTCTGTGACTTCAGCAAGGCAAGTCTTTTTGGTGAGCCAAATTCGATGCCACACGCCGGGGAGCCGGTACCACGCACTGGCCTGGAAAAGGTAGTCTCGGATGCTACAGATAGGTTCGCTATGGCCTTCCTTATCTTTGAGTTGCAAACTGGGGCCAGACCGGCCCTTTCTGTTGCCCTACAAGATGGTTCAATAGCATTGCCGCATACATCAGTTGGGCATAACGGTCTGGATCTCGTGATTAATAAGGCATTCACCGGACAGTACTCCTCCACATCGGAGATGCTGGCGGAAGTGGAGTCCATTACCGAGCGGCTCGATGAAGAGCATAGAAACGGAGCACAATCTGTCTCGAGGGCCGAGTTGCGCAAGCAAGTTGAACAATGGAGGCAGGATCGGAAAGACCGTTATGGTGAGAGCATTCTTTGCTTCGCGCCTGATAGCTATATTAATCCGAAAACACAGGCCATGTGCTTAACGGACTCATAACAAGCGACGACGAACTGGATAGCCTTGCTTCCTACTGCCAATGGATAGACAGATGGTGGGAGACCAATTGACTTCCTCAAGAAAGGTCGAATAAGGCTGGTGATCAGATACATCCCTTCAAGTCCCATTCGGGGCACCGCGGCAATTCGCGCAGTCCAGTGCTGTTAAGAGCAACGGCAACAGCAACCGAGCATATGGTTGCGAGTGGGGGCTCAGCGTGGTTGATGCCCTTGGCATCACAGCCATCATGGAGCTTGATGACTTTATAGATAGATCCTTGGACTTTATTTTATAGACACAATAGGCGCCACTCGGACACCAACCGATAATGCTTGCAGGATCTTCGAGGTCACCTTCAGTACCCATCCGCCTTGTCTGTCGATCCCTGTCGGTTTGGCCTGAACACACATGTTTTCGGCACACAGCAGATCTGACAAGCAATGAAGATCCGTTATCTTGGTGGCCTCCTTTTTGCATACGGATCTCTCAACAGTCCATTCTCTCACTTAGATAAAAATGTAAGGACAAGGTATCCTGGTGATATTGGCATTATAAAACACAGGCAGAAGCAGCGCAGATTCTGACGAAACTTGCAGGCCAGCAGGCTTCTTGAACAAGTACAGTCTCTGGGGGATAACTACACTCAAATATGCATTCAATGGGACCATGGGCCGGCCTTCACGTAAAGCCTCCGGGGGGGAACAGTAGCTCAAAATTTGACCATCAAATTGCTTTCTCTCTCTCTCTCTCTCTCTATTGCTTCAACTTCAGTACTAGATTCTTCCCTTCAAATCTCAACCATGCCAAGAAACGATCCTCATATTCCACCTAAAAACATGTCTTCTGACCCTTGAGATTGTCTTTCGAAGACTGACTCCTCAGCGAGAATGTCGAGGCCTTTCTCAGGAGAGCCAGACGGGATCCCTTTTCCTTCAAGCTCAACATGGAAGGCTTCTTCTTGAGATCTCTCCTGGACCGCGTTCTGATGTTCACCTCCGCCCCTCGCCCCTCGCCGATCTCTCTCCAAATAACAGCCGCCATAGGGTCGCCGCTTCGACGTCCTAAGGCGCATGTTTCTCCCGGTGTACTTGCACTGTTGAGACCAATCCACTCTTTCCCAAAGAAGACCATGGTCCCCATGTACAGTTCGGGGGCGGTCCCGTCGACTTTCAGCTTTCCGAAGGCGGGCCATTCGCTGGGTAGGGTGTCCCATTCTTGTATGGCAAAGTCGCTGGGCCGCAGGGTCACGGGGTCGTGTGGTATCATTTTCAGGTCATCTCCAGCCAGGATCCCATGACGCATGCGGTCGCCTATCGATGTGTTCCCAATGTCCATGAAGCACATAGGCCTTTGAATGGATGCTGGGCTTGCTAGGTCGAGCACCACAGCGGTTAGGACGGTGATGGCTCGGATTTTCGGGAAGAATCGAAGGATGAATCGGAGTTTCTTCAGCCATATGTCGTCCTTTTCCTTCGACTCAGACAGCGAGCTCGCATTTATTGCGACCTTCTCGACCTCGCTTAGAAGTTGCCAGAGATTGGGATCTTTGTCGAATATGATCGTGCTTTCGGTGTGCTCATAATATTTGAAAATGTAGTTGTCGATGAACAGCATGTCAAGTGGGGGGGAGAAACTCCGATGGCTGGAGTTGGGTTGCTCACTGATCTTTGAGGCCTGCTTCGGCATCGGCCCCAGGTGTACTCCGCCGAACCTGTGAGGATGGACCTTCCCATCATCAAACTTGATCTGCCATTTCGGCCAGAAAATGTTGTCTGTGTGAGCTGTTTCGGTTCGTTCTTTGTCCATGATTGCGGACTACCTGAGGGCTTGTTGAGCTTTGAGTCTCATTCACGCCGTGGGTTAGTCTTGTGCAATGTCTCCGGCAAAAGATATTTGGCAGCTTGGCTTTCTGGAGGGGTGGGGGATTTGTGATGGAGACTTGATGGACAAGTCAGACTCTTTCGTTTGTCACTCCCTTCGTCCAATGTTGCTGTGAATAGCGGCAGGTGTAGGCCACATTGGCATGGTCCCATGCTAAATTCACGTCATTCTAGCTTGATTTAACCCTATTGATCATCTCAAATGCTCAGCCATGTTGTTAGTGGGAGTTAATATGAATGAGAACAAACGCAGGTCTTTTAGTCTCCCTGAAGCCAACATATCCAAGAACTCAATGCCTCTGTTTGCAGATTTGTCTGGTGCCCTTCCCGTAGATCTCCTTGCTTTCTACGGTCCCTTCAATGAAGCTTATCTTTCGAGGTCAGGAAAGATCTTTGTTTACTTGAGGTTCGACTTATGTTGCACCGTATGAAGGCGCCATATATGTCCTCGGAGGTATGCGGAATAGAAGTGAAAACAGTGAGACTTATGTCGATTCAAACCACATTAAACTGGATACAAGACCATATTCCAAGTTCTCGTATCTCTCTATGTCTACTTTATTGATGTCATAATTGATTGGGAGTAATTCTAAATCATCTTGACCTTGTTGGTGGCCAAGAAACGCCCTGATCATGCGTAGCGCCCGTAACTAAACGTCAACCTCGACGGCCCTGTGAAGTGGAATTGCGCCTTAGTGAGAACCCCAGCCTGCTTGATCCTTTTCACTGTATCTTTCTTTTTTCTGTAGTGAAATTTAGAATCTTAGGGAATCGAATTTATCATGCCCTGGAAACAATTTCTCGTCGGATTTGATGCTAATGACTGATAGTTCGATAATGGCCCCTGCCGGGATCACTGTGCCGTCCCAAGTGGTTGAGAGAGTAGAGGTCATGAGAATCTCCCACTGTAACGGTGCTAGCGAGCCATTTCAACAATACTTTTGGTGAAAAGGAACAAGGTTGAGGATGTCGAGATAACCGTCCACCACCGGCCGAGCAAGGTCCATGCTGGTGATGGCGCTGGCGAGATCACTGTGAATGTTGGAGAAAGTCTCATCCGTCTTTCATTGCCAGGACATTCGCTATGCTGTGGTTGCAAGCTAAAGAACGAGTCCCGTCGCATTTTGGGTCATGTTGATGGGTGGGTACAATCTGGAATCCGGATAAACCTCATGTCACGTATCTGATACCCGGTGTCGATCATTAAACACATTTACATACTTAAGTACCTAGGTACCTAGGTATTCCTATTTCTTGATGAGCCTACATCACGTCTAGATTTCCAATCTGATAGCCCCATACTGTGACACTAATGGCTCAATACGAACACCTGAGCATCATGCAGTTACTACTCGAGAACTAGCGTAGAAAGACTGGGTACCATGTTCATTCAATTCAAGATTAGAACAATTACAAGAGAGCATTCAGAAATACTACAGAATGGTTCCCATTCCGAAAGGCACTCGCAGGTTTGTCGCCTTGAGCCTGTCAACATCACCTGCATCATAGCCCTGTCTATACCCCCACAAGATGCCAGGGCTCTGTTCCCGCCTATGCTTATTCCATTTTCAGTACGGGGTAGTCTCAACCGGAAGGTTAGGTCCGCTTCACTTGCTACATTCATATGGAGGTGATGTAGAAGGGTCTTGTCAGGGAGACCTTGTGTTGTAAACTGAGTCTAAGTCCTACATGCAGCTGACAAACATACAATCCCACTTTCCACAAATGACCTGCATGGAAAAATCAGGCAAATAAAGCAACATTCCCATCTGATTTACCATCAGAAATTCTACTCCGGATCGTCCGTTCGGTGTTGAAACTGACTGCAGGTACAAGCACACTAGGGCGGCAGCCAAGTGCTGATCCAAAACGCTGGTCTGTTGCCGGTGCCCTGGAGTCCCATGTTGGGCCTTGGTGAAGAAACCAATCAGGCGTGCACAAGTAGCACCGTCCTGACGAGTTCGAGTTCGCATGATAGCGGTATCTAAATTGACTTTCCAGAGCCTCGTTCAGGCACGTCCCGGTTATGCTCCACCACGCGGGCACGTTGGAACCGCAGCGTCGGGAAGAAGAATGGAAAGGTCTGGGAGGATAAACCTTGGTTCTGGCCGTATTGGATTCAAGAGCTGAGCTCAAATCCCGATCCGGAATGCTTAACTGGCAAGGCGCATGAAGTATAGCACGGCTCGACGTCACTAGGAAGACATAAATGCAATTCCGAGTGCAGCGAATCTGGAATCGGTAATATCCATCTGCTACTGTCAAGCAAATTGTCATGCGCCGCTCACATGTGGTTCACCGAACTTATGCGTCATACGACAGGATCGAGATCTGCGAGTCCTGTCCTGCGAGGAGAGATTCATTGGTGATAATGATAAAGCTCCTCAAGCTCCTCGGTCGCCAATGGGGAGTCTCGGGCAAGACGCTTCTCGAAGGTACACGACCTTACTACTAGCCAGCCATTTCCCTCCCTTACCCTGTGATCGACAAATCATCAAGTCACAATGGCCACCGCCACTATGACACAAACGACCGAAGCTCTGCCTCAGTCGCATGAGAGCTCTGGGGGTGCGCTGGTGCACCACTCAAATCAGAGCCAGGAGCTCATTCATCATGCCTCTCAGCGCCGCGAGACCAGCGCGCTGAGCCAGCAGCCACGCCCGCAGAGCGCGGTGGTCTATCAGCCGCCGACCCACGAAGACAAACCCGGGGAGAAGAGAGAAGCCCAATTCTTGCCGTGGTACACACGCTGGGGTTACTCTATCTCCCTAGGCGCAGCTCAGGGATTCCTGAAGCCGGCCAGTTTGATCCGTGATATGCAAGACTCGATGCGCTCGCCGCTGCATCAGCCAAATTTGGTGAAGACCTACCAATGCCGCCCAAAGCTTCCTGTCAGGTGAGTAATGCGAAGTGTCAATTCACTCATCGATTGGCACCAGCTGATTTCTCCCGACAAGGGTTTTCTTTCCCAAACCGTACGATAAGGAGAAGCCTCGGCAGATGTCCCTGTGCTTCACGATCCACGGAGGCGGGTTTATCATGGGCACTCCGCAAGACAACGATGCATGGAATGCCAAATTTGCGAGTCGGTACTCGGCAACAGTCGTGGCCCTGAATTACAACAAGGCTCCAAAGACAACCTTTCCCATGTCTGTCCATGTGGGTACAATCCGTGTGCATATAAGATGCGCCTGTCCTGAAGTCAGCGTGCTTGATATGCTCACAGCCAACTGTTACTGATACCGCGGTCTATGTACAGGATGTCGAGGCACTGATGCTTGCCGTTCTGTCCGACTCCGAGATTGCTCCTCACATCGACCGTTCTCGAATTGCCGTTGGCGGCTGGGACGCTGGCGGCAACCTCGCGCGTGAGTCACTCTGCTCCAGGATCCAATACCGACTGACTTCAGTAAATGCTGACGGAGATGAATGAAGTGACTGTCACCCAACTTCCGGCGATCCGACCCATCGTCAACTCAGTCTTCGCCTTCTACCCGCCCTGCGACTTCACCGTGACGCACCACCAAAAAAGCCGACTCCGTCGGTACAAGGCTGGAGTGGGTGGCTTCCGCGCCCGCGAGACGGACTACATGCTCTCCATGTCGCCCATGATCGACTGGTCGTACATCCCGCACGGGACCGACCTCCGCAACCCGCTCCTCAGCCCGTTCTTCGCAGAGCACGACATGCTCCCCCGCCGCGTCATGATCATCGGCTGCGAGCTGGACATGTATGCCCACGAGGCCTGGCGCACCATCAGCAAGCTGGCCGGCCGTGAGGTCCCTGCCATGGAGCAGACCGTGGGGCGGGAGGGCCAGTCCGACCACGGGCAGATGCTCTTTGACGACGAGCGCTTCCACTTCGAGCAGACATACAACGACGGTTCGAGCTACAAGTGGTTGCTCGTCCCTGACACGAGTAGGTGGTGTATATCCCAGAAATTTGAGCCACATATGCTGACACAAAAGCTACAGTCCATAACTTTGACCAACGCATTGGCGGTGTTGTACGAGAGCCAGACTTCCGGGCTGACGCGGAACACAAGAGCGAGGCTTGCCTCAAGGAGATTGGCGAGTGGCTCCTTGGACCCTTCCATTCGGCCCGGACGAATGGCGCAACCCATGAGCAAAACGATGATACCAATGGTATGGCCGATGCCCATCATCATATTGAGCAGTGAGGCTCACAAATGGCAGAAGCCTGGGTAAGTCTAGGACCTTGAACACATGTGCTTTTGATTCTGGCTGATGATGATTGTGAAGTGGGTATGACAGAGGGAAAGGATGTTAGTACGTGCCTAGGTAGTTGGTTCAAAGATACCAGATGCAATGGAGTGTGATGTTACTTTCGTGACCTGTCATGATCTGTGCCTCGTACAACATCATTCAACCAAAAATATAGACTTATTTGAATTCCGCAAACTGTTAGAGCACTGTCACTATTCACTGACCAGTTCAGATATTTTGGATTGGCATCTACACGCGGACTCATGATCAAGTACGAAGCGGAAGGCTTTCCGGTGGGGACGCAAATTGCCGCTGGGTGCTGCTGGGGATCATTGGGACTCTAATATCCTCTGCCTCTTGAGAGGAGGGTCGCCAGAGTTGTCTTGCTGAGACTAGGACAGCTGGCGGTCTTTTCTTGCTGAATTCCAAATCAGCTCAGAACGGCACTCTTGCCCTCCAAGCTCGCCTCCAAGAGCTTCCTCTCATCCTCAGACCGGTCTCCCTCGTCTTTCTCCTTCAGCTTTTTAACCTTCTCCGTCATCTCTTCGTCGTCTTGCATTGGACCCGCACGGCTCCGATTCCTCATCGGAACTCGTTCACGCGCAGGACAGTTCACTAACTTGATGGATAGTCTCATCACATCGGACCGCGGCCAGGCCAAGGGCGTCCCCAAGCACGGTGTCCGATGCTATTCCCGTGTCGACCAAGCTTGGAGACCGCGTCCCACACGATGTCAGTGTGGTGCACACACCAGAAAGCCTCATCCCGGTCCCGTTTGCCGTCCCGGGCACACGTCGTCAGCCTTGTCAGCCTCATTATCTCCTCCAAGGTCTTCTCGGCCTCGGCGTCCAGCTGGTCCCTCACCCCCCTCACCGCCTGCGCACCCTCCTCGACGCCAGCTGTCGGGGGCGAAGAGGCTGTACAGGGCCATGCCTCGTTGATTGCGAGTATTGCTTATGACCCTTGCGAACGTCAATGTAGTCGGACGTCTTGCGACAAACACGCAAGTCTCCAAATGGGCTAGGTGTCGTGAACTCTTCCGTAGTGACGTTTTCCGGACTATATGACGTGGAGCATGCAGGCTTCTCTTTTCCATCACACGTGAGGACTTCCTGAAGCAGATCGTGTGTCTTTTGTTCTAGCTGAGGGTTGATAGTCATGTTGGAGAGATCCTCAACATGAACACTAATGTCCTCGTGATGGCTACCTAGGTAATCTTGAAGATTTCGAGGATTCGCACCCGCAAAAACGGGGAGAACACCCGTACAAGTGCCCCCCTAGTGCGCCAACCTTAATTTGCACCACCAATGAGCCATACAAAACAACAATACACGGTCACTGACTACACATTTATCGCCATACACGAATGCCACTATCGTCGCTTCTGCTTGCCCCTATCGTTTCTTCTGCCCTGGTGGTTTGCCCTGGTAGTTTACTACTTTTTTCTCCCCGTTGTCCAAAGTGCTCTAGCAAGTACCCGAGAAACTGGATCTCCTCCTAGGTCCTTCTCATCGCCGACGAGGTCCTCCATAAGTTCTTCTTCAGTTGTGCCACAGGGCTGGTAGGTAGGTCATGGTTATGAACTTGTTGAGACGGTTCTCACAACTGATGGAAAAAGAGGCTCAACTTGTTTATGAGGAATTGTTGATTCAAAAATATGGTTGCCTAAGGAATAGTAGGGAAGAAGCAGCGAAGCTGTAATCCCGCGTCGTGAAAGGTCAACTGGTACTTAAGTACCTAAGGTACCTAGGTGTGGAGGCCACTTGGGCTGATTAGATAAGCAGAGTGCACGGACCTACTGGTTGGTCCTTTGGGCGATCAGCCCATGGCTCTGACACTTGTTGTTGTGTGAGCGAGGAAAGACAGTTATGAACTCGTTGTTGCGTGAACGAGAAAGGACCAGAAGCTACAAGCCGCTGGTGAAGTAGTGGCGTTTATATAGTGGGCCGTGGTGTCCACTGGCAGTGGGTACCGTCACACTTTCCTTGTGTGAAGTGAGCGAAGAAATTGAGGGGCACAAAAGACGGGCGCTCTTGTGGTCAAATTGCTTTTGTAGTTGCAAAATCAGACCGGTCGCAGTGTCTGGACTACTTGCTGCGGCTATTTTTCTAAACGACTTTTGGACCGTGCGCATTCGGCGGGAATGCAGTTGGCGGGGTCCATCATTCACACAAGTGCTGATACAACGGACAGTGTGCCTTCAGGTTGGACTTGAGGTACAACAGCCTGGGAGGAGAGGGCGCTTCTCCTGGACCTCCTGGACCCCTGTGCGTCATGCAGATAGAGGCCATCCAGTGACAGTAGCAAACACTTGCGGTCTTATCGAGAGCCTGATTAGGTTGCGCAGACAACGAAGAATTGACAGTGAATCCCAAATCATGTGCATCTGTATCAGGGGCACCCTGCCCATGGCTGGACGAAGGGGGCAAACACAGCCTGTTCAATGGGGTGTGCTCATGGCATGGCTTTCTCTGCCCACAGAACTTTATGCTGGCAGGGCACTTATTGTGGTTTTGGCTTACTAGAGAATCTTGAAGAATACAAACAGCCTATATGAAGAGAACAAAGCAGTGATACAAGGCCCAGTGCCTCCGAGGCTGCCCACACCCTAGATACTAGGAGAGCAGCACCCACGTGTGAAAATGATGACGAGATCAGTTCGCCTCAGCTAGTTGTCGGCACAAGGCATTGATGCATCAACCCAGACGTGTTCCCTAAATGAGTTGTCCTCTGAGGTTCACATGCCAAAATAGGCAGATAAACAGTGGGTTGATGTACAACTTTTAAGTCCCACTTGAGGGTTGGAATGATAATTCTTTGTGGGAGGCCGTTTTCAGGATCGGCAGATATGCAAGACCGTTTTATATTGACGAGAGCTTTCCTACCTCGGCTTATTCAAATGTGTTGTCATCAATAGTTCAGAAATATGTCATGAGTGTTTCCTGAGTCCAAACCGCGTGCTCCTTCTGTTGGAATTTGCAGTTAATATGGACACACTCGGGCAGTCATGAGATGCAGAATCAGAGTCACAAAAAGTATACTGTTTCAATACAAGTGGTTTTGATCTTGCCGTCGTCACCTACATAGGTACAATGTGTCCAATCAGTGGCTGTGCCATGGTGGCGTTCCTCAGTAGCATACCACAGCCAATGGTTTAAGGCTATGGTGAGTATATGGAGGAGTGTAGACCATGGCTGTGTTCGTTTACTAGCGAGAGATGGCCACACGCAATTTGGGATCATTGCCCTATCAGCTGTCAGAAGGCGCACTCATTGTAGGCTAGATGTGGCGGCCTCTAGAAGGGCCCGAGACCAAGGGAACCAAGACAAGAAAGCGGCGTTACGAATTCGAGCCTGCACAGCCCAGATGAATCGAAGATCTCTTGGCCACAGGTCAGGGCTAACACGCGGCCTAGCGGCACGTGTGGGAGCTTGATAGACGGCTGGGAAGCAATCCAGGATAGGCTTCAGCCAAGCCGGTTTGCTTAGTGCGTCATGCTTCCGTGGCACGCTTGACCACTGGCTGGAGTGGCTAATCTGGCTGCCCAGGTGAGCCAGGAGTCAGGGCCAAGCAGCCAAGAGACACTTCACAGCCGGCTTGCGCCTCCGACTCATCAAACCATCTGCCGCCCGCTTCATTTGTCCCGAGTTCCGTCTAACTTTGCTAATTCTATCATGACGCTTCTCTGTCAAATTTTTGTCCCTGACGCAACATTCGACCCGGATTGATGTTTTGCGTCAGCCATTGTTGTCTTGCTGGGGTTTAACCCACCCACCGCCTGGTGTTGGAGGACGTGTCTTTGTGTGCCCACCATTCAAGCTGGACAGGGAGGAGCTACAGAGCTGCGTTAGGCTTTTGAAAAATGGCCGACCAAAGGAAAACCGACCGCGATGGCTCAAGCGAGTGGCTCGAAATGTCCCCGCTCGAGGGCTCCATAACTCGCCCCAGCGCGCGACAGACACTTCTGGATGAAGGTGACAGACCGGCACCCAGAGCCGGAAAGACCTCATCTCTGGCAGGAAGGATACTAGAGTTCTTCCACCTGAGACGAACCGCATCAGCTGCTCCCGATGGCCGCAAAATACCTTTGCGTCTCGGCGATGAGCCTCTGACCGACGAGCGGACGGGACGCCCCTATATTTCCAACCGGATCAGGACCTCGCGATATACCATCTGGAACTTTGTCCCAAGACAACTCATCTATCAATTTTCCAGGCTGGCCAATATGTATTTCCTGATCATTGCCATCCTTCAGATGATTCCAGGATTCAGTACGACGGGGCGGTTCACGACTCTCATCCCATTGTTGATATTTGTGGCGCTTACCATCGCAAAAGAAGGTTATGATGATTGGAAGAGGTACACGCTAGACAAGGCCGAAAACGCGAGCAAGGTCACAATTTTGGGAGCCGAGCGCGGTGCGACAAGCAGACAGCATGGAAAGCGGGCATCTGCCGCAGACTCCGAGGTGGCTTTGAGCCCATCATCGACCCGGATGAAGCCAGGCACGCCATGGACGACAACGCAATGGGGCGAACTGAAGGTTGGAGATGTTGTGAGGCTCTCGGGAGATGAACAGGTGCCAGCAGACATCGTTCTCCTACATGCCGACGAGGGTGTCGCGTTTGTCGATACCAGGGCTCTGGACGGTGAGACCAATCTCAAGAGCAAGATGGTCCCAGCGGCGCTGAAGAGCTTGCATCTTGATTCGGTGCAGAATATTTCGGCCTCGGACGTTTACTTCACTATCGAGCACCCGAACCAGGATCTTTACAATTTTGACGGGACTGCCACAGTCGATGGCAACGAAACATCGCCCCTGAATGTGGACAACATCATCTATCGAGGTTGCGAGATCAAAAACACAAAATTCATCATCGCGATGGTGATCAACACTGGCGAGGACACGAAGATCCGCATGAATGCGAACCGCAACCCGGAAGCGAAGAGGCCTGCGCTCGAGAAGTTTGTCAACCTGATCGTCATCTTCTTGGCGCTCTACATGCTCGTCACCTCGGTCCTGCTGTACATGGGCTTCAAGATCTACTGGCAGGGCACAGACGTACCCTGGTATCTGATGTTCTCAGTCGTGCCTGACCAAGAAGTCATAATCGGGTTCATCATCCAGTTCTCCAATGTTGTCCCGATGTCGCTCATCATGGCGATCGAAGCAGTCAAGCTCAACCTGGCTGTACTTGTTGCTTCTGATGTCGAGATGCACCACGATGAAACCGACACGCCTGCAGGCTGCAACACCAACATAATCCTGGACGACCTTGGGCAGATCGGCTATGTCTTTTCGGACAAGACCGGCACGCTGACCGACAACATCATGAAGTTCCGCAGGATAAGTGTGGCCGGAACAAGCTGGTGGCATCACGATGCGGGATTCACGGAAGCGAAGGTTCAGGCGCCATCAGAGGACAGAGGCAGAACCACCAACGACTTGCTCGCTCAGATCCGCCAAGACCCGAGATCTGTACTCTCCCAAGCAGCCTACGAGTACATACTTGCGCTGGCAGTCTGTCACACGTGCCTCCCCGAGAAAGACCCCGAGACGGGCGAGATCGTCGATTTCCAGGCGTCATCCCCGGACGAGCTGGCCCTGGTGAGAGCTGCACAGGAGCTCGGGGTCCTGGTCGTGGAGCGCACAACCCAGTCGCTTACGCTCGAGATTTCTCACGGCCTGGGCCAAGGGG
Source organism: Diaporthe destruens (assembly GCA_036986855.1). Lineage (NCBI taxonomy): Eukaryota > Fungi > Ascomycota > Sordariomycetes > Diaporthales > Diaporthaceae > Diaporthe > Diaporthe destruens. Next base: position 1,379,902 of record BTXE01000011.1, on the reverse strand, counting down.
TGAGGCGCGAGACATACGAGGTCCTGGACGTTATCGAGTTCAGCAGTAAGAGGAAGCGAATGTCTATTGTGGTCCGCCGTCCGGATGGTAGGATTTGGGTCATTTGCAAAGGCGCTGATAGCATCGTGCTGCCGCGTCTGAGAAAGGCACAGATGGACGCCAGGAGACAGTCGCTCAGGCAGCACCAGAGGGGCTCCACGAATCTCTCTTTCCCCAGGCGGTCGCTGGAGTCTCCGGCAAGTCCGGTTTCGGTACATTCGTGGAACCCAGGGACCCCGGGATTCTGGGATGGGAACCGAGATGCAGACCCCTATGCCGGGAGGTCGAGTCCGCGTCCGGAGCGGCACATGAAGGACGACGAGATATTGAACCGCTGTCTCGACCACATCGATGAGTATGCGAGAGAGGGCCTGCGCACGCTTGTTTTTGCACACCGATATCTCTCCGACGAAGAGTACAGAGCGTGGAAGAGAGACTTCCACAGTGCACAGGTCAGCCTGACAGATCGACAGCGGAAATTGGAGGAGGTGGGAGAGAAGATTGAGCATTCGTTCGACCTCATCGGGGCATCTGGCGTTGAGGATAAGCTGCAGAAAGGTGTGCCCGAGACAATCGACCGCCTGCGCAGGGCACGCATCAAGATATGGATGTTGACAGGCGACAAACGAGAGACAGCAATCAATATTGTGAGTGTTTTCATAACTAGTCACGGAGCTTGAGCTCCGGGTCATCTTGAAATCCAACTTCACCTGGGTAACAACCACGACACTGACAACTAGAATGAACTTGGACAGGCACATTCCTCTCGCATATGCACGCCGGAAACAGCCCTCTTCCAGCTGGACGTCGAGGACGGCGACCTGGAGTGGCAGGTCTCGGACATCGTCAACTCCCCGGACCGCCAGGCAGCCCCACACAGCGCCATTGTGATCGACGGCCAGACGCTCACCGCCCTGGAGCAGCCCTCGGCGGCGCAGGCCCGCAGCGTCTTCTTCACGCAGCTGATGCCCACCGTCGGCTCGGTGATCTGCTGCCGGGCCTCCCCCTCCCAGAAGGCCCTCCTGGTGCGGGCGGTCCGCGACGAGCCGCCGCCGCCGCCGGGCACGACATCGGCCGCCGGGCGGGCGTGGTGGTGGGTGCGGACGAGCGTCACGAGCCACCGGCGGCCGCTGACGCTGGCGGTGGGCGACGGGGCCAACGACCTGGCCATGATCACGGCGGCCAGCGTGGGCGTGGGCATCTCGGGGGGCCGCGAGGGCCAGCAGGCGGCGCGCGTGGCCGACGTCAGCATCGCGCAGTTCCGCTTCCTGGCCCGGCTGCTGCTCGTCCACGGCCGCTGGAACTACCACCGCGTCACGCGCTTCGTGCTCGGCAGCTTCTGGAAGGAGGCCCTGTTCTGGCTGCCCGCGGCGCTGTACCAGGTCGCCGCCGGCTTCACCGGTACGAGCCTGTACGAGTCCACCGCCCTGACCGTCTACGGCTTCGCCTTCTCCACCGCCTGCACCATGGCCATCGGCGCCTGGGACAAGGACCTCGGCGCCCGCACGCTCATGGCCGTGCCCGAGCTGTATGCGTACGGCCAGCGCGCGCAGGGCCTCAACTGGGGCGTGTTCCTGTCGTGGATCGCGAATGCCGTCCTCGCCGGGGCGGCCATCTCCTTCTTCACGTGGCTGGGCTATGGGGGCGCGTACACGACCACCCCGGATGACAATGGGCTCTATGCAATCGGCACATTGGTCTTCATTGCGTGCATGGTGTGGACGAATGTCAAGATCCTGTGAGTGGCAAATACCCCTGGGCTCTTCACAAGACTGGGACAGAGTGACTGCTTTGGATAATTGCAGAAGTACTAATGATGCATGGGCGATAGGATCCTGGAGATGCAGTACAAGACCATACTTGTGCTGCTGATATTCTGTGCCGAGATCACCCTGATCTGGCTCTTCCACATCGTGGTGGGATACGTCTTCACCTCCCTGGTCATCAGCCCCTATTCGGTGGTCAACGGCTTCACCCGGTCGTTCGGTGGGGATCTGGCATGGTGGGCCACGCTCGCCCTCGTGCTGGGCGGGCTCTTTACGGTGGAGCTCTCGGTGGCCGCGCTCAGGCAGCGCCTTGCCGGCTCCGTGAGCCAGGCCTGGAGGACCGAAAAGGGCCGGGACGACATGAGGGCATGGGATACGCGGCTGTGGAAGGAGATCGAGCGAGATCGCGGGTGTAAGGCCCGGCTGGAGGAGATGGCACGAGGGTGAGAGGTATTGGAGTGATCAATGATATCAACTGAGTTCAAATGTTCGGAATTCATCGTGCGGCGAGGTATCTAACTAGAATACAATCATGCTCATAATATAATATGTACAAGAATAAAGTAAAACGCTTCATGAAGGCCCCAGTTCCATTCCAGGGCAATGATCTCATAGACTGTTTGTTTTTTCTTCTTTTTTTCTGTTCTTTTTTTTTATGCTGCCAACTCCTCATCTCAATGACGGAAAACGACAACCACAACGTCAAGTTTAGTTCCTCCTCTTGACGTCAAACCTGTCGGCATCCATGATCTTGTTCCAGGCGGCGATGAAGTCGGTGACAAACTTCTCGCCCGCGTCAGCCATGGCGTAGACCTCGGCGATGGCGCGCAGCTCGGACTGGGAGCCAAAGACGAGGTCGGCGCGCGTGGCGGTCCACCTGTCGGCGCCGGTGGCGCGGTCGGTGCCGGTCCAGACCTCGCCGCCGTCCGAGTCGGCCCACGTGGTCGAGACGTCGAGCAGGTTGACGAAGAAGTCGTTGGTCAGCTTGCCGGGGGACTTGGTCAGCACGCCGTTGGCGGAGCCGTCGGCGTTGGTGTCGAGCACGCGCAGGCCGCCGACGAGGACCGTCAGCTCGGGCGGCGTCAGGCCCAGCAGGTTGGCGCGGTCGACGAGGATCTCCTCGGTGCGCGCGCGCGCGTTGCCCCGGCCAAAGTTGCGGAAGCCGTCGGCCTTGGGCTCCAGGTACGCGAAGCTGGCCACGTCGGTCTGGTCCTGCGTCGCGTCGACACGGCCCGGCGTGAAGGGCACCGCGGCGTTGGAGAAGCCGCCGTCCTTGGCCGCCTGCTCGACGGCCGCGGCGCCGCCCAGCACGATCAGGTCGGCCATGGACACGGGCTTGGAGTAGCCCTTCTGGACGCCCTCGAGCGCCTTGAGCACGGTGGACAGGCCCGAGCCGGCCCCGGTGTTGACGGCCCAGCTGACCTGCGGCTCGAGGCGGATGCGCGCCCCGTTGGCACCGCCGCGCTTGTCGGTGTGGCGGAAGGTGCTGGCCGAGGCCCAGGCGGTGGAGATGAGGGCCTTGGCCGGGATGCCCGCGGCGAGGATCTGCTGCTTCAGGGTCGCGACGTCGGACTCGTCGATGGTGGACCCGTTGGACTCGGGGAGGGGGTCCTGCCAGATGAGCTTCTCCTTGGCGACATCAGGGCCGAGGTAGCGGGACAGGGGGCCCATATCACGGTGAGTGAGCTTGTACCCTGCATAGAACATGATGGTCAGCCACAGTCTTATATATATACGGGCGCACACAACTCATGGTGAGCAAAATGGTAACTTACAGGCACGGGAGAAGTCGTCAGTGAGCTTGGTGAAGTTGGCAAGGTAGACCTGGGAGATGTTGGCATAGATGGGGTCGCGTCGCAGGGCCAGATCGCTGGTCAACATCCGCGGCTTCTGGAAGCTGCTGTTGCTGAAGGGCAGAGGGTAGTTGGCGGTGGCGTTGATGGCCTCCCACTGGTGGGCGCCGCCGGGGCTCTGGACGAGGGTCCACTCGTTGTGGAACAGGGACTCGAGGTAGTTGTTGGACCACTTGGTGGGCGTCTTGCTCCAGGTGACCTCGAGGCCCGAGGTGTAAGAGCCGATGCCCTCCTTGAAGCTGCCAGCCCAGCCAAACTGCTGCTCGCCGATGTCAGCACCCTCGGGTGCGGCGCCGATCGCGGTGCCGTTGAAAGCTCCGTGACACTTGCCTGTAAGGAGGGGGACATGTCAGAGGTTGTGTTCTTCACACCCGATATCGGAAAGGAAATCAGGCCCAGGAGGCTAGGCTTGGGGGAGAACATACCGAAGGCGTGGCCGCCAGCAATCAGGGCAACCGTCTCCTCGTCGTTCATGCCCATCCTTCCAAAGGTTGTCCGGATGTCCATGGCCGAGGTGACAGGGTCGGAGTTGGCGTTGGGGCCCTCGGGGTTCACATAGATGAGACCCATGTGAGTGGCGGACAGGGGAATCTCGAGGTTCGCGGACCGGCCCGCGAAGTCGACGCTGCCGTTGTAGCGGTCCGAGTTGCCCTTGGGGACAAAGTCATGCTCGGAGCCCCAGTAGATGGACTCATCGGCCTGCCACGTGTCGACACGGCCACCGCCGAAGCCAAAGGTCGGGAAGCCCATGTCCTCGAGGGCAACGTTGCCGGCGAGGATGATCAGGTCGCCCCACGAGATCTGGCGGCCGTACTTCTGCTTGATGGGCCAGATCAACCGCCGGGCCTTGTCCAGACTGGCGTTGTCGGGCCAGCTGTTGAGCGGTGAGAAGCGCTGCTGGCCCATGCCGGAACCACCACGGCCGTCAAAGGCCCGGTATGTGCCCGCGCTGTGCCATGCCATACGGATGAAGAGACCGCCATAGTGACCAAAGTCAGCAGGCCAGAAGGCCTGCGAGTCCCTCAGCAGGGCCTTGAGGTCGGCCTTGACAGCGTCGACTGGGGGAAGGGTTAGTCAAAAGTTACTAGAGGGGTTTGTTTGTTTCTTTGTTTTGTTTGCCAGGGCACAAGTGACTCACGATCCAGGGCGTTGAACGCTGTGGGGTAGTCAAAGTCGCCACCATATGGGTTGATCTCGGCTGTGTTCTGACGAAGGACGTCAAGTCGCAGCTGACAAGGGAACCAATCTCTGCTACGGGTACCACCGCCGGCAACGTTGGCCTTCTCAGCACAAGTGCCAAACGAGGAGGCGGCCCCGGCGTCCTGGCGGCGGTTGAGGAAGTCAGAGTGGTACTCCGAGTCCCTCTTCTCTTGTTGCGCCGCAAACGGGCACGAGGCAGCGGAGACCAGGGGCGTGGCCAGGAGGAGAGCCCGGAGGATATCCGGTACGGATGGTGACCCAGACATGATTGCAGAGAAAGGAAACGAGAGTAAGGCAACTCAAGAGGTTGATGCTGAAGAGAGGGAGGAAAGTGGGTTGTGGAGGATGGATCCAGCTCAAGATATATGTGCCTGGCTGGTGGGATTGTTCAGACGAACACTGCCCAGAGGAGACTAAAGAACAAGCAGTATGTACTGTGTATTACTCGGGCTAGTGGGACGCAGGGTACAAGGCGGTCGCACGTAATGTCACTTGAACTTTAAGGTTGGGTTGACACATAGGGAATTTGCTCGAAATAGGCGAGCGTGCGCCCCGTCGACAGGCGAGTTGTGACAGTAGGACACTTGTGACATGGGGGGGATGATGGCACTGTACCTTTGTCTTGTTTCTCTCTTACAAATCTATGCTCAATCTCCGACGCTAGAGGTCAGTATGCCCTAGTCGTTGTGGCATCCCCTGGGGCAAAGGAAAGCAAAAACGACAGGGGAGCACTGTCCACGACGATCCTAACCTGGGCCATGGTGTGGTGGAGACGGTGGCTAGGGAGCGCCTGACAATAAAGCTCGCAATGCTGGACGATGAGGTCTGTTGCCTGGGCACGGTCCAGATGATCGAACTCAAACGAGTCAAAAATGGGCAATAAGTGGATGCTGATTCGCTGTGGAAGGGGGGGTTCCCAGACCCGCGGACGGGGAAGTGGGCGAAGGAGGGGTTTTGCAGGCCGGCAGAAGATAGGCGTACAGGAGAGCAGGAGGGTTGATGAGTCGGACGTGGTAGGTATACGTATACTTCTGAGGTGGGTGGGTGGGAGAGTGACAAGTCAGTGGGCGGCAGGACGACGATCAGCAAACTTCTGGATGCTCATCATTAACTGCAGCATCTGGCAGCGGTCGACTCTACGTTCAAACTTCAGGAATGCACCAACCGACCCCCAATGCGGCTGTGGTGGTTGGGTGGGATGTGGATTGTGGACCCAAAAAAGGCCGGCAAACAACGTGGACGGGGGTGCCCAGGTGTCTGCACGCCGCCCGGCTCGCAGGGAGCCGAGACCACACTGCATGCATGTCCAAGACCTCAAATTAGGCCAATCCAATCAGGGGTAACACTCTCCATGTGACAAGGAAACACTGGGGTCCCTGGTGGCGCCCGCGGTTGCAATCCGGCTTGGTCTTGACCCATTTTAAGTGCCGAGGTGTGGTTTCCTTTTTTTGGTGAGCCCGGTTTGGATCAATGATGCTATTGCTATTGTTCTAGCTGTGCCGCTAATAATGATATTCCGAAGGCCCAGAAGTTGCCCGTTGCACCGCCTCCGTGTCGTTTCTCGTGCCCCCCGTGAACATAGACACAGGCGCCCGGGGATGCAGCCGAGAAGGTTTTTGAGCGTAGTGAGGAGGGTTTTTATGTGAAGCGTAAAATTACCGACAAGCGGAGCTTTCTCTATGACTGTGTGAATTGGTAGAATGTCTCTGATATGGGGACTACTTAGAATATAAAAGTCATGCACGGATTAGTTGAATAAAAAATAAAAGATACAAGATACAAATGAAAAACTACGTAGCGTAGGTAGTGTAGGCTACATGAGGTCTAGGGGGTTTTGGGGGGAACCCCCTTGAAATCTACTTGAATTTATCAAAATAAATAATTAAAAAATACATGTACCCGAAGGCTTGTTCGGCTAAGAAGTAAGTATAGCAAGGAGAGTTCCGAGGAGAGTTTTTTAAGATGATACCTACTTCTTAGCTAAACAAACCTTCGGGTACATGTATTTTTTAATTATTTATTTCAGTGAATTTAAGTCGATCTTTACCAGAGCACAGAGCATGCTGCTGCTCCTCTTCGGGGGTCGGTACTCGGGATCCGTGACGATAAAACTTGGCGTTGCTATATTAGATTTCGTGCAGGAAACTCCACAACGTGTGGCATAGAAACATAGAGCATTTCCGGCCATGCGGTAACGAGGCTCACCAATCACGCCAGCTGGTGACGCTGGCCCGTCCTTTTGTCGCTCACCGTCTACTCTGTACTACCGAGCGCGTGCTGCTTTGCCCATTCATGCACTTCTGGAATCGTGTCGCTTCGCTAACCCCGCGCGCACAGCATTTTGGCCCAGCACTGAGAGCTCGGCCATGCCCGCCCGTTTTCCTAGCCAGCGGCCAGCGGCCATCTGGACGATGCAGCTCTCGTAATAGATAGTACACACGAGATTTCAGAGTGGGCTTCACTAAGCCGCCTAGACAAAGACCCTGACTCACATTCGTTTCCGCGGTACGTCACGGTGTCTCCGGGGGCGGAACATTCTGATAACTGCGTGCAAGAATGGGCGGGATCCCTGGAGACGCCCGCACCCACCTGGTGGATCTGGAGAAAAGGGACCACTCACTACACTACACTATACTAGGAGGGGCCGGCGACGTCACTTGGCTCCCCGAAAAGTGCACTAGGAAAGATAAATTCTGGATCGGTTGGGGTGTGAAGTGCCCCGACACAACTGCCCGACGATTGCTCCATCGAAGACGGTGAGTCCTGCAGTGGAATCAGTGCACCTATACGACATGATATCTAAGTATCTAAGACCAAACAAGTCAGCCTGACAGCTTGATGACAGGATGCCGTTGTCACAGGTCGCCTCCCCCTTTCTTTCTGACTTTGACAGTAACCCCGCCCCGTGGTACACATAGTACTCCGTAATGAAAGGCCACCGTGCCTGCGTGCATGCCAGGCAATGCTTCCAGTCTGTCCCTTGGTGGTCCCTTGGTGGTTCAGAGGGGGACACACAGCACAATCCATCCCGGGGAAACGGGTGCAGGTAGTGTAAATTGTGGGCACATACGGGGTCGTACACCAGAGGCGGTCATCCCGCCCGCCCACGAATCACGAAGCCCCCATTCCCACCGAGAGGAGGCGGTGCGTTGCAGCGTGACCGTGACCGGCGGCTCACCTTAGCCCACCCAGGTGTGTGTGTGTGTGTTGCCCGTGTGCCTTGTCTGCCCTGCCGTAATTGGCATGGCATGGGCTGGCCTGCCTGATGGGCCCGGGGCTTGGCGCACGCATGGGCTGGCTGCGTTGGGGGCCAACGTGCAGTGGTTTGTGTGGTTCGTCTCCTTTCCAACTGCAACCGTAGCGTAGACAGTTACAGTTGGAGGTGGCACGCCGCACGCTGCAGCCGCGGGTGCGGAAAGGCAAGATCTCTCGCGACCCCGTGTCGTACCGTGGGAGCAGCACAGTCTGTGCCCCAGGGTTATGCTTATTTCGCTACCAGGATCTGCTCCCACTGCAACGCTGTCGCGACTCGCGGGCGAGGCCCGGAGGGGCCAGATCTGGAGTCTACACTAGTGTATTCTGGCCTGCCTGCTCTGCCTGCCTGCCTGCCTGCTTGCTACCGACGCAGGTAACCTGCCTGCCAGATAGCTTGGCCTACAGGTAGTAGCTTAGCCTGGTTGCTTGTCCATTCTTGTTCCGACGAAGGGCAGAACTTCAATGTTGCGTAGTATTCCTGAGTGTGCACCTGGGCAGGCATGTAATATAGTATCAATGGGTCACGGCCATCATCTTGTTCGGCCAAGTACTTGGCCTGGAAGAAGGGGTCTAGGATCCCCTGGATGCCATAGAGTTACACAATCCTCCGGGCTTTGCTCTGGCTAATCGCCCCACACAAGCTTGGTAATACACAGTTCACTCCCAGAGTACAGACGAGTGCATGGGTGCACTGTACGCCCAAGTGGGTTGCCAGCTCCCACGTAGTTACTACATAGTACACGTGCCCCATCTGTCTCTTTGTGTTGGGTTGGAGTCGGTGTAGCTATCAGGCAGGCTGGCGTCCCGTCAGGCTGGGAGGTCGTACAGGTTCCGCAGCATGTCAGAATGCGTGTGAGTGATATTCCAGACTCTAATTATGGAATAATTCCGGTCACCAAGAAATGCGATGTGACTGCTGTCAGATCGTCTGGGCAAAAGCGAGAAGGGGATGCAAAAGATGGTCCAATATCTTGAGAGATATGATAGCGCCGTCCCGAGGGTGTCCGGTCTTGTCAGACCATCGATCTCGGCGCACAGCATCAGGAAGGTGTGCGACCTGTTCCTGCATGGAAGCGATATCAGCCCACCCGGAAATGTCAACGTTGAGGCCTCTTGATGGTGTGAGAGCTTATTTGGCAGTTGAGCATGCACACGCATGTAAGGCGGCTGGGCGGGCGTGGGTGGCCAGTCCGATGCAACAATGCACACCGGCTGACCGGTTCGCTGTTGTCGGCGCCTTAATTATTATTGAAGGATGTAGGTGTCCACAGTAGCAACAGACAACAAGCATTAAGAGCAGCAGCAGCAGCAGCAGCAGCAGCAGCAGGAACAGGAGGTTCTGCGTACTGTGCATGTGCAGGCCGAATTCGATGAATTCAATTTGCCCCCTGGCGTCCCGAAGCCAAGCCAGTGCCCAATCGGCTGCTCACCTTTTTGGGCCAACCACCACTGAAGAGTAAAACTTCAGCACTGTGGCGGCATCATCAATCATCCTTTTCCGAAATCTCCCTCCGAATCTCCGGACGCCACCAACAACAACCGCCCCACGCCGGCCTGGGCCCCGAGTTGGCCATGTCGATGCATGGGGTGCCATGTTCGGCCAAGGAAAAAGAGACAGAAGAACATTGGCAGATTGGCAGGATTGTGGGCTCATGTTGTCGACACAGAGAACCCCGAGTGATGAGACAGAACTGAGGGTGCTGGCACCGGCCGCCAGCCCAGAGCAGAAGGTTCCCTCGATCCACTTCAGGGGCGTACCATCGCTCAGCTTTGAGGCGTATTTTGGGTCCTTCCCAGACATAGTTTGATACAGGATTGTGTACAGTACATGCGCTGCATACTGGTAGCGTACCACGCTCATCTACTCCGTACCTGCTGCCGGGCAGCCGGGCGAGCAGACAGGCAGAGCACCAGCAACCCCAGGGACCCGCACATGTTTCGCCCATAGAGTTCGGAGAATAGGGGAGGATTCGGGCCTGACTAACACCCGCCGTTGGATTCCGTTTCCGCGTCTCGATGCCGCCCACGCCAGCCGCCCCCGCGCCCAGGACAATATGTCGGCGAATATTGTATCATGGGCCGCCATAAACAACCGTCATCAAGATCCCGCGCCCTGGGCCGTTTCGAAACCGCCCTCCACGCCCGGTGCCCTGCCCCTCTCGTCAGCCCCTCCCGGCTCCCGTCCCACCTCCTCTCCAGCCCTGCCTGCTGTCACGCTCAGGCCCCTTGTCCCCGGCCCTGCTTGGGCTCGCGGAATAAAATCTTTATTATGCACTACACTATGCCTACTCAGTAACGTACTCACGACGCTAGGCCGAGCACGCACTGGACGCCAGATTGGGGCGACGCCCGGTATGGGATGAACGACATAACCCATGTCCCGTCAAAGCCGCCCCGTCAGCCCCGTATGTCATTCACAAGTGGGTTATGCGCTGGGGCCTCGAGGGGACAGCAGGGGCAGGGCAAAAGCTACGCCGGGTATCGACAGTCTATCCCGGACGGCGTTGCAGGAATGACTTCAACGGTGGTATCCTGGCGGTTTCAGCCCTTGCCTCGCTCCCCAGCAGCACACAATGCGGTTGTATCGAGGGCGGGTTCGCTGGCAGGCTGGCAGCTGGCAGACCTACCTGGCAGGTCGGCGAACCTTGCAAGCCTTGTTCCAACTCCCTGCCGGCGTGGCGTTCAGAACCCATGCCGGAAGCCGGCACCTACCCAACGGCCGGCGGGGCGTGCTGCCCAGGTGCTGATCACGTCGATCGCCGGAGCGGAACGGCAGAAGTTAGAACAGAGCATTCTGCGCCGACCACACCTGCCACAGCAGGTATAGCTCGGCGTCTGAGATGGTCGACTAGTTCGGGGTTTGCCTTCGAAGCGAGGGCATCTAGACTTTGGTCAACGCTCCTTGCGACGACACCTGCCAGCCCAGCACCGTTTGCCCCCAAATAGTTGCGCCTCAAGCGCTCTCAACATCATAGAATTACTAGTAGTACATGTGCACCACTGCATATCCCAAGAGGACCTGGGACTTGGCTCTCAACCAGCCAGCATGCAGTGTCGTAAAAATAGCATTTCTCATCACATCGTGCAGTCCGTTGGGATGGCTGGATGCGAGGTCTGCACCAGCTAACGAAGGGCCAAGACGAAGATTTTCCCTTGGTGGTGCCGTCAAGGCCGGTCGGTACAGCGTGCAGCAACGCACTCTCAGGCCACTTTCACCTGCAGCCGCCCTCATCGGGCTTAGCCTCACGACCCTTTGGCTTGGAGGTGCCGTGGCCGGCCCTGGCCTGCATATGCAGGGCAAATCTTTCGCACATGCCACACACAGCAAGTGACTGACTGATAGTCCACACACACGACACAGCTTGCACAGTTACCACACGGTAGACCAGAGATAGATGCTTGATATGCTTCTTTCTTCTCTGCTGCACCCCAATCACAACCCTGCGGCGAGCAGGGTCCGATCTGTAGCGCCATTCTCTTTCATCATCGGCGACTTTTTTCCCGCCACACACGCATGTGGCGAGTGGGGGGTCCCCTGCTCCGACCCTGGCCGCCGATGCTCATTGCTTACACCTTGTGATGTTTCCCCCCCGCCAAGGTGTGTAACCGCTGGCTTTCTGCTGTACTGTAGTACACATTTACGAAATCATCCAAAGGAGCGGGTTTCTCGGGGGGCCAGACCTGGCGTGCCACACTCACTGCGCCCCTGTCACGGAGACTTACAAATTATCCCAAGTCTAGGAGCTTTATCTCCATATGGGACCCCTACTGTTAGTTGTACTGTGTAGATGAGAAGGGGCGCGCGGTGCCTGACGCGGGAAGTGGAGCGGAAAGCGGGTGGGTGTCCGACGTCGAAATTTAGATCGTCCCATGATCGCGGTAACCTGACCGAGGCGGCTCGCCAAGGCGTCGGACATGCACTGCTTGGTATGCCTAGACTTCTGGACAAACCCTCCCCCCTCCTTCTCCTGTCGAATAGTGACATTTTAGAATAATACTATTCCTAGTGATGGCGTTGATGCTGAAGAACGCACGTACTGCGGTCAGTCACCCGCGGGGGTGTGTTTCGCTGAGGTTATTGTTAGAACTCTTGGCGGGAAAAGTACACAATAGTTTTCGCACTTCTGCAATTGTGGTGGCGAAGGCCTTCTATTGCTGGCTGGGCCGTGCCCAGTGCTGCGATGGAGGCTGTCCTAACCGGCCGCCCTACTCCTCTTCCGGTGCACAAAGTGAGCGAAGCCTGGTGCTGGCGATGTGACGGCAGCCGGACGATCCGTCACTTGCGCGCACCCGGACTAGCTGAATCGCAATGTGGCTTCAAGTGCTGCTGCCGCAGTGGAAACCGGTTGGCATAATACTACTGTGTAGTATGCCCAAGGACCTGGAACGCGGTGGGGACACGGACGAACACCTCGAATTAGACACTCCACGGGGCAGTGTCGTGTTTGGACTAGGGGGCCCGACCAACCAGAATCATGGACGTTTCCAGGAAATCTAACTGCATCACCGTGCACTGTAATTTTGAAGATGTGAGCAGGTCGGCGAATAGATCGGATCCGGCGCGCGGGTTGGCTTTGCTTGGCATCTGTCCTCCTGCTCAAGTGAACCATCATTCAACTTTCGGACGTAGGTTGCCTAGCACGCGGTGTTGTTGTGCACAATTGTTCTCGTCCAAACTCTCAACCCCGCGCTTAGAACCCAAAATTCATGATTGGCGGAAGCCTATTGCCTATAGCCTATTGCATTTAGAGTAGGTGTTGATCAGTCCAAGGTTCTTGTATGTAGATCAAAATGCTAATGAGCCCTGCGTTATAAAACTCTATTTCATGTCATGTCCTCACCTGACAAATAGGTCACACCACATGTGCAGTTAACGTGTAAAAAGTGGCTATACCCTTACTCACAACTCCTGACAGGCCACACTTGAGCATCATGACGAATCTGAAAAGCAGTTGAGAGTCAGCAGGACGGAAAGATGCTCTCGCTTGTCAGCACGTGAGATTGGCCTCGTTGCGGAAGCAGTCGCAAACTGTCCCGGATGGTGGTCACTTGAAGGCCGTCGCTATCTCCACCCTCGTGAGCGATCGCCTCCAGGCGCATCTATGACGTTCTTCAAGATCTACACTATAGACGTGGTTTTATTATGCAGGTCGCGTATGCTCTCGGACGTATACGGAATATCAACAAAAGCCGTTGTATTATGCAAAGCTCCTCTGGCTTGTATTCAGGGTCCACGTTGTTACGCCATTGCTCGCCTGAATGTAATCTCATGAAAATGTTCCCTCGCCCAGAATATATCAGGCTAGGTTACTCCCGCGTTTCGAAGAAGCCCACCAAACAACATGTAACAAGGCTAGGCCGACCAGGTTAGTTGGTCCTGAGGGGCTCGAGCTAGCTCTTTGCTGCGCTCCAAGCGAACTTGAGGGGAATCATGGGCTATCGAAAAGTATCCCGGATATTGGGTTCATGTAAGGCTGCCGCACTACGGCAAAAAGTGCTCCCGTGCGGACTTGTCGTGATCAACCCCTCTTCAATGTTATTTCACTCAGGCACTACATGAAGACGAGGGGACTATGGTATGCCGAATAAGAACTAAACCAAATAAGCTATTTGACTTTTAAGGTTACACGTGGCAGTCTCGCATTATATCGCCGGTCAAGAGTGCGAGGCGCGTGGTCTGAAAAATCTTTGCTGATAACCTCCATGGGCCACTTAGATGCGTTCCTGCATGCCGAGCTGTTACATTCCGGTCAAACCATTCGGCGAGCAAATTACCTGACCGGATCAGATGAGACGGGCTACCTGGGTCTGCTCATGATGGATGAACTTCCCGTATCCGTATTCTCCCACCGTGGGTGCCGAGGTGGGCAGACGCCAGATGACCTCGGGATGGCTCACACCAAAAAGTAACACAGACCGAAAAGCTTCACAGTCTCGCAGCCTTGGTGTGACAGACTGTGTGGTATCAGACACCGTTCACTTTTGCATCTCGCGGTTCAAGTTCTGTGTCTGTGTATCGGGTCCGTCCTCCTGTTGCACAGCTCATGGGCTGAATGAGCCCTAGCCCACCGTTGAGATTTCACAGCCAGATTTCAAACCACGATAGTCAAAACTTGAAAATTTGGGCCAATAACTGCGTAGCAAATGTACCCACGGTATATAAACCGAGAAGTGGTAAATCAGGCTGAAGCCCCTTTCTTCCTATGTACAAGCTGGCAGTACATCCGTCCGGCATCGTGTGACGGTGAAGACAGCAGATCGTGGTAAACGTGGTAATATCAAGTCGGCTTTTGTTTCAAGAGAGACAGAAGGCCCCAAGAATTCTTGACGTAACATAGCTAGCAAACAGATGTTGCACGTGCAGCGGCAGGAATAAACTATCCTAGCTTGCTCACATACCCCTGAGACGTGCACAACAGCGTGTTGTGCGAGATAATAACTGGTCACTCGAGTTCCTACTAAATAGGCCCACCCTGCCTGGCTGAATCTCATTGAAGTTCCACAACCTTGCGTACGGTCACACATAGCGAAAAGCATAGCCTCACTGGCATGTGATCCTTCAAAGGTTCAAATTGATGGGAGGACAGGGGAATTTTAGCCTCGAAGAAGCTTGCTCTTGCAATGAATGGAAATGAGCATAGGAAATCGGTGACCTGGGAATTCGAACCACATCTAGATTACCGTCCCATATAAAGGCCAGCTAATTTGAAATGGGCCATGATGTCTTCCTCACCGTTGATGAGCTCATGGAGTGATCTCGAAGAATAACGTTGAGAATTCATCATCATATAAAACGTTGTATCACCTCCTGGACGAATCCTGGAATAGGCCAGCGATGCCAATTTTCAAGCCAATATTCCTCATGATGTAGCCACCACATGTGCATGGAAATAAAAATGTTTACACACGAGTATATTCCCAGTTGAGCGTTTACCACTGTATGAAGGCGCCACAGACGTTTTATATGTATGAGGATTAGAAACGAAACCAGTACATATGAGTGAAGATCTTGAATTGACTGAGATTTATCCCTGAAAGAGAAAATGCCAAATTAAAATCATGTTCAGAGATGCACACGGAGGCCGTCCAATGTTCTTAGTTGGACTGGTGCTCTGATTAACTCAGCGGGTGGTTCTGGGATGCCGAGATAAGCCGATGGGTGCCGAAGAGGGCAATCAGACTGGGTGGACGGCTAACAGCTTCACGTAACTTTCATGTGGGTTCATGCTAGTGCAAGGCGTCAGCCCCACCGCCCTGTTTTCTGCCGGGTGGAGCGCAGACGACAAGCGACCCTCGGTATCTCACCGCATCCACCTCGTCTGCCTCGCTCCCACCACATGCCTTCTCCCCCTGCTGAGATAAAGCGGATCAAGCAGCACGATGGCGACAGAGCAGTATGAGGGCTACAGCCCACAGGTGTCAGACGACTGGGCCGGCGGGCATGAGGTCTCCCAACTGCAACATGATGCCACGTCGAACCCCGCGATTCCACAGCCAGCACCAGCGAGCGACGACCTCGCCTACAAGCCCATCAGCCGCGCCCACTTCAACAACCCGCCGCCGAACGGATGGCTCTACCCTCACAAGAAGGGCATCGGCACAGGCTCGAACCTGGAGCCCTTCAAGGCCGAGATCGAGGCCCGCACGCACCGGGGGGAGAACTGCAAGGCCATCGCTGCTGCCCTGAACGCCATGGGCGTCCAGACCAGCGACCGTGCTGTCAGTCGAGTACGCATCAGATGGGGCATGAGGAAGAGGGTAAGGATCCTCCCTTCCCTTTCACACCGAAATGTCTGAACGATTCAAGCAATCCACTGACGAACCCCCCAGGCCCAGCGCAAGGTCAAGACACCTCCCCCTGATGCCGACACCGTGCGGCTGAGTGCCAAGTCCAAGGTCCAGGCCATGAGGAAGGCCGAGTTGATCCGCATGACAAGAGAGGGCATGACCCCCGAGCAGATCTACCAGGACTTGACCTCCCGCGGGATGGAGCTCAAGAAGGGCGTCGCCACCGTGCTGCGCCTGCAGAGTGCCTGGGGTGTTGCGCGCAACGAGAAGCGGTGGCTTGGCAACTTTCGGCATCAGTGCCACAAGAAGGCAAAGGCGCAGCAGGCAGAGGCCTTCACCGACATAGCAAAAGAGATGGGGGTACAGGAGGTCAAGGGTTGGGTCCAAGAGAAGATGAAGGAGCAGGCTGCCAGGCAGGCAAGGCACGAGCTGGCCCTCAAGCTTATGGGGGAGCACGCACCCATAAATCCCGAGCGGCGAAAGTTGCAAAAGCCTCGCAGGGACAACGGTCCTTCTGAGGGGCAGGGAAATGCGAACGACGCTGAGGACGACCTCGAAAGCGGAAGCTCCGAGGATGATGAGCACGGATCGGCCTCGCCCTTTACGGGCCCTGTCACGGACTTGAGGTTTGA
Source organism: Diaporthe destruens (assembly GCA_036986855.1). Classification (NCBI taxonomy): domain Eukaryota; kingdom Fungi; phylum Ascomycota; class Sordariomycetes; order Diaporthales; family Diaporthaceae; genus Diaporthe; species Diaporthe destruens. Next base: position 1,363,369 of record BTXE01000011.1, on the reverse strand, counting down.
GTTGGCTGATCCAACTCCCCAAGACGGCCATGTTCCCCACGGTGGACAGTTGCTGCCACCTCACGAAAATGCCAGCGGGGCGCAGTCGACCGGCTATGCACCAGATGCCATCAACGAACCATCCAGTGTCGGCCGAGGTGTTGAGGGTGGCGCATATCACGAGTACCCGCCCTTGCACGACCAGGCGGACGATTCAATGTACGATTCTGGAGGCGAGCAGCCTGGCAGCGCCGGCGATCCATCTCAGATTCCAACAGGCATGGTTGGACTCATTCCGAATGCTACACCTGCATCGCCCATGTCGACCCATCCGTCACGGTCTATGAATGAGGTGCTGCCCTCGTTTCATCACCCTAATGCTCTCGGCTCTAACATGTCGCCGCAGCCCGCTGAGATCAGTCCGACACGAACAGCCCCAACAAGCACCACTGCCGTCCTTCCAGGGCATGGAGAAGGATACGCAGCACAGTCCAACGAGAGCGCTGCTCCTGCTCCCAAACCGGCAGCATCAGCCACGTCTGTTCTGGTTCTTGCCCCTGAGGAGACCGAGGCCAACAAGTCGACACTAAGCGCACTCGACCAGTACAATGACGCCGCAAGGGTATACAAGGAGCTGTTGGAAGCAAGAAACAGCAATCGGCCGCTTGCTGGGAGCTTGACCGGAATGGCGCCCTCGGCAAAGCAGCTCGAGGCAGCGAAGCGCAAGCTCAAGGATGCCACCCAGGCGATGATGCTGGCATTGGACTAGAGACTAGGGCCGGTTGCTTCGCTGTGGCATCGAAAGCATGGCCTTGGAGATGCCTCGGTGGTCGCAAGGTTTCGGAGGAGAGCACCAAAATCATCGGCGGCGTTTATTATTACGATGATGTGACTAACACGGCCATGCAGAAAGACGGGCATATCTACGATTACATTCTTTTTTAATCTCAAGGGTATTGCTTTCTCCCAAACTGATCAATCATCAAGCCGCGTACAGAAACCACCTTACCCGATCGACGATCCCCGAATTAGATTCCTTGTGCGTGTGTTGCTTCTCTTGCTTTCTCTTCTCGGTCTTCACCGGCACGCTGGCGCCAGTCTCACCCGCCTTCGCTCTCCGGGCCCCGATGCCGTCCTTGAGTGCCTTCAGCCTCGCTCCAGGAGAAGCAGTGTCATTTCCCGTGGTGGCTGCGGTTCTCTCCTCTTGCTCAGTTGCTGCTGCTGCCGCCCCCTGTGGCGGTGCCTCCTTCTCACGCTGCCTCTTCGCTTTGAGGCCCTCAATCCCGCTGCCGATTCCGTCTTTGATGGACTTCAACCTTCCGCCGGAGGCTGCGGTGTCTTGCGGTGCAGGGGCAGGCTGTGGGTTCGGCTCCCCAGTGGAAGCGTTCGCCTCCACGCGGGTCTCGGCGCTGTCCATGGTCTCACCCCGCGGCCTGCGAGTCTCCTCGTCGACCGGGGCCTCCTTCTGCCCAGTAGCCCGCCTTCTCGCGGCGAAGTTCGTGACGTTTCCAAACCCATCCCGGATCGACTGGAATTTTACTGCCGCTGCAGACCTCCCTGCCTTGTCCTGGTCGCCGTCGGAGGCGGCGGCGGCGGTAGCAGCAGCAGCAGCAGCAGCAGGCGAGCCAGCATCGCCACTGCCGGCCTCTGGGGGTGCCTCGGGCTCAGTCCGGGCTGCCTGCTGCACCGGGACCTCGCTCTGTCCATTCTCAGGCGGCCTGAACGAGTCAACAGCAGCAGCAGGCTCGGTCATCTCGGGTTCCGAGGGCACGAGCCGGACCCCGCTGGCCCTCGACGCCAGCGACGCCGACCCCTGCGCCGCAGCCACCGGCGGGCTGTTGTTGCTGGCCGCGGCGTGCTCCCCGCGCGCCGCAGCAGCTGCGCCCTCCACGCCGTCGGCGGCCATGTCCTTGCGACGCCTGTCGCGCGCCTGCTTGACCTTGGCGGCCGGCAGCGCCACGCAGGCGGCGGCCAGCCCGGCGATGGCGCTGTGCCTCTTGACGGCGCCGGTCTCACCGCCGCCGCCGCCGCCGCCCATCTGGGACGCGGTCTCCGTCCCTTCGTTGTCGCTGCTGTTGGCGCTCTTCTTGACGTTCTTCCTGTTTTGCCTGCGCTCCTGGCGGGTCCTGAGGCGCGCGTTGAGCTTTGCGAACCTCGCCTGCTTGTTGACCCTTGTGCGGAGCGCCCTCGCCTTCTTGTCCTTGGGCGGCGTGGCACCGTCTCCCGTGGTCGCTGCTGTTGCCTGCGCCTGGTCCGTCCCCCGCCGCCGCCCCTCGAGCATGTGGTTGAGTGCCAGGGGGCCCGCGACCACGAAGCTGGTGAGGCGCTGTTTCTTTGTCAGGCGCGTCTTCTGGGCGGCGGCCGGGTCCCCAGCAGCAGCAGCAGCAGCAGCATCCTCGCCTGCTGCGCCCGCCTCCTGCTGGCCGTCGTGGGATGCGGCCGTGGGCGGTGTTGGGTCGTCGCTAGCGCCGGTCTTGTTTGCCTTGCGCTCTGCTAGACGTTTCCTGATGGCTTCTCGCCGGGTGCTCAGGCCCTGTTTCACGCTCCCGCTCCGCTCGCTCAGACGGTGTTTCATGGCGGCGCGCCGGCTGGCCTTCGCCTCCTGCTGCTGCTGTGTGCCCTCGGCATCCTCGTCCGTCTTGTTGTTGTTCTTGCGGTCTTTGGCCTTTTTGAAGCCGCTCGCAATGCCCTTGCCGATCAGGATTGGTATGCCGAGGATGACGATGACTGGGAACAAGATGATGCCCGCAGCCTTCTGGGCCTTCTCTTTCCTGTTCTGCTTCTTCTCGGCCGGCTCTGCCTCCTCCTCAGTCTGTGGCTTCTTGCTGCTGCGCCTGTCCTTGATCGCAGCCAGGCGCTGCTTGAGAGCCGCGGCCTTGCCGTTCTTTTTCTCCGACGGTGGCGCCCCTGCTGGCCGCTGACCCTCCGTCTGCTTGCCTTTGGTGGGCTTCTGTGGCCGTACTCGGGCCACCAGCACGGCGAACCTGCCGGGCTTGTTCTCCCCGGCCAGCCGCCCTCCCTTCGTCTGCCGCGCGTATTTACGGCACTGCTTTTCCCAGGCCCTGGCTGCCTTGGCGGCCATGAACTCGAGATCTTCCTCGGTTTCGCGGCCTTGCCACTGTGTCTCACGTGTCAGCAGCGAACTTTGCAATGCCCGTTGATGCTCAGCTCTGGTTTGGGGTTGGGGGGGGGGGGGGCGTTGACTCACGTTCTCATCCTCCACTTGTGCGTCCGCGTCGCCGAGCTCCCTCCTCTCCGGCTCCCAGCCTATGCTCGCCAGCACCCCGGCCGCAGTAGGCACCGCCGCTGGGCTGGGGAAAGCGTGCCCGTTTGCCGTGTGACAGCTCTCCTGTACATATCGTGACATGATGTCCATCGCCGGCGACGGGTAGAACGTCAGCTGGAACCGTGAGCCTTTCTTGGCATGCGAACCGTTCTCGGCACCATTGCCAGCATCTAGGCTCCCTGCAAATAGCCCTCCGCCGGCCTGCCCGGCAGATGCGTCCGCCGGGGTGTCTTCGACCGTCTCCTCGAAGTGGTCGAGAAACCCCTCCTCGGGGATCTCCCCTAGCCGATGGCCCGTGAAGGGCTCTCCCTCGGCGTCGACGAGCCCTGCGCCCACTGGGGCTTCTTCTTCTTCTTCTCCGGAGTGATGCTCGGGCTCGCCTTCTGTCGAGCCGGCCTCGGGCTCCACATCCTCCGTCTCCGCCGTGTCTGGGCTGGCTGCACTCGGGCTGCCGTCCCGGTGCCTCTTGCGCCCCCGCTGCTGGATCTGACTCTTGATGGCAGCCACAGGGTTCCGCAGCTTGGCGGACTCGAACGATGCCCTGAGCTTTTCCTTCCGGCTCGCCTGTGGCTGCTCGCTCTCCGCCGCCCCCGCGACAACCCCCTCCTCCTCCGAGCTCTCACTTTCCCGCGGCCCTCCACGTGTGCCATCAATGATCGCCTTGGAACTAATCTGTAGCGTCCTTGGCTCCGGGCCCATCTTCCTGTTCAGGATCTTGACGACCGAGCTCGCCTTGTTGGCCGTGATCTGGGCGCGGAACGTCCCGAGGATCTCCTCGGGCGTCTGGTCGGTGGAGAGCGCCCACGGGTGGATCATGACGAGGTGCGCCACCGTCTCGGGCCGGATGCGGCCGAGGAAGACGGCGCCGTCGTCGTTGGCGGCGCCGCCCCTCCGCCTCCCCGACGCCCACAGGCACCCCCGGACCGTGGCGCTGTGCAGCGCGCTGAGCGAGACGCGCCTGCCGCTGTGGGCGTTGGCCTTGGCCCTGCGGATGTTCTGCTGCCAGACGCGGTGGGCCCTCCTGGCGTGGGATTCCTTTCCCCGCCTCGGCTTGACCAGCGGCGGCGGCGGCGGCACGTAGAGGAAGTACCTCGCCGGTATGTCTAGGGTTGACCCTTGGATGGTGGGCTTGGGCAGCGGCACGAGGAAGGCGATCACCGTCTCCGAGCCGCGGCGGTAGCCCACCGCGTTGACTGTGCTCTCGCCGCGCTGCGGGACTGGCCTGATGAGGGCGTTGTCCCCCGGCGGTGGTGTGTTGTTGGCTGGCGCCTCGGCGCGGGATGGACCAGCCTCGGTGTCGTTGTCGGCTGTGCCTGTTACTTGCTGGCTCGAGACTATCACCGGCTGGGAAGCCTCGTGATGCTCCTCCTGCGCATCCGCCATCGCTTGTGGTGCTTGTGTCGGGGGACTCAACGTGCTTGTAGCAGGGGTGCGGTTCTCGTGATCTGCAGGATCCTGATGTGCTTGTGCTTCGGTTTCTTCGTCATGCGACAGATCGATGCCCGAGTCCCGCTGCCCTTCTGGTACAACTGCCCCCGGCTCGCGTTCCGTCTTGAAGTCCTTCACGTGAGCGGGTCCATTGGCATTGGTGGCTCCCGGAACAACAGCGCTGCCTTGTGAGGCGAGCCGAGTGTCTGTCATGGCCGTGGGCGGTTTGGGCTTTGGAGGTGGCCTCTTCTCGGTGGCCTGGGTGAGACGAACAGGCGCGATGGAGTGGAAGCTTAACATGGTGGCGGATTATATGACTGACCACGACAACGACAGGGCGGGCAGGGCGGCATCACCAGGGGCCAAGCTTGGTGGGTTGGGCGCGCTTACACTATCACACAATGCCAGCGCATGAATCTATTGCGAGCGGAGCAGATGGAAAAAAGTTGGTGGATCGGGCAGAGGTTCGCGTGTCACATGGGAGGATCGAAGGCGTGCGCCTGGAGGGTACCGCGCCCGGTTGTTTCACTATGCTCATCCCTTGGTCTTAGCCAACGTAATGCATGAATGTACGTACCGCACGCTTGCTAGTCATGCCGACACTTGTCGCCTCGATTCTGAGCAGAATGATCAGACAGGGCGTGCGTTGACGGTTCATCGAGGCAGTTCCCTTGCAACCTGTCTGGGGAGGAGGGAGATATGATTGGCGCTAATACCCATCGTAGGTTCATCAATAGCATATCGCCGACGACTTTCCCATGCACACCTCGACAAGCTCGACTAGCACCACCCAGGTCGTATTTCCTGCTGCAATGGCATTGATGGAGCCACGTGGTGACCCAAACGATCAACCGCCAGTCCCCCCCTGAACCTTCTCCAGGTTCCAGAAAGGCCCGATGCTGGAAGTCCGGATGAATAATAAGGTGCGCAGCCGCCTAGCCGAGCAGCAAGCGCGGAGGTCGCCATGGCCCTGCGGCCTGAAAAGGGGCATGGTCAGTTTCAACACATGCCCGCCTGGAACCTCAGCATGCACTGGCGTGCCAATTGGCTTTTCACTTCCAGTTGGGTTAGCATGCCATGTCGGAGTCCCCGATGCACGTCCGATTCGTCTTTGGACGCGAATGCACTGGCAGCACTGACAGTACTGGCAGTGTTCTGTCGGTGAGCAATGGCAAGTAAAAGGGAGAACTCAGCCTATGCTGGCACTGTTGAGTCTTGCATGCATATTATGCAGGTACATTATTCGATTGTGACCCTGCCTACAAGCCATGCACGTGCTCTCGAGTGCTCGAAATATGTCTGTCAATTATCATGTGACACCTTGTTATGTCCCCTTTTCTCCTGTAAACTACCTAGGTAACCCCCAGTGACCGCAGTCCCCATATTGACTCTCTAGCTACAGTTGATGCGCCGCTGCCAATGAACAAAGGGAATTGAGGTACGAGGCGACGACTCCTGCAAAGATTTGCCATAGCCACACTGCTACTATTGATTACATCCCCCCTCGAGGAGGAATATGCCACCCCCCAACAACGCAGGGTGCACACTGAGTGAGGCGTGGGCAACTGTGCCGTCAAGCGGTGCACGTGATCACCCTTCTTCACACCGGCCGATCACAGCCTCAGTATTTGGTGCGCATCCGTACATGGGCTTTGGACAGGCCGCGAGGCACTGGAGCCCTCCCTTCGTCGTCGCCGTCGTCGCGATAGTCCTCATCCCCGTTGTCCGCCTCTTCGTCCCCGAGGAGCTCGTCCTCCTCCTCTTCGTACTGGTCGCGACGCCTCTTCTTCGGTCTTGGTGTTTCATCGCCTGCTGAGACCCTGTCTGACTCGCCCCCCTCGCTGCTTTGGTACTCCTCTTCCTCCTCGAACTCTGCTGAATCGGTCTGCTCCGTTCCCTCATCGACGAACGCCAACCCTCCCAGTACCTGCGTGTCGTATTCGGTCAGCGCGTCGACCAACTCAGCCTTGTCGGCTTTGTCCACGCCCTTGGGTATGGCTATGCCCTTGTCCTTGATCGTCTGCCTCAACCTGCTCTCGTGGTAGATGCTGTAGTCCCTCTCCAGCTCAAAGTGCTTCAGGAACTTGACCCGGTGCTTCTTGTGGTCGTTCCTCAGCCCCCGCTGGTCGAGCTGCTCCTTCTGGAACTCTGCTTTCAGCTCGTCGAGCGTCCAGGACTGGCTTTCTTTGATCCGGGGGTCATTCGGGTCCGTGGGGATGGCTATAGCCTCGTGAGGGTTTTCTTCGCCTTGATAGCTGCCGAGGTCCTCAGAGAGCTCTTCAGAGCTGCCGTCGAGCCCGAAGTCATCGAAAATCTTGTGGAGGCCATCAGCTTTGTAGACATTGTCAGGGATGAGAGTGTCGTCCGGCCCCAAATCTTGACCGGAGGGCAGTTCGTAGTTGACGCTGTCGTAGGCGTGATCGAAGGCACCATCTAACTGGTCCAAGCCCTCCTCAGGCTCTGCCTTGGGAGTAGTCTCCTTGGGAGTAGTCGCCTTGGGAGTAGTCTCCTTGGGAGATCCCTCGGGCGTATTTTCCGGAAGCCGGGTAAGATACATCAAGTTCCGGCCCAGGACACGGGCCCTTTCTCTGAATTGCTTGTCGATCTCGACCTCCGGGCTTTGGGGTAAAGCATACTTCAGGAGCAGTCTGCCAAAGCTCTCCGCCCTCGCGTTCCTGGCAGCTACGATCTCTGCGTCCACCCCGTCGTCCGATTTGTCCTGTTCTTTCGTTGTAAGGTTGAGCAACTCGGTGAGTAGGTTTTTGCCAGCGGTGCAAAACCACCCACTGTCATTGTCATTTTGCTGCTGCACAGGGCCAGGCTTAGTGATGATTTCCACGTTGTCCTCCCGCACGGTGTTGTACTCGAGAGTGCCGGAGGAGGTGACGAGAACAGACAGTCCTCCTGTCGTCGGCACCTCAGCAGTCTCTTGCTTTCCCTTGTCTTCGTCGATCCGATGATCTGGTAATTTCGGTTCGTAATAATGCATCCATTTGATGGCCCTGTCTTCACCAGCATCATGCAGCCAGTCATACAGTTTCCTCACGGTCTGCCTCTTGAGTTCTTCGATGTCAAAAGTATCGTTAAACCTGCCGAAGGCTTGCTCGAAGGCGCGGCGCTGTCTATCGTTGCAGATGAGGCTGAAAAGGGCCATGGATGACCCAAACTTAAGAGCATCGATCCTGCCAAACAGCAATTCGAGATCCTTTTCAGGGCTTGTGAGCACGATTGACAGGAGATCGATGTAGTTTTTCCGTAAGTCGGGATGATTCCAGTAGGCTATCGCCTCACCGAGGCTCTTGATGCCATATAATTCACCCAGTCGTGACGCGGTCATCCCAAAGATCTGAGGGAACATGAACCACATCCAATGGCTGTTCTTGCGGCCTTGGCTCAGCTCTGACCTGGCGGTCTCAAGCATTGTGCTGTTTCCGTCCTCGCCAGGTTGATTTTGGGCCTCCACGAACCTCTGCAAGTTGGAGCTTTTTATGCCGTACTTGTCGTGAATGGTCGTATTGGGATCGGGGAGAAATGTCCTGTGTTTGACTTCGTCTGGCACGGGGCCGAAATTTTGGGCGCGGCGGTCTCGCACATACATGAGTATGTGAGGTGCTTCTTCGTGCTTCTGCCGGTTTCTTGGGTCGAAGATATCGCCGAACGTTGCTAAAGCCCCAACCGAATCAAGACCACCGCCGTAGTCATACTGGATCCACTCGACTCTGTTGGTTCGCAGCGCAGACTTGTATTCAGTCCACACATCCATATTCTGGTGTGTACAAGTGATGATTGACTGGAGCTTGTAGATGCTGTCAACCCGACCGCTTGGCCCTTGTAGGTCGTCTGCGAAAGCGGACATGTCCAGCATTTCGGGAACGACAACTTTCTCGTCGTGCGTGTATTTGACGTAGCCGGTCGAGTATCGCTTGCTCATGAAATGAGGCGAAATGAAGAGCACCTCGGGGAGATATGCAAATTTGACGAAGTCACCTGTGTGCACCTGGTCACCACACTGCGGACAGGTTTTCGGAATCGACTCATCCTCCTTCGCCCACATGGCTTGGGCGATCGCCTGCTCCAAATGCATTGATTCCGTAAGGATAACAGACAGAATGTAGCCCGAAGTCTGCGCAAGGCCTGTGGGTTGCCGTCGTAGGACTGGTTGAGGGCAGCTGCAGCGCATAGGCGTGTGACGGACAAAGGAGTGCTTGAATAACTGCTTGAACCGGGTCGACAAGTCGCTGCGAAGAAAACACGTTAGTATGCGACTCACTGCCGTGTGTTCCTTTCTCGGGACTCACACATCGTCGCCGCTACCAGCCTCGTCTTGCAGCGGCTTCGCGTGCTCAAGCCTCTGCAACAGATAGTTTATGAACTCGGGCACGTGGCAAGCATTCGCGATGAATCTCTCTGGATCATCTCTTCCCTGTTTCCTTGTCTTGATGCAGTTCCAAAGGGTCTCGGTGTGGCTCCACACCTCGGCCTGCAACTCATTTTCTTCTAACTCGATAAATCGACGTTGATGAAAGGCCTCTGCCAGGGAATGCAGGCCAACGAAGACGGGATCATTGTAATAATTTCTGTTGGCAGCCTCCTCGATGAAGTTGAGGAATGGGGACAGGTCAAACAATGCCATCAAGGCCGCGCCGAAATATGATCTCGATGTCATACACCGAGGTTCACCCCGAGTGGGTCCTGGATAGATGGGGATGTGCGTATCATTTTCACCAATGCGCTCTCTGAGCAACGCGTGATCAGGGTTCAAGGGCGCCGCGTCCAGGACCTTCTGGAGTTCATCATGGATCTCTGGCTTCTCCGAAGAAATTGGCAGGTTGTGGTCCTCCTGGACCCAGCGTGGGGCCTGAAGATACCAAGGATCGCGCAAGTCATCTTGCTGATAGTAAGCTGCCATGTCGAATGCTCGAGGATGCCCTAGAAAAGTGATTCCCAGAGCTCGATCGACCTGTCGGCGTCGTTAGATTCAGTGTCGGTGCCCTCGAGAGCCAACGGCATAGGAGGATGCTCGCTTTACCACGCTAAAGACGAGAAGTAGTAAAAGAGTCCTTTGTTGCCTGTGTGCAGCTCTACGGCGCCGTTTGCGGTTGCATGCAGAAAGGTGCATTCATGAATGGAGAAAGCGACATGCTCTGCTTTGTTTTTCTGTCACATGGATGCCTGCGCTTTTTGCCTTGTCCCTACTATTGGGAATGGAAGCCTACATTCCTCGAACATCGAAAATGTTTTGCTCATAGGTGTGGCAGCAAACCCGCGTGCCTGAGTTCCCGCCCCCAGAGCGCACCTGACTGGATTGCACCTTTGTGGTTGGCATTGTGGCTTGCTCGCAAAGCAACAGCCCAGCCCACAATGACTACGTAAGTACCTCTACAGACAGTACAACGCATGGTACAGAAAAATGGGTTTGAAGAATGCAACACCGTGTCGAACCTGGCTTATTTTTCTGTACTTCTGGAGGCCCCCACCGGCCAATGTCATTTGAAAATCAGATGTTATGAAACGTGGAGAGCCATAGGTACCATGCCTGGGAAACGATTTGAGCGAGCACCAGTCGGAGACAAGATTGCCGTCCGTCCGATGGTTTTGTCGAGTGTGTACAAAATCGATGATTAAAGTTGGATTAATTGCGCACTTATAATGCGCCAGCGCCAGACGCAGGCACGATTTGGGTGTGCGAAGAATATTTTTTGACTGGCCACACACATCTTTGATGCCATCTTGTTATTCACACATATTTCATGAAGGAGAGCGTTCGGCGATTTTCTTTACCTTCCCGCGGCTGATCGAGTTGATGAGTCGGCTGATTCAGCTGGGCCACGTCATCCAGCCCAACGAGGCCTCTTGGCTGTGGCCCCTGATCAGGCGATTTCCCTATTTTCAAACCTTTGCGATGCGATCTATGAATGAAGGTTAAGTATGTGCCACATGTCCTCAAAGTTGAGGATTTTATATATTCCCGCCAGTTTCCGTACCCGCATCCAACAACCGTTCGAGACACTTGAAACCGACTCGGTGCAGTCCTCTGCACGTCTTGACTAAGTGACACCTATGTCCCTTGCTCTCGTAGAACAAGAAACACTCACCCTGTTCCGGATTTCAGGACAAGTGGTAGTTGATCAATTTAAAAAGTTAAAAAGATTTGCGTGAAGATTGTTCCAAGTTGAACTATGTGGTGGCTGCAACGAGCCTGAACAAAGGCCTGATTAAAAATAATCCGGATCGGCAGATGCCCTGACCTTACTCTCGCTCCTAAGTATGTACGCTGCAGTTAACCTCCAACGTTTCCGCGGAACAATATTTACCTTCACATCCATACGTGCGCCGCGAGCGCTCGCATTCTTGCTTCTGTCCGTGAACGGCCGCTGAGCCTCTGGCACTGGCATATTATGGTTCTGATGTCAAACCGATTCGCGACTGGTTTGATAAGATATCTCTAATTCCCCGCCGCCCAAACATTCGATGAAAATGATTTCATCTGGCCTGATACGCCTAGTTAAACGGGACTGATAAGATCGATGTTCCGCGGCCAAGGCCGTCCCGAAATGCTGGAAAGTGGAGGGCTAGCCTTTGGGCATGAGGGCTGAAGATTGAGCAAGCCTGTTTTGGGCTCGCTCAGCATAAGCCTCATGGCGATCCAGGGGATATGCGCCGAACTTAGTGTCCGCACCTCCCCCACCGGTAGGGCTGTTTCAGCCCAAGGGGCCGCCCCGCCCCTGACCTGGAGTGATAGGCGGGGTGGGCCCAGGGTGTCTCTGCCAGATAAGACGCGCCGACACCAGTCTCATCTGAAGTATAATGCAGCCTCCTTGGATACCAAGGTATCGCTGTCGTATTCATGCTGGAGACGATCGCAGGCAGGGCCACCTTGGCGGGCTGTTAATTCTGCCCGATGATCTACAACGCCTCTCGTCTTCCCGAATAAAATGCACTAATAAGCCGGCGATCATATTGAGATATTGATCCCGACACTACTAGTAAATGCATCACTATGGCTGCTCGATGCGCCGACTTCGATTCTTCTCTGTTGTTTATTGATCATTCTCTTTGAAATCTGTTTGTTCGAGTCATTTTTCGCTTCTTTGCCCGCATCTTCTCAACCGTGCTGAGCCGCAGCGACAGTCACTCACTATGGACAAATTCCGGAAGACGGGGCAGAGCATTAAGCTCTTTTTCAAGACAGACTGGAATATTGTACGGGGGAAACGTTATGCCCGACGAGGCGGCAGGGAGATACGATATGGTGCCGGACGCTACCTCGCGAACAAGTTTCCCATCGTTAAGTGGATTGCATTTTACAGTCCAAAATGGTTGTTTGGTGATTTGATTTCGGGGTTGACTGTTGGGATCGTTCTGGCACTCCAAGCCGTCAACCTGCCGTCGTCAGCCGGAGGAGCTATATCAACTCAGCAAACTCTCATCGCCAGCTGGCTTCCTGGCGTCATATACGCCCTGACTGGGTCTTCCAAGCGTGAGTCCATATCTACAGCCCACGCTTTTGTTGATTTGTTTGAGCTTGGGTGACTGACTAAAAGGCTCCGAGGCAGATATCAGCATCGGCCCTACCTCAGCAGGAACGTTGCTGTCCCTTCAAATCATCGGACCGTTTGCCGCAGCAGCCCGGATCCCCCCCTTTGTCATATTGCCGGCGCTGACATTCTGTGTCGGGATATGGTTTCTGCTGTTTGGTGTGCTGGGACTCGGCTTTTTGTTCGACTTTATACCCATCAGCATAAGCCTTGCGGTAACCACGACCATTGCTCTCAATCTGGTGCTTGTCCAGATCCCCACGTTCCTTGGCTTGAATGGGATACCTCCGATCGTCCCAGCCATTCCGCCCGCCGTTATCCAACAATTCGGCAACATCAGTTTGAGAACACTTGCGATCAGCATTTCGGCCATCGTGTTCCTGGTGGCTCTCGGCTTCGTCTCCCAGAAATGGGGGAAGAACAAGAGTGTCGTGGGCAGGGCCGCCCAGGCTGGGTCCAACATGAGCAGTGTCATGGTTATCTTGATATTTACCATCGTCAGCTTCCTCTTATTGCACAGCCTCCCAATAACTCAACAAGTTGCTCCAGCAGCGCCCCCAGCGATGATAGGTCCTGCCACAGCACCAGTCTCCAGTGCACCAGAAACTTCTCCGCCGCAAACCTCAGTCAACACCACCAACACTGGCGTGACGCAGATAGTAATCCCAGCCAAGCGGGACGAGCCTTTATTTGGCCCGGGGTCTGGGTTCCCCTCTGGAAATATCGGCTCAGGGGTGCAGGGTCGCGATGAACTATTACCGAGCGGTCAACCCTCGGACGTCTCGGTCGCTGCAGCTTCTGCTGCTCCCCCGGCTGGCGCTCCACAACAATTGCCAAAGCTGCCTTTCTGGGCTGTGTTCCCCGTATTCACCGCACCCATAGTCTCGCCGCTGCCACCTATCTTCGATCTCGTCAAGGCCCTGTTTCTTCCCAGCCTGCTCGTCTTCATCGTGCTTAACATCGAGCACCTTGTGATCGCCAAGACCTTCGGCCATTACCACACATACGCCATTTCTCAGAATTCCGAAATGTTTGCCGCTGGCCTCTCGAACCTGGCCGGAGCATTCTTCGGCGGTGTCCCCGTGGGAGGTGGAGACATGGCCAGGTCTTCGCTGCTGGCTGTGACAGGGGCAAAGAGTCCTCTCAGCCAGATAATCACCTCTGCTACTGTTCTCGTGGCCATGATGCCACTGAGTGGTGTTCTGAGGTTTTTCCCTCAGGCTGCGCTGTCTGCCATCATAGTAGTCGCAGTGATCGACCAGCAGCCGCCTCAGAAGCTGCTCGGCGACTACTTCCGGCTCTCATTCGCTGAGTTCTTCGCTTTCTTCATGGCCTTCAACATCGCCATCGTCATTCCGGCAGTAGGAGTTGCAATCGGAACTGCCGTGGGCGTGGGGCTGCTGGTGCTCTATACGATGTTCAGAGGCATGTTCTCTCGCCCCAGGGTCGTCTCCGGCCACGACCTCGACAGTATGTACAAAGAGAGGGAATTCAGCCCGTGGCACCAGGGCGACCACGTCCCACCGGGCACCCAGGTGCTGAAGCTGGAGGCGGACATGGTGTGGACAAATGCCGACCGCTTCAGGAGGAGCATCGTCGATGCATGCATGATACACCATTCGGGCGTGCCCGTCGATAGCCCAGACGAGACTGAGCGGCCTTGGAACTTTCACATCCACAAGCACGTAGCGGCACTGAGGCGGAAACACAGCACCATGCTCGACGGCGATGACCCCGAGTCTTTGATCCCCCACCGCCCGCGTCTGCGCGTCGTTGTGCTGGATATGACTTCGGTTTCCTTCATCGACGCGTCCGCGATCCTCAATCTGGAAATGATGAAGAGGCAGCTGCGCGAGTGGGCCGGAGAGAGCGTGGAGTTTCGTTTTGTGGGGCTGAATGCCCGCGTTCTCAAGAGGTTTGAGAGGGCCAAGTGGGAGGTGGTTGACCATTGTGGGCCTCGTGTAGAGGAAGTCGGGTCGGAGCAGCGGACAAGGGACTTGAAATTTGACCACCTGCCACTCGCTATACACTTTGGGAACCAGGGAATAACCCTGGATGGACTGTGGGAGGAGGTGGCAGTTGTCATGGGTGGGACTGAGAAGGCCTATGTCTAGATATTGCTGCTATAGGACGTCGCAGCTGGTGTCAGACGTGCTGTGCCCTCGCTAGTAGGTCTGGTTCGCAAGCAGAGGCATGGAAATAATTGATCAATTCTCGTCGAGCGGCAAGCAATGCCAGTGACTCGGGACTGTGACAGTGTGCTGCGATTCGAGTACCCCAGTCGTACTACTCACTTAACCTAAATAATTATGGTCCCGGGGAATAAAGTCTTTAGCGTGAATCCGTATAAAGGGACGAATGACTTGTAGACGGGAATCGAGTGAGCGGCGAGGATCAGATGAGATAGACGCGGAGGAAATGAAGTGAATTAGCCTTCTCCTCGGATTTGCATCAGGTCTGCTGGGTGCTACGCTGCATGCTCCAGTCCTCCGAAGCCGAAGAACATTCCCACACTTTTGGAGCTTGGAAAACCTCTTGGATAGTCCGATCGGGCGAGATCTCTGGGATTGGCTGCCTTCACGAGTGCGAGAGCAGCGTTACCTCCCTACACTTGGCAGGGAGATCCAGGAAAAGGCCCTCTTGCCGTGTAGACCGGACGATCTTTCTGCACGGACTCAACCCCTTGAAAACTCAAGCATGTTTAGAATACGATCCGAAGTGGAAGATTTTGATTTTCCGGACATGAGAGACTACGACCCAGGACCCCCCCCCCCAGAATAGGGGCATAATCGAAGAGGAAATTCCTGGCTCGGAAACTGAATAAACTGGGGCATCCATGTCGTCGGTTGTTTCACAAGGCACGAATAGTTCAGCAATCAATGGAATCTCAATCGGCAGTCTCGTGTATCTTACGAAGCTAGTTGTTCTCTTAGCAGGAGGCGATCAGTATCCTAAAAAAATAGATGGCCATATGACAAGTCGCATAGACGAGGGTAGCGGGAACTGCTTCCAGCGGCTCCATACATCGTCGACGTTGCGTCTTGAAAACTCAAAAGAAGACAATCTATTCAAGGGTCGAAGAAGTACGGCGGTCTCCCGCGCCTTTTGGGGTCAGGCTGCCGCCTTGCCATTTCCTCCTCCTCCCACGCGTAGCACCTGGAGGTGGGGGTACAAATCTGCCTCATTCTTTCCATAGCGGCGGTCACCAGAGCCTCATCACAAACCCCACCGTCTAGCGGCTTCATAATCTCTTCTTCGATCATGTACCAATCACCGTACTCCGGCCAATCCTTCGGGTCAATCACACAGTGGTCACGGTAACGCTGCCGTGGAATTTCGTGTCGAAATTTGAAAATATGGTGATCGGCTTTTCCACGGTAGTGCTGCCAACGCCATTTGTTTTCCTGGGTGATGCGGATCGGGAGAGGGCAGACGATGGTGCCTGTTTGTGGGCTCGGGCTTGGTGATAAGAGGAAGTCCAGAAGATCGTTGAATTGCCTTTCGGTAGGGGGTGCCATAGTAGAAGCACTCTTTGGATTATGTAAATAGATACCATTGCACTGCATAGTAAATTAGACACCATAGTCTCTGCTCTGCATGGGAAATGTCATCTTTAACTCAAAGTTGCTTACCTCTTCTTCATCTCTTCCACGGTCAAAGAGAACAACACCTCCGAATATATGGTGCTCTGCCCAGTGCCCAACAACATCTGCCAAGCCGTTTGGATACCTATCAAAGTCCACATATAGGTCAACATAGAACGGAGTGGGCGGTCCGTATGTGACGTGCATGAAATGGTCTTCTCTTTTCGAATCCAGTGCATGCTGTTTTGTATGCCAGTCCTCCCACTCATCATGTTTATGAGTACCATTGTCTAGTGAATAGAGAAAAACAGCAATATCATGACAGACAACTACAACCATCTCAAGGAGGTGAAGCTTATACGCTACAGAGCCTAGAGATGTGTTTTGGTAGGCCTGTAGAAGCTACAATACAAACATTAGCCCAATCCCAATATTAGATGCTATGTGTTGACTCACCTTGAGCTGAAATCCGACAGAATCAATATTAAATTGGGAGCGAAAGGCTCGAGTCTTGTCCATAGTTCCAGGGCACAGGTCCTTGTGATGAAGGACAGCTTGAGGGAACCCTTCACAAAATCTATGGTCCTCTTTATAGATGCTGCTGATTGGCATCCCATCAACAATCTGGGCATAAGTAAACTCGGCAGTTGGTATAGATAGAAGCTTGGTCATGGCGTGTTTAAGTGGTTTTGCTTCTATTCCGTATATATCCGAGGATATACATGGCGCCTTTATATTATAGTAAGCGCTCGAGACCTAGTGTTTAGAAAAAAATACTGTATTAAAATAATAATTAAAATACTATAAGTACTTATAGCCTTAGCTTTATAATATATAAATAAAATTAAGGGGTATTATTTTAATAATAATATTAATTAAAATTATAAATATAAGTAATTTATAAATTAATTATTATAAAAAAAGTTATTTAATAAAATTAAGTCTTAAAATAATTATAGCTTTAACTATATTATATTTTTCCTTTATATTATATAACTGTTTTTTTATTTAGTTACTTATTTCTTTCCTAGTTTAGAGCTTATATATGAAGTTTTCTATGGTTTTATATATGTTTTTATAGTTCTTTTATAGAGAAATTTTAAATACCCCCTTTTTTTTGTTTTTATTATGTTTTTCCATGTTAAGGAGGAGTTGTTTATTGCTAGTGATAAGAGTATAAATTTAGAGGAGGATAAGCTTGTTATACCTTTCTTTTATTTTCTGATGAATTACTTCTAGGACTTTTTTTAGGAGTTTTAAGGCCTTGTTGCGGAAGTCTTAAGGGTGGGATGTTGTGAATTATTTTTTTATTTTGACTGCTTTTTGAAGTTAGTAGCTGTGTGCTTGGATGGGGGTTGTGGTGTGAGACTGTGTAGGCTTATCTGGTTGTGGGCTTGTTGTAATGTGTGTGTGTGTGTGTGTGTGCAGGGCTAAGTTTTTTGGCTGGGATTTTTTCGTTGCGGGATTTATTTATATAGTAACCATCTTGAGTTTTGCTGGATGACTCCTTTCGTGGCGACTAGCCCGCGGGTTACTTGTGTCCACGATTAACGCTATTGTCAAGACGGTGCCCCTTAGCCTTATCTGTGTGTTATAAGGCTAAGGCTATAAGTACCTATAGTATTTTAATTATTATTTTAATATAATATTTTTTTTTAAATGCTGGGTCTTGAGCGCTTATTATAATATAAAAGCACTATATATATCTTTAAATATATATAAAATAAAAATAAAACTATTTAAAATAATTATTATATAAATAAATTTTATAATAAAAAAGTTTTAATTAAAAAATTTAATTTTATATATATATATTATAATAGTATAATTATATAGTTATACTTAGATTTTAAAAAAATATTTTAAAATTCTATACTTTTTAATAAAAATATAAAAGTAGTTATAATATAATAGTTACTTCCTATAATATAATTTTAAAATAAATTATAAATTTAAATTTAAATAATATTAAATTTAAATAATATATAATATATATTAATTAATTTAAAATATATTTTTAAAAAGTATATTATTTTTTTAATTAAAAACTTATAAGTTATTATATTTATTTAATAAAAGTAGTTTATATTATAAAATATATTTTAATAGAGGAAATAAGAAGGTAATATAATAATATAATTATATAATTATATTCGGATTTTAAAAGAATATTTTAAAATTTTATATTTTTTAATAAAAATATAAAAATAATTATAATATAACAATTACTTTTTATAATATATATATATATATTATAATAAGTTTATAATTAAATAAGTATTATAACTTTTATTTAAATATATAATTAATTTTAAAAAGTAATTAAAATAAAGAAATAATTTATAATATTTTACTTTTAAAATTTCTATAATAAAGTTTTAAAACTTTTAAAAAAAATCTTAGAAATAATTTATTAGAAAATAAAAGGAAAGTATAATAAATTTATTCTCCTTTAAATTTATACTTTTATTATTAATAATAAATAACTCCTTCTTAATATAGAAAAATATAATAGAAATAAAGGAAAGGGGGTATTTAAAGTTCCTTTATAAGAGGACTATAAGGATATATATAAAGCCGTAGAAGATTTTATATATAAGCTCTAGGGGGAATAAACGAGCGACTAAATAGAAAGATAATTATATAGTGTAAAGGAAAAATATAGTATAGCTGAAGCCATAGCATATTTAAAGGAGGCTTAATGCTCTGCATCCAGGCTTGAAAGAGATATGATCGCTAATGCAGAAGCTTGAATGGAAGCTGTGCAGCTCTGTTCCCGGAAGCGAGTGTGTAGGTACCACAAGGTTCTTGGTGACAGTAGGCGAGTTTGAAGAGATGCGGAATGCCAACGGGGGTGGGGATGAGCACCTCAAATACTCAAGTGCTTACTTTGTAGACTCTGCCTTGGTAAGTAAGTATGTGGGTCTCACCTGTTGGCTCCGACCTTGCTCTACTTTTATCGGCTGTGCAAGTGGGTTCCAAGCTGGAATCAATGTTGTTTGACGGAAAGTCGAGCGCGATTTGGCTGGTCCACTGCTATTTAGGCATTCAAATAGATAAATATGCAAGCATCTATTGCAGGCAGCGAGTGCACTTTGGAGCCCCTTCCCAAGCACACAGAGACTGAATTGATTTGCATGCTGTGCCGTCACCAGCCTCCCACGACACGACATGCCTGAGAAATGGCGGAATAGTCCTGTGTCCCATGACAGTAAGCCGTAGGAGATAGGAAATGCTGCTTAGCTTTGAAACCTTGTGATCTCTTTCATGCAATCCATCTCTGGGAGTTTAGATACTTGCGCGCCATGTGTGTCCTCGGACATATACGGAATAGAAGCGAAAACTTAGATACTTGCAACTTGACTCTGATCTTCCATTGAAAGGCCATTTCTAGTAACAGTGGATGTATTTCGGGATCCTTAGATATGTATGTTCGAGACGATCAGGTCTCTATGCTCAACTGCAAACAATAAGAACAGCACTTGAAGCTGGCTTGCTGAGGTA
This sequence comes from Diaporthe destruens, assembly GCA_036986855.1. Classification (NCBI taxonomy): domain Eukaryota; kingdom Fungi; phylum Ascomycota; class Sordariomycetes; order Diaporthales; family Diaporthaceae; genus Diaporthe; species Diaporthe destruens. Next base: position 1,344,050 of record BTXE01000011.1, on the reverse strand, counting down.
GCTCCAATGACTCCTCACGCGTCGTATCTATGAAGCCATGAGTACGCGTCCAATATGGACCAAAGTCCGCCACGCCACTGTAGCGCCAAGCCCTTTTCCCAAAAACGTCAATAAGACGAGGCCAGTTACCACCCAGGAATAGGCCTAAACCGCAGATACATGCCTCCGTCGGGTTTCATCGTGATGACGCCCTGCACGCGCGGTTCCTCCTTGGTGTGCAGCTCAATCTCGAACTTGCCAATGACACCCGCGACGGCACACCTCAGCTCGGCCTTGGCAAAGTCGCGGCCTATGCACGCCCTCGGCCCGTGGAGGAAGGTCAGCTCGGCAAAGTTGGTGGTCGTGCCGCCCGTCTTGTTGGGCCGCAGCGTGCCGTCGTCGGCCTTGTCGATCCACCGCTCCGGCACCATCATATGCGGGTTCTCCCAGAAGTTGGAGTGCCTGTTGATCGCGTAGGGCACGAGCAGGAAGTCTGTGCCCTTTGGGACATGGTAGCCTGCCACGGTGGTATCCTTGTTGGCCTCCCTGACAGTCGCAGGGACAGTGGGATAGAGTCTGAAGGTCTCCTCGCACACGCCGTTGAGATAGGGCATGCCCTCCAGGAGCTCTGAGGTGATCCCCGCGTCGTGGGAGGGGATCGCTTCGTGGATCTCGGCTCTGAGCTTCTTCTGGATCTCAGGATATTTGGCACAGAGGTAACAGGTCCAGGTCAAGGCGCTGGCCGTTGTCTCATGCTGGTACGCGTTGTCAGTCAGGACGTGTTCACTCTTGTGTCGTGGCTCGCGTGGACTCACCCCTGCAGCCAAGAATGTGAGCATCTGGTCGCCGACCTCAGCGTCGGTGAAGTCACCGGTCTGAATGATTCGTGACAAGATATCGTGCTCGGACAGGTCGCCGCCTTCCTGCAGTTCAAACTTTTTCTGCTTAATGATATCCCGACAGACGCCGCGGAGGAAGGTGCCGATTTCGTTCAGGGTCTTGTTCTCTTTGAAGGGCAGCACTCGGATCAGCCACTCGGGGATCATGAAATGCATGGCAAAGAAGACAAGCCTGCTGACTTCGGGTCGAAGAAGCTCGATGAACGCGTCGGCGATGTCGTTTTGTTTGGCTGTCAAAGACTTGAAGTCTCTACCCATTGCGGTAGGGCCGATTATGTCTAATGTGAGTTTGCTGACCCTCAAATGTCAGCACTCGTTGCTTTTTTTTTCTTTTCTGTTCAAAATGATCAAGTCTTGGCCTACCTTGCCCACTCGCTGAGCTCAATAATACCGAAACCATCGTCTCCGTCCGGGTTCTTGGCCACATCCTTCTCCAGCTCTTCCATCAGTATATTCGTCTTGTCCCACATCAGGTTGTACAGCTCGCGTATCCTGCGAATATGGAACGCAGGAGTGAGGATCCTTTTCTGATGCTTGTGCTCGGCTCCCTCGCTCATGATGAGGCCCCAGCCGATAGCCCGCCCGAGGAACGCTCGCACGCCCCATTGCTTTTCAAAGTCGTACGCGTTGGTATTGAGAATGTCACGTAGTGCTTCTGGCCCTGTTACCAGGATTGGCGCTAGGCCGATCGCCCCGGGCATCCTGAGAAGCTGGGCGTCGGGCTTCATTTCCATCCACCGGAGTGCAGACTTCCCGCGGGGAGACTCATAAAGAATCTGGCCGCGGTTGCGTTCCTTTTCGAACTAGGTTAGGACGATGCACGACTCAGGTGTATATGCGCAGTGGAAACTTACACCACTGATGGTTGGGACATTCTTCAGCGGATCTCGGAAGCGTGGGTATAAGATGAACTTGTCGATGAGCTGTGCGATGAACGATAAAGTCAAAGAGCTTGTATAGGGTCGATTTAGTAACAAATCTGGTGTTATGGGAGGCCGAAACACAGATAGGAGATAGCCCAACAACCCTCCAAAAGCTAAAACCTTGAGTAGGAAGAGCTCGAGTGCACGTCCTGGATTCATTGCTTCTGTTGTGATTCACGAGCCTGACATGGGGCATTCACATTACAGCTGGGAAACGTCCATTGATGGCGCGCTCAGAGATCTTTATTCAATTGTAAATCTGATGTCCAGCCTGAAACCACGCGATCGGTGCCATCACAGGTCACCCAGTACGGAGTAGAGGGTCAGTGCCTCGGCAGATGGCTGAAACATCTGAATGGACGCTGAGCTGCGTGCATGCCGCCCAGCTCGCGGCAAGGAGGACCCTGGACGTGGTCAGCCAACAACACAAGCTCGTTCGCGCAATTACCACATGCGGGCCTTGGGAGACGGCGATTCATCTGATGACGATTCCGCCTTGGGTTGAGCGCATGTGAAAGCCAACCTCACGGAATGCACCCGGCCAACTGTGATGTCGTCAAGGTGTATATATTACGCTGTATTAAGTCTTACCCGCAGCCGAGGCCAGCGATTACGCGTGTTCCACGCAACGTCACGAACGCCCTGCAATCAGCCATGATGCTTAGAAAACGTGAAAATTATCCCTGATGCCGAAGGCACCGTCGGAACGGATATACGGGTTCTATTAGTGCCTAGGTGGTTAGCATTTGTCTCTGGCCATCAGATTGGCCTCATTCAATCTAGTGCAGGCAGGGTCAAACTCGTTTCTTTCACGTGTCTGCGACCGGATGAATTTACAATAGGAGTAATCGCTCTTAAGCACCATTTCGCTATGCCAGAATTTGCTCTAGGTCCTCATGCAAGACACAGGAGGAGTTCCACCCTTCGAAATTCCGAGCCCCCCAACTGCCCGCTCGTTTGTGGTGCGAGACCTGCTCTGTTCACATTCGGTCCGAGCCGCACCTGGGCACGTGTGCTCCTGCAGCTGGTGAACATGTTACACCCGCAGTCATCCGATTTTGACATGTCTGACCGTGGGGAAACACGGCCCCTGTTCAGCTATACGCGAGAATTCAACCTCGCTGCCCAGGATGTCTCGTGCTGCAGTGACTTTCAGTTGTTTCTACTTGTAGATATATATTGTACCGTAGGGTACCCCTATTGCATGAGGGAATCTCGCCCCGGGGGGGGGGGGGCTAGAACGCATCTTTCACTGCATGTGTTAGTAAATAGCACTTGAGCTTCCGCGGGACCTAGAAGCCAATTATATTGGAAGAGTGGGGTAAAAATGCAGGGCAAACAAAGCATCCTGATGGTGAAGCCGGGGGCGAAGACAGGCACCCGGATCTAGGGGCCTTCTGCCCCCGACCTCACGGTTGACTACCTAGGTATTTACTTGCAACGAGCAGGAGAGAAGACAGAAGACTCACTTCTAGGTATCGATTAAATAAGAATAAGAAGGGATCAATTCTATTAAGAAGATTTTAGGGGAGAGGTACCTATTTATATATATTAAGGGCTATTAGGCTTTAATTATATTATATTTTTTATTTAATTATTTAATTATTTATTATTTTTTCGACTTTTAAACTACTTTTATTATATTTTAAATATAAAATTAATAATTATTTAATATATATTTTTAAATTTATTTATATAAATATTATTAGTTTTTTTATATAATTTTTTATTTTATTATATTTTTTATATATTATATAGAAATAAATACATTTTTAATAGTAAGATAATATATTTAAAAAAAAGATTTAAATTTTAATACCTAGATTTTTATTTTATTTATATAGTATTTATTTAATATATAATAAATAAATTTTATTTAATTTTTTAAAATTTTTAAATCTTTTTATAAAATCTATTTAAAAATTTTTTTTAAATAAATTTATTATTATAATATTATTATTTAATTAGTTATATATTTAAAATAAAATTTATAATAATCAATTTATTTTATAAAAATAAATTTAAATAGTTATATAATAAGAATATTAATAAAGAAAAGTTAAATTATTTAATTAAATTTTATTTTATAAAGATTCTTTTTATAAAAGTTATTTTAAAGAATTATTATAATTTTACTATATAATTATTTTATTAATTTTAATTTAATATTATAATAAATTAATTTTTAAATTATTTATATTAACGGTCTTAATTAGCGGTACTATTAAAAGTTATATTTTTTAATTTTATTTATATAATATAAAATTAAAGTTACGTGTTTATTTATTATATATTTCTTTCTATTATTTTTAACTTTATATTTTTTTATATACTAAGTTTAAAGTGTTTATTATTATATTAAGATACGATATATATTTTATATAAGGCTTTAAAAAATAAAATCATTAAGGGCTACCACCTACGGCCTTAAAGATATTAGTTCCTACTTAAGTAGTTCCATATATAGTTACCTAGGTAATTACGTTAATCGAGTGTAGTATCTACTATACGACGACTACGGTTCAAACACGCTTTTGTTATAAGGACCTAAGTATGGATTATAAATGAATGCTATTATAAAAAACAAATGGTCCTTTTTCCTGGTCTTTTCCTTTTCCCTCTGCTGTGGTGGTTCCGCGTCGTATGCGGTGACGTAGGACCCGAATGCTTCAAGCTTCCAAGGTTGGCTTGCCCTGGGGTAAGTTATCTCTGGGCAGCATACTCTAAGTCCACACTGCGAGAAGTCCAAAGGTCAAAGGCTTCCAGATAAAAGTCAGCCAGAGGGGCCCGAATATAAATATTACAAGTTTAGTGCGGACACTACCTAGGTATTCAAATTGACAGATGAAGAGAGCCGAGTCAGGGTGTTTGGGGTGATCTGATTAACAGCAGCTATAACTACATCCGCAGGCCATCCTCATCAGGAAAGCTTCCCATACTCCGTCGGAGGAGCGGATGAACGCATAACGGAATGAACGTTTATCCGCCACAAGATATTTGACAACCCGTGCCCCGAAGCAATGACACCAGCCCATGCAGAGGGCCGCCATGCCACCCGCGGACACCTGGTGGAGCCGAGAACAGGCCCAGGATTCCTTCCCAGGCAACTCTCCTGCCGCCACCTGTTATCGCGGGCAAGGAGACTTGAAAGGCCATAGCGGCTATGGCCGTAGGAGTTTAGTTGTACACGGAACGGAGGTTGAGGAAAACACCTAGGGGCCGTCGGGTCAGGTTTGTCAGCATGCATGCGACGCACATCATCGGCGGCGGTGCAACTTGAGTGCTTTAGAAATCAAGGACATCTGGAGGATATTTGTCTGACCTGTCAGATACTCACAAAGCTTCTCTAATTAGTAATCTGTACTGCCTGATTAAAAGCTATCATTACCCTAAAAGGTGCTTAATCTTTACTATTTCATGCAATAAAAAGCAGGTAATTAGTCCTCTGAGCTCGTATTAAGTAGTTGTATTTCTGAACTCTATACATGTTAAAATCTCGTGTTAAACCTACTGGCCCTAGTCACAGCCCTTTACTACGCTTTAGGGTTTTACCGTTTTATTATATAAGTGCTGAAGCTATTTCTAAGATTTAATAGAATTCAAAGGAGGTATTTGACTTTGGCAGGTCTGGTAGGCCTGATAGTTCGGGCTGGGGCTATCAATGATGAAGTCGGTTCAAAATGGTTGCGTGGATATCTCACATGGTTTCAAGTCCATCCTCCCTATAAGAACCTCCGATACCTGTAAGCTGTCTAGCCTGCTTACTTAGGTACTAGCACTAGCTTTTGTTCCTAGAAGCAAATCAAAATCACAGACTTGATGCCGAACAAATCGAGGTGCAATGATCCTGCGTCTGCAGCGAGTGAGCATTCAGCAACTCGCTGCAAGTCATGGAGCGCGGCGGCCGCGGGATGCGAGGTGTCCATGGAACCACAGTAACTAGTGCATGTTCGTTTGGGTGTCCTCCAGAGCTGGACAAAATGTGGGGAGACGAAAGGTCCCTTTAGGCTCCGACTCCTGCGATAAATTGCGCGTCCTTGGCGTTCCTTTACTGACCAATATTGACCAAGCTCTTCCTGGAGTGACCTCTGCTGCTTGGCTACCTAGGTAGTCACCTACGAAGCGAGCTGTCAGAGGAGCCTCGGCCACGGCCCGGGGTGATGGCTTCGTTAGACTTGGTTAGACTCGGACTCGGAGGAGCTGCACAGGGCTCCCCGAGGGTCGTAATAACTTAGAACCTGAAGTGCCGGGGCTGCCGAGAGGACCGGGGCTGGTTTTGGGGCCTCGGGACTGCGAGGGAGTCTGCGCACTCTGTACTCCGAGACCTGCTGACGATCGCGCTGCTGTATCACCGAGTGACGCAGCAACGCATGCCCCAGGGTGCCCCTGGATTACCCGCGCTGAGAGACACCAAATCTGGTTGGTGCTTACATCGTGGATGCTGCGTATAACATCCTATTGGATCTGTAACATTGAAGCTTTTCTTTTCAATCCACTTTCGACGTAAGCAACAAGTAACACGATGAAAAGCACTAGAAACAGGACCCGTCCTATGGAATCAATGATGCGCCCGCCTTGCAAGGTCCCGATTCCATCTACTAATGAGTGGTTCCAAAATTACGACAACCTCCCCTCCCGCTTGCCATGCACTTTAGGCTTTTTGGGGATAGGGCGTTTCAATGGCACTTGATCCTGGTCGCGCCCGCGGGTTCCCCCCTCTCCCTCTCTGCATCTTCAAACACTACTCCGTACACAGACACCGGCAGGGGTCGGTCTGAATATCCAGCCGCCCCTCCGCTTCTCCGTGGCAGTGGTGCAACTCTAAACCTCACATGCATGCTCAACGCAACGTCTCCTAAAGTCGCCGCACCTCCCCTCGACGACGTCTTGATATAAGCTGGACTTCACCTGCCTGCAACCCCTTCAAGTTTGCTGATTGACAATACCACCCGCCTCAGGTTGCTCAAGCGCCTGTATTATCCAATCGACCTACTTTCCGCGTGACAATTGGTCGCGAACCTCTCGCCTGAGCCCGCTTCCGCGGCCGTCATCATGGCAAATACTTCTGTTGTCGCAGCGCTGTTGGTCAGTGTGAGCTATGTCATCTTTCGACTGCTCAACAAGGTCGTCGAATCGCGCAGGAGGACGGCGGAAGCCCGCCGGTTGGGTTGTAAGGACCTGCCGCTTGAGCCGAGTCCGTGGCCATTTGGAACAAAAAACGTCGTGAATGCTTTGAATGCCGACAAGACGAAACTGTTCCTAGAATGGATAGGGGAGCGTCATGCTGCGATGGGCGTTCACACCTGTGAGTTGAGAGGATGGGCGCGTCTTGTTGCTTCGCGTCTGCGTGGCGAGTGATGACGGGGAGAAGACGTCTTCTTGACCACCGTCCAAAAAAGTGGCATGGATGTTTCGATACTGACTGCGGCTGCCTCATAGGGAGGTACTCTTTGTTCGGGCAGACCAACGTCTTCACGACGGACCCAAGAAACGTTCAGGCGATTCTGGCAAATAACTTCGGGACCTTTGACCTCGGTCCGCAGCGGGAGAGCATGTTCTGGCCGCTTCTCGGCAGTGGCATCTTCACCCAGAGCGCCAAGGAGTGGAAACACTCGCGTGAGCTCATGCGGCCGCAGTTCACCCGCGACCAAGTCAGCGATTTGGACCTGGAAGAACTGCACCTGCAGAACATGGTCAGCGCGCTGCGTGACAGGATACAGCCCGATGGCTGGACAAACATGGTCGACCTGCAGGTTCTCTTCTTCCGCCTCACGCTCGACTCCGCCACCGAGTTCCTGCTCGGAGAATCGGCCGACTCTCAGCTCCAGCACATCCCCGGCTACAGCAAGGAGCGCAACTCCGCAGAGGATATACACAACGTCGACTTTGCCTTTCATTTCGACAGGGGCCAGGTCGGACTCGCCACTCGCGTTCACTTGGGGCCCTTGCACTGGCTCTATACCACGTCCAAATTCCGCGAGTCGGTAAGGCAGTGCAACAAGTTCATCGACTACTATGTCAAGCGTGCTCTCGACAAGGACCTGCGCGAGAAGAGCTCGGAGAAGGATGGCAAGAAGAAGTATGTCTTCCTGGATGCCCTGGCGGAGAAGACCCAGGACCCCATGGAGCTCCGCTGGCAGCTGTTGAACATCCTCCTCGCGGGCCGCGACACCACCGCCTCGCTGCTAGGCTGGCTGTTCCACCTGCTAGCAAAGGACCCAGCGCGCTACAAGAAGCTGCGCGACACCATCATCGAGGAGTTCGGGACCTTCTCCCACCCCAAGGAGATCACCTTTGCCGGGCTCAAGGGCTGCCAGTACCTGCAGCACTGCAACAACGAGACGTTGCGCATCTACCCCGTCGTGCCCATCAACAGCCGCTGGGCCTACAACGACTCCGTACTGCCCACCGGGGGCGGGCCCAACGGCACCGACCCGGTCTTTGTGCCAAAAAACACCGCCGTCGACTACTGTGTCTACCTGACGCACCGCCGCAAGGACATCTGGGGCCCCGACGCGGACGAGTTCAGGCCGGAGCGGTGGGAGGGCCGCAAGGTCGGCTGGGAGTTCCTGCCGTTCAACGGCGGGCCCAGGATCTGCCTCGGGCAGCAGTTCGCCCTCGCCGAGTCGAGCTACGTGACCGTGAGGCTGCTGCAGCGGTTCGACGCGCTCGAGAGCATGGAGCGGGACCCCGTGGCCAGGCAGCACCTGACGCTGACGAGCTGCAAAGCCTTTGGCGTTAACGTCAGGATGCACGCGGCCGCTCAATAATATTGACCTCCAAGGACTTGAGACTGAGTACTGGGGCCGGTTAAGGACCAATACGGTACTGCGGGTTGTGGTTGTTTTGATACTGTAGAGCATTAACTTGGGTCGGCGTTCAGTGGGTTATCAGACGCGCGTGTATTTATCTTGGTCATTGGAATCAATAGTGTGTATACTCAGCGATATCTCTCTGCTCCGGGGAGGTGGGGGGGATGGCGGCGGTCCTTAAAAAGACAACAATCAGTTTTAATGGATATAACTTCTTCCGAGCAATTGTTTTTTTGCGGGCCCCCGGGTTCGCACACGGTCCTTGATGGCAAGCCGCTGTCAGGAATAAAGGGTCGTGGGTAGAGTGATAGGGTCCCAGAGGTCGAACACGTTGAAGCCTAAGGAATAAGTCTCCTCCTTCGAGCATTCTAAGTAGGGAGTACCCTTATGTACCTAGGTAAATAGGCTCTCCCTCGGTGAGTCTGCACCCTCGGTAACCTAATTCATTGCCGATAGGGGTCTTGGCACGTTGGTCCCTGACAGCCTACGTCAGCCACGCCCTACTTTCTCAAAACAAAGCAATGTGTTTTCGGCGCACATCATGCTCGATTACCTTCTAGTAATAGCGAAATTTAAAGCCCACCGACCTCTGTACCAGAAGTCTAAAATTTCACCATCTCAAGTAAAAGAATTTAAAATTGACACACTCAAAACCCTACCTTTCTAGATCTAAGTAAGGGGTAGGCAGATAAGACATTTTCAAGATTATCTAATCTTATCTATAGGTTTTATTTAAGATAAGGACCTATAAAACTTCCGTCTTTTGCCCGACCTGCCCTGGTGAATTGAGAAATAAAATGAAAAAGTGAAAATTTTCGAAAACTAATTTTTCGAAATTTTTCACTGGCCATTGCTGCTCACAGGTGGTGGTTCTTCCATTTCATGTGGAGCAGGAGCGGCCCGGTGCAGTGGTGCGTGATGTAGAAGCTCCCGAGGTCCATTTGAGCACCCGCGTAATAGCGGATCCTCGAGCAAGTACATGGCACGTCTACCCTGATCTCATGATAAGTGGTTTCGCTTCTATTCCGTATACGTCCGAGGACATACATGGCGCCTTCATACGGTGATCTCATGACTTTGAAGTAGGCTGATCTCTCAACAGGTGTTATCCGTTAACATGTGGGAATAAGTTTTGCCGAAAATGTGTTGGAAGGATGCTATGTAACCGATTACAATCCTCCGGTTGTGGAACCTTACTCGAATTTCTCATGACCGTGGCGTGATGTGGCGGCGGATGTGGATGAATAAGGTGCAGCTGTGGATCTCCTTCAATGCTCCCACCAGATATTATGCGGTGACCACAACAAACAAGGTGACTGAGTAAAAAGTGCAAGACTCCTGGAAACGATATATAAAGACACACAATTCCCTGAAACACCAAATCGCTAAGTGATCTTCAGCCCAAGTACCACAGTCTGCTTTGCATTGAGCACAAGATATCACTACGTCACCACTCGCCGACCACGACACGGTCTTACAACAAAACGAACGTCTGCTCTGGACAATAGAAGCAGAAAATATCCTCAGTAGAAATCACAGAACCTGGAAAGAAAATCTCTTGGAACTACCACGCATTCGAAATAGCACCGCGACAACATCACCACAATGCCGCTGCCCGAGTTTCTGACGAACACACCGCTGCACCCGTCCTTTGACCAGGACATCCGGGACACGCACCTTCTCTATGATTACGCCGCGCAGGATGCCAACGGCAACCCAGAAAAGTGGCGCTACGAGATGTGGTTCTGCTCCGAGAACAGGATCAACTATGCAATCCACGGCGGGCCGATGGCCGGCAGAATAAACTACCAGACCTGCCAGTACCAGTGCATACGCCCAGGCGAGCTCTGGCAGTGCTCGTGGCTCGAGTAAGTCTCCCGCAGCGCCTCAAACCCAGATAAGGCAGTGCGCCGAGCGCCGCGACCCACCCTCTTACATAACACACGACTCGGGATTTCAGAAGCTAACCTGCTGGCAGGGAAACCGGGACGGTCTGCTCGCTCGTGTACGACATCCCAAACCAGAAGATCTCGACCTTGATAGCCTTCTCAAAGGGACACTGGGAGCACCCCCAGGAGGCGCACGGCGACAAGAGAAAGCCCGAGGACTTTGATCGCTGGAGGGGCCTCGCGAAGCTGGGCCACCAGGCGGAGAGGTTCATGCTGTCTGAGCAGGCAGACATCTTGGAGAGCTTCAAGGGTGCAGGAAACTTGGTGCCTATTGAGAACGATGCTGTGACAATATGAGGGATGGTTTCCTGCACTTACTGTTTTAATTAATTATTCTCACTATTCACAACACTATCAATAGAATTTATGTCATTAATACACATGAGACTTTGCTGACGGTGCAAATTATTTGCAGTACACTTTGAGCAGTCTATCCTGGTTCCTCTGACCTTCCTCGTGAGAACTTTAGAAGGTGGCACATGTCTGGAACTCCACCTGGGCAGGGCTGCATTTATCATGAAGCCGCTGCGGTCAACCAACAACCTGATACAACTACCCTGACAACAACTGCAAGTGACATTCCATCCGTCGCTGTGGTTGGTGCCATTCCATGGTCATCAAACCCCATGCTGATTGATGAGAATGTGCCAGCCGGGGATCTCATATTGCAACAAAATTTATTTTCTAACGGAGCCTCTGAGTAGCAAAGTTTTCATGCGCCTTTCACCCGGGAGATCGGCCAAGATGATGATCCTCTTGTCGCATTGAAGGCTATCACCTGTATGGACATTGTACCAGGCCTTGCACCAGCCAACACTTGTAGCAAGTAAAACGCGAGTGAACATCTCATCACTAAGTGCACTGTTTGTTCCAAGGTTGCCGAGTTGACTTTGAGAAACCTTTAAACATCTATTCCAGCCGCCAGCACGAATAATCAATCAACCCGCAGCAGACTAGCTAGGGTGTCTAAGGGCTCACCTAGCTGCATCTCAGAGCCTATGGTCACATTCACTTTCTCCTGAGGTCTATAGCGCTTCTGATATCCGCGTTTCTTTGTGAGAGATAAAACGTTGAAGTAATCCAAGAATACTGTCAAGCAATTTATAGTGATGAACTTAAAAGAAGACGTCTGAATGTGTCATTTCTTCAGGCACGGCGAAGCGGTCGTGCGAAATTTACGTTGAACTTTTGAGGGCCCCACACAACTCTCTTTCTCCTCACTCTGGGGTACCAGCGATTGATGTCCCTAGTCGCTTGGTTTTCCCAAGAATTTAGAAAATCATGGAGTGCGATAGCGATGTATCAGACACAGTTTCTAATTCATGACAGGACAGACCGCGAATCTACATCCTGAAAGCTGCTGCCTGACAATTTGTGACGTCTCAAGTGTTTAGTTACAAACCGTCGGACAGCCGCTCTTTACACGCGATCCGAACGAGGCTTTGCCGATTGCCGAGAAGGACGAGGACCTCCGGCAGATTCTGCTACAGAATTACGTGGAACGCCACGGGCTGTCCTATGCCAATATCCAAGAGGCGCTGGACAGGTTCCCACGCAGTTCGAGCTCTGTCCTCACCCACGGGGACATTGAGCCGAAGAACATCATTGTGGACGAAGAGGCACAGATCTTGAGCCTGGTGGATTGGGAGATGGCAGGGTTCCTGCCCGACTACTGGGAGCATGTGGGCATTTTTTCCAAGGTTCCTGAGGACCAGGCGGAGTGGGCGGAGGTTATGCAGAAGACGAAGCCCTGTGATTGGGATTTCGATGCCACCTGGCCGGCATGGGTCAGGCGTGTGACGGTCTGTGGAGAGTGTATTAGGACTCGGTGGTAGTGACGAAGTATTTCCTTTTTTAAATGAGAACGGATATTCGCAAGGCAAGAAACGGATATTATAAAGCTAAATACTTTTTTCTTAATTTTAAGTTTATATATTTATTTAAAAATAAAACTTTATTTTATTATTATTTTTTATACATACGTATTTATATATAAAGAATTTAAAATAATTTAAAATTATACTAATATTTTTATATATATTTTTTTAAATAAAACCTATTTATTTTATATAATAATATCTAATTTAATATTAAAGTTTTAATTATATACAAATATTATTAAATACTTTAAATTATATAAACCTTTATAATATTTAAATTTATATTTAAAAGAAAATTTTATTTAAAGTTAAAATTAAAATTTAAATATTAATAAAGTTTATAAAATTCGAATTATATTATTATTTATTAAATTGAAATTTTAAAATAATTAATATAAAGTTTTATTTTAAATAAAAATATTATAAAAGTTAAAAAGATATTTAATATATATAAATAATATAATATTTATATAAATTAAATTAAATATTTAATTAAATAATATTTAATCCTTACTTTATAACATTCGTTTCTTATTATACGAATATCCGTTCTTTTTAAATTAAAATAAAGGTTTCGTAAAAGGAAATAAAGGTACGTAACATAATATATTAGGTTTAAATATAATATATTAAATTTAAAATAATATATTTATAAAAAGAATGTTAAAATTAAATATATAAATTATTTTATTCATTTAAATTCCTTTATTAAATTAGAAATAATAATTAATATTTTTAAAAAAAATAATATAGCATATCTTTTAAAAATAAATTTAATTAAATTTATTATATAAAACTTTCTATAATAACTTTATAATCTATTTTTATAATCCGTTTATAATTAAAAAACGGTTTTATACGTTAATAATTATAGCTTTAAGTTATATTTAATTTATTTAAACCGATATTATTAACTTATTAAAAAATAAAACCGTCGCGGGCCACGAGCTACTAACCTAATCTATTACTAGTAAATATTATATAAAAGTATTAAATTACCGTATAACTTAAACCTTTTATAACTATAGGTTTATTAAAATGAATAATTATAAAAGCGGCTATTATTTTAATTAAAGGTTTAATTTTATTTAAATAAATATTTATTTAATAAATTAAAATTATTTAAAAATAGTTAAAACTACCTACCGCGTAAATTTAAAATATAACTTTTAAGTAAATTAATTATATTTTATTATTTAAATTTATAATTTTAATAACTTTATTACGAATAGTTAAAAACAATAAACTTTAACTATTATAACGAGTAAATTTTATTAAAATAAAAACTTTATTTATTAAAATAAAAAAATACGAAAATAAAATACTTTTTTTATTTAAAGAAATTAATATATTTATTATTATTTTAAAAGAATATAAAGATTATTTTAAAAAAATAAAAAAGTTTATTATTTTTAAAATAAAAATTAATAATAAATTAAAAAAAAGAAGGAAAAGAAATTAAATTTATAATATATTTTTTTATAAAAACTTACGAAATTTAAATTATAATAATATAAAAAATTAAATAAAATTAATTAATAATTTATAATTATAAATCGTTTAATATTATATTAATAAAAGTAAAATTAAATATATAAATTATAAACTTTTTATATTTAAATTTATATTTATATAAATTTAATATAAATATAAAATATATAATTTAATTAAAATTATTTAAAATTATTTTTTAAATTTTAATTAATTAAAAACTTTGTTTTAAAAATATATTGTATTATTACGAGCCTTATAGCCCCTATGTGGGTTTTTCTTTCTTTTATAAGTTGGGCTTAAGCACTTACCACTGTATGAAGGCGCCATGTATGTCCTCGGACGTATACGGAATAGAAGCGAAACCACTTATAAGTTGGGCTCCTTACCTAAGTGAGTAGGCCAGCATAAGGTGGGCTATATAGTGAAGCTAAGAAATTTGTAAGGGGGCTTGTCGGCTTGAGAGTAATGTGTCCAGGCAGCAGGGCGTCCAAAAACAGACTCTACTACAATGTCAAGTCCGCGATGCTAAGTGCCGGTGTTTAACGCCCTCAGCAGGCGCAAGATGCAAGCTGCAAATCAATCCCGTGCCCTCACAATGGAACTTGGAATCTTATGATGCAGAGATCAACAGAGGGCTGGTTGGGCTGGTTGGGCTGGTTGGGCTGGTTGGGCTGGTTGGGATGGTTGGCCGCAACCAACAGATCTGAGCCTTGCCCGACCCCCATCCGACAGAAATAGGCTGTGGTCATGGCTTGACAAGTTTAGACAACTTGGATGATGCTCTTCTACCCGATCCAGACGGTTTGATTATATCTTTGTTGCTCTGTGAACGACCCCTTCATCTGCAGATTGTGTCTGAACCGGAGCCGCATCCGTCGGAAAATAAACCGGCTGTCAGGATGGTCCGAGGGTAGAAGAGTGAGTGCACGCATCACACTACTAGTACTTCCCGGGCCGAGGCTGGTTCAGAAATAACGTGTTGGCGGTTGAAATGTAACCCCGCGCGTATGAGTGAATAATAAACACTGAAGTGGAGTGCTTGGCACCGCCGAACTCGTAGTCATGAGCCTGGCCCAGGGGCGAGAGACCAAAGGCAAATTGTGCGGTGAGATCAGGACTAAAGAAGTAATAGACGGATCTAAACCCCATGCTGTCGTCTACTACGTTACATTATCGCCGCCAGCGCAAGAACTGGAGCGGGGAAGCTCTCTTCATCCGCATTCGTCCTCGTGATGCAGGGACCAAGAGGAGGGGATGATCGTCGCCCAACAGCCCGCCAGTGACTCGGTCCAGACTAGACCGATTGTACCCATTTATTAGCCATTCAAAGGTACCAGCGGTTCTAATGGCCAGGGGTGTCTGTTATGAAAGTCTGTTAATAAAGCCGTTGGAGTTCTGAGTGTGGGGTACCAGGATCGGGCGAGACCCTGACAGCCTGAGAGGGACTGATACTACCTCGGGACGGAATCCCCATCCCAAGCCCATGCACGATGCTGCATGGGCTATCAGCGTTCCATTCAGATAACCAATCAACAGCCAATCCGGGGTCAATGGCACGATGAAAGTGGAATTGATGGGCAGGCAAATAGTGTAGTACGGAGTGCTACCCAGGTTCCGACGATATGGGCGGGACCTGGCCACTGGGCACCTGGGGTTACAACCAGAAACATTCATATTCTCCTGGTCCCCTCCTTCGATAGGTAGTAAGATAGATGCCCCGTGGTCACTCAAATAAATTCCGTTTCTGACATCACGGATCGGCGGATCCGCTCTACCAGCACTGCGAACTGACCTTTCACCGGCACGGAGTGGTTTCGTTTCTAATCCCCATACATATAAAACGTATGTGGCGCCTTCATACAGTGGTAAACGCTCAAGACGAAACGAAACTGCACTCACCGACTCGGAGGACCCTCGTGCCAGCATGGCTGAGAAGGTCGAGGTCGCAAACGAGGGCATCTCGCCCGCCGACCCGGAAAAGGCACCTCACCATGTAGGAGAGGAGGAGAACTGGGGCGACCAGATCCCCCACGAGATGCTCGAGACGCTCGCGCCCAACGGAGAGGCCGAGTACATCCTCGATAAGATCAACAACATGAGCGAGGAGGAGGCGGTCGAGATCGTCACCGAGAGCCTGCGCTTCCACTCTGACGACTGGAACTTCCCCGCCGACATGAGAGAGCGCATGACCCGCCTGCTGCAGGGCAGGAAGCTGTACGGCGAGTTCTACGACCGTGACCTGAGAATCGACGCCACCATGATGCGCTGGTCGTCCCCTTACCCGGGGGTCCGCGCGGTGCAGGAGCTCGAGATGAACGACCACATCCCGATCGAGACTTTCCGGGCTTATTTCCTCGGCATAGGATGGGTGAGTACCAGTAGTGGTCAATAATCACAAATAGACATTCATGAGTATCGGCGCTAATATCTCCGCGCCAATATGTAGGCTGTTATCGGCACGTTCATGTCAACTTTCTTCAACTCGAGATTTCCCGCCATCACCCTCGGCGGTGCTGTCATTCAGATTCTCCTATTCCCATGTGCAAAGGCGCTCGAGTATGCCCTGCCTGATTGGGGTATCACGGTATTCGGGACCCGCCACTCCCTCAACCCCGGGCCGTGGACGTTCAAGGAACAGAGTACGCCACACCCACACCACATCCCCTCTTGTACTTAGCACTTCAATAACATGTTTTTCTGCGTTTAGTGTTCTCAACTCTCACGTATAATATCAGCATTTATACCACAAACAGCTATTCCATGATCCTGGTCCAGAAGATGCCGATGTTCTACAACGAGAAGTTTGTGCACTTCGGCTACCAGTTAATGCTCACACTATTTGTCCAGACGATGGGAATGGGTCTAGCTGGGTACCTTCGCCGGTTTAGTGTCTATCCTGTCAAAGCGTTGTGGCCAGTAAGCATCACTTTCAAATCTCACGATCCCCCCCCCCCCCTCATGCCCGGATGTTTGGAATTCCAGAATATAAAACTTTGGGATCTGTAGCATTGCTGACCTCAGATTTGACAATCTTGCCCACTATCGCGATGAATAGGGCATTGACAAGTACGGAGCCGAGGGAGAAGATAAAGGCCTTTGGGAAAGTTTGGACGGCGTCGCGGTACAAGTTCTTCTATATTTGCACCATATCTATGTTTTTCTACTACTGGCTCCCGGGCTATCTCTTTACGGCGCTAAGCACTTTCAACTGGATGACCTGGATCGCGCCGCAGAGCATCACGCTGGCCATCCTGACGGGGTCGAACCTCGGGCTGGGGCTGCTGAACCCCATAACCACGTTCGACTGGAACGTGGCGACCTCGTCCTACGCCGCCCTCGCGCAGCCCTTCTTCGCCACCTGCACCATGTACATCAGCGCCATCCTGGGCGGCTTCATCATCCTCGGGATCTACTACACCAACATGTACAACACCGCCTACCTGCCCATCAACTCGTCCTCGGCCTTCACCAACAACGGCACCGCGTACGAGGTCCAGGAGGTCATCACAAACAACAGGCTCGACCCGGAGAAGTACCAGAACTACTCGCCTCCTTTCTACACCGCGGGCTATATCCTCACCGTCGGCGCGAACTTTGCCTTCTATCCGGTCTACTTCCTCTATATTACTTTCAACCAGTGGAAGACCGTGTCCAATGCATACAAGGACTTTTGGGCCGGCATACGTCACGGCAAGGGCAACTACGAGGGTGCTATGGATGTCCACAGCCGGTGAGTTGGTTCTCAGAAGTGACCCCACTGTCCTTTGATTTGTGTTGCCTAGGCAGACCAGATGAGTTCCCCGAAGGTTTCCATTTTCAGAACCATATACTGCTCCTGTTTTCGAGACCATATGAAGCTTCCGACCAAAATTACCTACTGACAAGATATCAGTCTGATGGCTCGTTACCCCGAGGTGCCCGACTGGTGGTTCCTGCTGATCCTAGTGCTGGCGATTGTGCTATCCGTCATCTTCCTCGAGATCTACGACCTCGCCACCCCCGTGTGGCTGACGTTCCTCGTCATCGGCATCAACCTGGTCTTTGCCGTGCCCCTGTCCTTCCTCTCGGCGACCACGGGCACGAACCTCGGCCTCGGCTCGCTGATCCAGGTCATCACCGGGTTCCTGCTGCCGGGCAACTACAACGCCTACCTGTATGCGCAGACGCTTGGCTCGTGGGCCTTGGCGGGATAGTGAGTGCCTACCGTCTTTTTCCTCTTACATGTCGGAAGTCGTAGAAGGTGACTAACACGTACCAGTTCGGACAACTATGTGCAGGTTAGTCCTTTACTCTACACACCATAACGTGTCTTCTATCAAAGCCATATCCTCTGCGCCCACAAAACCCGGCAACCCTCGCCGGCGCTGTGGCTGGCTATAGCCATTGTTTGAACCAACGACACCCCAACATTGGATACAAAAACCACGATCTCTGCTTGCTGACAAGAAGGGGGGAGGGGCCACCCCAACCCGAAACAGGACCAAAAGATGGCACACTACTGCAAGATCCCCCCGCGCGCCGTGTTCCGCAGCCAGATCGGCACGATAATAATAACCTGCTTCGTGGCGGTGGGCACGCAGGACTTCATCATGAACCACGTCGAGGGCCTGTGCACGCCCTCGCAGCCGCAGCGCTTCACGTGCGCCGCCGACGGCGCGCCCATGTACGCAAACAGCCTCATGTGGGGCGTCCTGGGGTCCAACATCATGTTCAACTCCGTGTACCCGCTCTTCAAGTGGTGCTTCCTCATCGGCCTCGCCATCTCGGTCGCCTTCCTCGTCCCGCAGTACTACGGCCCCATCTACCTGCCCGGGGTGAGGGAGCGCCTCAGGCTGAAGCTAAAGCCCAGGACGTTTGAGCTGCTCGACCGCTCCCTGTTCCCCTTCGTCGCGTCGCTGCTGTGGCTGAACCCCATCCTCATCATCCAGGGCATCCAGCACTGGGCGCCGTCGAACCTGTCGTACAAGACCCCCGGCATGATCCTGTATGTTGTCCCCGCGTCCTATCCGCCCGGGCATACCAATCCTCAGAGCGCCTGGCTGACAATTCGTACCAGGTCCTTCATTTTCATGTACTGGCTCCCCAGGCGCCACCTCGCGTGGTGGGAAAAGTACAACTATGTCCTGTCGGCGGCGCTGACGGCCGGTGTCGCCATCAGCGCGCTGGTCATGTTCTTCGCCGTCTCCTACCGGCCCGTCAGCCTCAAGTGGTGGGGCAACACTGTCAGCTCGGCGGGGGTTGATGGCAGCAGCGTTGGGATACTGCCCATACCGGAGCGGGGATACTTTGGCCCGGAGAAGGGGCACTTCCCATCTTGATACGTGTTCACGACAAGCGCGGAGCATCAAGACGGATAAGGTCTACTAGTAAATACTTATGTAGAAAGGGAGACGATGGGAGGCTTTAAATGCGACGTGAATGTTATTGGGTATCTATCTGGGTATCTCTGTCAATGCCCTCGCACTATATCAAAACAATGGCCTGTGAATCGTATGAAGGCGCCGTCTTCAGTCTGCCAGCAGCACTCTTGATGTCATCGGCCCACGTGCCGACGGGCGGCATCGAATACTAGCTCATGGGCGCCAATTCGCCGATCTTGCCAGCCACGTGTTGCTCGCGCGGCACGGTCGTCATCTATGCATGTTCGAAAAAAAAGAGAAACCCGAACACCCCTTGCTACTGATCAATTCGAGGCAGCCCCTCTCCAGGTATTCCTCTTGCCAGACTTGGACAAAACGATAGGCCGTGTGCGCGGCTGCAGCGGGGCATACCATGGAAGCTCCTCTTTCTCTTCTCCCTTGGCCTTGGTGACCTGGGACTGTTTCCCTCTTGTCTTCCTGTGGTCTTTCCGTCCGCGTCGTTGACTGCCTTCACTCGCTGCATTGCTGCTGGGAATTCTCTCCACCTCGGTCTCGCCACTCCCCGTGTCCTCAACAGCCACATCAGCGCCCAGGCTTGTCCGACCCAGACAGGCCGGGCATTTACGCCCCTCGAACCTCACACCCTCTTGCAGTTGCTTCCTTGATATGCCACATTCGGAACAATGAAGGCCACATAGAAAGTTGAAGCAGCCCTTCACCCGACACTCAACCTTCCAGGTGCAGTCCTGCCCCAGATGCGACCCACCACAGCGACAGCGCTTCAGCTTGCACTGCAAGCCGCTATGGCCCTTGATCCCGCACATGCAGCAGCGTGACTTGCACGTCATGGCGCTCTTGTGTTTGAAGTGGCCGGGCGGGTACGGGTTGCCACAAGCCCGCGAGCAGAGAACAGCACACTTTGTGGCGACGTGATATTGGGGGAAAGGCACGCACTTGCACCGGTTCTGCTTGGCCACGGGACAGTCACTCGCTGTGTGAAGGTTGTCATGCTGCCTGAACCCTAGGCCCGGGTCTCTCAAGGGCTGGACTTGAGAGAAACTCAACGCGCCGCCAACGCACTGGCTGTTGGGGCTTGGTGCGCCGCAGAACCCGCATGGCTTGGTGCAAACCGAGTGTGGCGACGCGCAATTTGAGCATGGATGGTCACCAGAGGGGTGTGCGTCGTCCCCGCCCAAGACGCCATAAAGCATCCTGTTGAGCCCCGCCCAATCGACCTCCTCCACATTCATGCCACACTGGCGGATGCTGTCCTCAAGGCATTCGTTGAGGTCGTGCAAGCGCTGTGGGAATTGATGGGCTGAGGGTACCTGCCGCGGATTGGGTTGAGTGGGTTGAGCTTCATGCTGGGGCTCTTCACGGCGTGAGCCGTGGTCATGGCGACGTCCGCGGCGAGTGTTCCAGTCAAACATCTCGGCAACCCGCGTTCTGCTCAGGCTCCGACGTCGGCTCCGTTGGTACAGGGTGTCAAGCTTCATCTGGGGGAATGTCAAAACCCCGTCCAGGCAGCCGAACAGCAGGGGAAGTCTGGCGGAGGTGAACAGGCCAGGCGGCGGCTCACTCGTTGCACGTCGGCGCGAGCGGTGTGTCGACCTGCCCCTCTCGACCACGCCCGGGCCGGACACGGCTGTGGACCATACTGGGTTCCGGCCCAGGCCCCTTCCGGCCATGCCGCTGGAAAAGTCAACCGGGGGTGATGTTTTCATGGCCTGAACCCATTGCTGCCTGGACGGCGATGCGCGTGAGGGAATGTGTAGGACTCGTCTAGGCGCCCGAGCCTCGGGCCAGGGGTAAACCATGTCCATGATGCAGTCCCAAAAGCGATTGCGGTAGAGCATCATATCCTTGTCTGCTTCGGTGATGCTCGCCAGGTAATCCGCCCTCGCCGACTTTGACGAAATCAGAGGCAGTCGTAGTTGGGGGAGGAAGGGCCCGCCGTCGTACAGGGGAGGCAGGTTGTTGTCGAACAGCCTTGCTGAAGTAGCTGCCAAGAGGTTGGCATCCTGGGGGTACCATTTCTTGCCGTCATCGGCCATCTGCCTCTTCTCGCGCCTCTTCCGCCTCTGGGCGGGAGCAGCACGGGTCTGCTCGGGCCGGGAGCTGGTGGGCAAGGTGTTGTACGAGGACAGGCTTGGTGGGCGCATGGCCTGGAGCCATAGCCTCAAGCAGGCGTCGTCCGTCTCAAGATAGTGCCTTGTCACCAGGTCGATTATTTCTTGCCCAACAGTAGGGGCCATCCGCCTCGCGTTTCCCCCGGCAACTCGCCCTGTAACCCCAGCGCGCCAGCGGTGGCGATATACGGTGTGTTGTGTGGGCGAAGTCTCGGAATGGATTTCGAGATGCATGAAGAAGCAAAGGGGCTCGGGGTGGTGTTCGGTGACGCTGCATGTGGTCAGCATCTTTCGAAGCAGCTCGAGATCGCGTGCGAGCTCCCTGTCGTGGCGCCTGATGGGACCAAAGTTGCCATCCTCGCGCTTCAGTGGGTGGTCGGGTACGTATCGCTTGCGGCGGGCGTTGAAGGCCTGGGCGAGACCGTTGCTCTCGGGGAACATGAGCTTGTGCATGACACGGTTGACGATGATGTCGCGGGGCCCAATGCGGCGGTGTTCGTAATGCTCGAAGGGGAGGTCGAAGTCAAGAGGGTAGTGGCGGGCACTGGCACTCGGCCGTTGTTCGTCGTCGGTAGATCTGACCAGAGCCATCTTGCCTGGGTGGTGAAGGAGACAAGATCAATCAAGACATGCGATGCAGTTTGAGACGTGACGGCGGTTGCCGACGTGACAGCTGTCCACGCCCGTATCTCGCCGCTCCGTCGTCCTCCCCGTCGGCCCTCAGACTCATAGCCTTGCGGGGGGTGATGTTATGAATGTAGAGTGAATCTGAGGAGGGGCTTCGGTGGCCTGATGGATCGATGTTGGAGAGGCGGGATGGCGGAAAAAAGAGTCGGGTGTGGTGTTGTGAATGGCAGCGGAAAGGCTGATATCACAGCAGGCAGGTATGGCCGCAGTTGGCCATGCCAGACACACGAACAGGTACCGGGGTACCTAGGCACCTGGGCATGTAGGGATAGAAGTAAGGAGTAAGGGTACGGGGTACGGAGTAGCTGGATCGGTCCGAGAATGGTGGGGGCGGGGTAGCTACTCCGTACCATCCTTGGGTTCGTCAACAGGCCACTCTTATCAGTTTTAGCAGTTGTGTGGGCAGCTCTTGGGCGAGCAACTTCGGAGCTGGAGATGGACCAAAGATGCATTTGTTTCTGTCAATAAGTCACTAGCTGCCCAGCAGCACATCGTTTCCTTGTCTGCCAGAACACCACATGGAAACACGTCATAGACAACCAACCCCCTATGCGAGTCAGAGCAGGATGCCTACCCTTACACGTGGGAGTTGCAAGCATGCACGTTGGACGGAGAACATCAGCATCCCACGCATCCCACGCATCCTTGGATCGCCATGCAGGGGCGTCTTGGCTGGCATGCTTCTGCGACCGGTGGAGAACTGCCAGCTTGGACTGTCGACACCACACTGGATTCTGATTGGGAGCCAGCCACGAGCAGCAATGATGACTGGCACGTATGGACAATTCGCTGATGATTCTAGCATCTAGTCTATGTACCTACCTAGGTAGGTATATCCTCACCGCACGTGCTGCCTGTCACGTCAAGGAAACACACCCTGTGCTTCGATTGGGCCTTTATGCGGACCAATTCCCCCACAATCACCTGGGCGTGACCTTACTTCTCAGATTCGAACACGATGCCGTTCTGCTTCCTCATGCTCTCCATGGCAGTCAGGACATCAGTCGTCAGTTCTCTCAGCCTGCCCTCAGCCTGCCTGTCACCCTCCTGGATGATGCGGGCCAGCTCCTTGGCCTCCCACGTCAGGTTCAGCAGCCCCTGGTACTCGGGCTGGGTGTCTCCCAGCTGCTCGCCCTCCTTTGAGCCCCGGGGCACGAACTCTATCGTGTTGATGTCAGTCACCCCGGTGGCCCCGTTGACCCTGACGGTGCCCTTCTCGCAGTAGATCTCGGTCGGCGCCGCCGACGTGTAGATCTTGCTGGTGTGCGCGTGCACCGTGAACCCGGCCTTGTGCCTAGACGACTCGGCGCTGTACTGGAGCATCATGTGGCCGCCGCCGTCCACGCCCGTGCGGATGATGACGGGGTGGTACGCCTGCGCTGCCGGCTTCCCGAACAGCGCCACCGAGAACATGACGGGGTAGCAGCCCATGTCCCACAGCGCGCCGCCCGAGAACTTGGGCGACAGCACGTTGGGCTCCTCGCCATCGAGTACCTTGGCATAACGGGACGAGTAGACGGCCATCGACAGGCTGGCGCCGTAGATGGGGCCGAACTTGCCCGCCTCGGTGGTCTCGCTGTCCAGGAGCTTCTGCAGCCTGATGAAGTTGGGCTCCTGGATGTGCCTAAAGGCCTCTAGCAGGAAGAGGCCCTTGGAGTCGGCAAGCTCGTAGAGGGCCGTCATCTCCTTGACGTTGGAGGCGATCGGCTTCTCGATGATCAGGTGCTTTTGTGCGTTCAGGACCTGCAGTCCTTGTGCATAGTGGAGAGAGTTTGGCGAGGCAATGTAGACCACGTCAACCCCGGCGGAGCTGTCCGAGAGGAGCGAGCCGAGATCATCATAGGTCCTGACCGAAGAGGCGTCGGTGATGGACGGCGTCTCGGCCACAAACTTGGCTGCGGTGTCGAGGCTGCGGGAGTAGACGGCCACCAGCTGGAACCTCTTGCTCTCGTGCGCAGACTGCACGAACGAGTTGGTGATCCAATTGGTGCCGATGACGGCCAGCTTCAGTGGGGCTGCCATGATATATGTACCGAGTACTGTGTATAAGTCCCAAGGTTTCGGTTCAGTGGCCTCGTCCGCGCTTTGACCCTGTGTCACCGTCTTTGAGGGGGCGATAGATCGAACTGATAGATCAGCAGCTATTGATAGCTCCCAGTCTCTCAAGTGCTCTCTCTCTCTCTCTGCTGCCGAGACGGCTGGACGGCTTATCGCGGCTGACGTGAGAGCTCAAAATGTTTGGGTCGGTGGAACCAATGTTCCGAGCTCTAGAGAAACATGACACAAATAGAACGGGGATAGCTGGAGTCCCAACGCAGATCATTTCGATGCGGGGGATACCTACTGTCTCGGAAAAACGAAGTGAGCCCCCCCCCCCCGGCTAAATTAATGCATACGCACGTGCCACCAAAATTTCTTCCCTCCCTCTTAAAATAGTTTATATTTAATAACTTCCTTCACCTTTAACTTAAAATTATATAAAAAATATATTTAAGATTGTTATATATAGCTTTATAAGAATATATTTTTTATATATTTAATTTTAAAGATTTATATATTTATTAATCAAATTTAAAAAGTAATTAAATAAATATTTAAAAAATATAGTTATATAGAGCTTTTTATAAGGATTTTAAATATATTTTTTATATAATTTTAATTAAAAAGTTAAGAGAGTTATTAAGTAAAGATTATTTGAAGAAGGAGTGAAGAAATTTTGGTGGCACGTGCGTACGTGTTAATTTAGCCGGGGGGGGGGGGCTCACTTCGTTTTTCCGAGACAGTAGGTAGTCTGGGCCAATCGAGCTTCTTCGGCTTTCGAAACCGCATGCTGTGGGTCCCCTGATCCTGGTCCCGTCGTCAATTTCGCCTGCGAGTCAAACCGCGCGGCTGCGTGAACCGCCCAAATAGTGGATATGGCCCCAAATGGTTCCTCGGCCCTCTGAGATGAGCAGGCCGTAAACAGCTTAGACGTAGGATTTCACGAGGTCGGCTTTTCGGGCCCCTGTTGGTGCCCCTGGGCGGCCTTGGGCGGGCCCTGGATGCAGCCATGGCCTGGATAAACTATTAAAATAAACATGGCCCCCATTCCATCTCTGTCCACGGAGCCTCCCTGCCGAGTATGTAGACCGCTTCTCCTGTATCATTCCGAATTTCCCTATTAAACCGGCCTCGCGCCGATCACACTCCTTGAAAGAACACCAGTCGCTCCTTTGCATCTCTCATTCTCATCTTCACCTTCATCATGGTCCGCTCTATCCGTGGTGTTTCGCAGGCGGCCGCCGCGGTAGTCTTGGGTGCGGCCGGTCTTGCTCAGGGCCTGACCACCGAGGAATGGCAGGCCCAGTCCATCTATCAGGTCCTGACTGACCGGTTCGCCCTGCCGGATGGCGACTCCAACGCTGCCTGCAACGACCTCGGCACCTTCTGTGGCGGAACCTGGACGGGCATCAAGAACCAGCTCGACTACATCCAGAACATGGGCTTTACCGCGGTGTGGATTTCCCCCATTGTCAAGAACATCGAGGGCGGCACGAGCCTCGGGGACGCCTATCACGGCTTCTGGGCTCAGGACATCTACTCTCTGAACGATCACTTCGGCACTGAGGATGACCTTCTCGCCCTGTCTGAGGAGATCCACAAGCGCGGCATGTACCTGATGATCGACGTGGTCACCAACCACATGGCCTTCCCTGCCGACATGTCGTCGTGCGACTACACCCAGGCGACCCCTTTCAACGCCGCCTCGTACTACCACGACCCCTGCGTCATCAACGACGACGACCCCGAGACCGTCATCAAGTGCTGGGAGGGCACCACGGGTGTCTCCCTGGCCGACCTGCGCACCGAGGACGCCAACGTGCGCGACATCTGGAAGAGCTGGATTGCCGACATCGTCACCAAGTACAAGATCGACGGGCTCCGCCTCGACACCACCAAGCACGTGGAAAAGGACTTCTGGGAGGAGTTCCTCGCCTCTGCTGGCGTCTTCGGCACCGGTGAGATCCTCAACGGCGACCCGAAGACGTTCCCCGAGTGGATCAGCGATGTTCCTGGATTCGTCAACTACCCTGCGTAAGTCACTGGCACAGTCCCCCTTTTCAGTCCCACCCACAATTGATCCATGTGAGATGAGACTCTAACATGACAACAGATACTTCTGGCTCACCCGCGCCTTCACGTCCAGCTCGGCCACCCTGACCGAGCTCGTCACCGGCATCAACGACATGAAGTCGCTCATGAAGACCAGCACCTTCTCCTCCTTCCTCGAGAACCACGACAACCCGCGCTTCTCCACGCTGACCCAGGACATCACCCTCGCCAAGAACGCCCTGGCCTTCGCCATGCTGATGGACGGCATCCCCATCATCTACCAGGGCCAGGAGCAGTGGCAGGAGTTCACCGGCACCGAGGCCCCCCACAACCGCGAGCCCATGTGGACCTCGGGCTACAACACCACGTCCGAGCTGTACTCGTGGGTCTCGACCCTCAACGGCGTCCGCTCGCTGGCCATCGCCCAGGACCCCACCGCCTACATCGCCTACCAGGCCAGCCCCATCTGGAGCGACGACCACACCGTCGCCATGAAGAAGGCCGACGTCGTCACCATCGCCACCAACGTCGGCGAGGCCGGCAGCGTCGGCCCCATCTCCCTCCCCGCCAGCTCCACCGGCTACGTCGCCGGCCAGGTCTACACCGACCTCGTCAGCTGCGCCAGGTACACGGCCGGCACTGACGGTGGCATCTCTGTGACCATGAAGGCCGACCCCATCGTGCTCTACCCTCAGTCGAGGCTGAGCGGCAGCAACAGCACCCTCTGCGCCTGATTCAAAGTCTAACGGACAAGGACCGCTCCGGTCGGAGCAGGATAGTTTAGACAGTCTTTTATACCCTAATAGATCGCCATAAATACTTGAATACGCAACTTAATTTTATTTTGAGCACATTGCCGTCCGTGAGACTACCTCATTAAGCGTAGCGAGGAGGTTTCTTATATAAAGCGTAAAAATACCGACGACCGGAGCTTTCTCCATCTCAGTACTGTGCGAATCGGAAAAATGTCTCTCGTGCGTGGATTGGTCAGATTGTGAAAATCGTACAGGGATTGGTCCGATAAACGACAGAAGGTACAAAATACATACGGAAAGCTACATATCGTAGGTAGCGTAGGCTACACGAGGTCTAGATGGTCCCTGGGGGGTCCTAAGGGGGGTGGGGAACCCCTAGAAATCCAAATCCAAGATAGTTAAAATACATACACCCGAAGGCTTGTTCGGCTAAGAAGGAAGCTTCATATTAAAAAACCCTCCTCACTACGCTTCCTTCTTAGCCGAACAAGCCTTCGGGTATACGTAGTTTAGGTATAGCAGGATGCAAGGTGCCAAATCAGTCTGGTTGATTTGGGAGTCAATGTTCCCATTTGGACTCGGCAAAGCGTGGTAACTTGCTTCAAATGTGTTAATGGCGGTGAGTAGTGTCATGGGTGCCCAATCACCCAGTTGCGTTTCCGTAAGGATAACGCCGGCAACTCGAAAAAGCTTGGCCTCAATCTCCCTTGAGGCTTCTAGAACACGGTCAAATTTGCGGCAGTCTGGCCATGGTGGCGTGGTCAACACCGTGTTGACTGCTTCCCTATTACAAGCTGCTGGAAAGCTTTGGCCTTGTCTAATTTGATGGGAATTGCATCATTTCGGTAGAGGTCCAGCCAGGGTCTAGATTCAATGCACGGCCACATGATGTTGCCGATGGCCCGAGCATAACTTAGAACACCAAGGAGCAAAGACCAGCTCAATTACTCGCGTGTGGCCATGTTTTATTATACTTAGAGACCAGCAATTCGTCAGAATCACGATTACCTCTTTGAGAGTCGACACTGAGGTAACTACAATCAAAATGTGCTGAGCCTAGGTAGGATAGGATTTTAATGCTTGCATTGTGTCGCCGTCTAAAGTCGAGATGTCGAGCTTGAGTATCTTTTTTTCTATTTTTGTAAGAGCGTGTGCTTCCTGTATGCAAGCTCATCCCTACTGAAATTGGGAGCCCGAGAGAAACTTTAAATACAGACCAGGACTCCACTGAGAATTATTCAGAGGCTAGAATTCCGAAGAGAACTTGAGCTCAAGTTCCCTAGGGATCTGGCTTCAAGGTTCTGAGAGTCTGTTTCACCAAGTGAGTAAAGAATCACTTGATGAAAAGCCGAAGATAAGGGAGAATTGGGTGTTTAATTGCTTTCATGGGAACTCCTGAAGTGCCAGTGAGACGGCACTTATTTTACGTCCCATTATGAGTCCGGCGCTTCCCGATGATAACCAGCGGGTCGGTGCCGTTTTACCTCTCAAGTGCTCCCAATATCTTCAAGGGGCTGTGGGTACCGTACCGGGGCCTGCAGGCAGCCCGCAAGAGTTACGGAGGTCCGCAAGGCTTGCCTCATTTTCCAGACTTATACCCACTGCAAGACTTACGCCTACCGTAACAGTTAGCTTTCCACAAAAATTAGAGGATCAAGGTATAAAAGTCACGTAAGAACTTCTTAATAAGGAGAGAAGTATGTACTTACCTAAGTATAAAAAGGTAGTCACAAAGAGGCGGTCACGAAGAAGCACCTAGATAGTTACAAACTTAAAGACTTCAACTAAAAGTTAAAAAAAAAGAAGAACTTAACCAAACCACATACCAGACCAGAAGCTCCTAAGGGAATAGTTAAAATAGCTTTAAAAATAAAATCTTTTCAGCTAGCCTTTATATCTAGATAAGTAAAATAACTTTTAAAATATTAAAATCTTCTCGCATTATACTAAAATTTTCTTATATAACTTTTATACATTAATTTTTAAACTCTTACAGAAGGAGATAATTCTTGCGGTAGGCACAACTCTAACAGTAAATATAACGCTTATAGAAGGCCGTAACGTTTACGGATCACCCCTATTTACTAGTACGGTAACGAGTCCTAAATACCACGCAATGTTATACATCCAAGCTACTCCGTAGTTGTCTGGATTTCTGAACGGTCCCTCGCCTGTTCGAGTTTATTGTGAGGTAACGTCGTTATACTCACCATGCATGCATGCATGGATTGAAATGGCCAGAATGAAACGTTCACCAACGAAATAGATTCCCTGCTAAAGGGTAGTGAGCCCCTTTCAGTATTTATGTCGCCGATATGACCTCTCTGTAGCAGAGCCGTCGCTGAGCATCTCCGAGCATGATGAGCACATATGTTTGTATACTAATGCCAGTGAAAGGCATCATTTTTAAAACATATTATTTTCTGGTTGACCAAGAAGAATTCCGTATGCCGCATACAGTACTCACCTAATGCGCTTGACCCGTGGTGAGAGGTGGCTGGTTTTGTTTCTGGTGGTTTCATTTCTAATCCCCATATATAAAAAACGTGTATGGCACCTTCACACAATGGTAAACGCTCAAGACCAAGCGTTTAAAACATACAGTGCCAATAACAGTACAGAGAGAATACAGTACGTCTGTGGGCACGTGGCCTCAGCCTCATACCGCACCCAGTGGTGAGAACAGTCCTAAGGCTGTCCAAGCCGGTGCCCAGCTGACAGCATTTGATACCCTTGGAACGTTAATTGATATATTCCAAAGCCGCACCGCGTGCCCTTCTCGTTGATCAGGGGCCGGAGAAGAGAACCAGACCTGTTGAATTGCATTTGCGGACCCTATTTCATCAATCATCTAAGCTGGATGTCACGAACCTGCTCTCCAGGGCTTTCAATCCGTCCCCATCGCGTTGAATATTGTGAGATGCTTGGCAGCCGCTGAGTCACGAAGTATGTAATATAGCGGCGCGTGGAGTGCCCGACTGGAGCTACCGTAATATTGATGCAGAGCTGCCTGGAGAGCACGCTGCTCCGGGGTTGAAATCTGGGACATGTCAAACGGCCGGGGCCATACTAAATCTACCCGCTGACTGGGATTCAAAATCTTTCTGGATTAGTGATTTATTTCGAATGAAAATATCCGAATCCGGTGCAGGTTTCCAAGTCGTAAACTGGTTCTTTGTCCCCAACGAATATGCTCAGGTTGACCGAGAGGTGGGCATTCCGGGTGCGACCACTACTTACTAATGATGTTGGTGCCCAACAACTGATGCATACAAGCCGCCTAGTTTCCATCAGGACCAGGAAAAAATCGAGGTGTGTCCTGCTGAATGTGCCCAGGGCATGGCCATGTCTACGGCGTCTATGTTGAAATTCACCTGGCGGCTGGATAGAAGTGATGTGCAGAAAATGCCTGTGACTCTGTCATCTCTCCTCAACGATGGGCTAGAATCGGGCTTGAAGCCATGAGCTTCCCGAACACCTTTAGCTGTACGGAGTACTTTGTGCCAATTGAGGACCAGTATAGCATTCGCAATACCCCAACATCGAGTGGAACAAAGAAGTAGGAACATCTTATATCATACATGCAGACCTGCCTGCCACCATTTCAAGTTGTGTAAAATCCAAACACAGAGTAGATACTTCTGCTGAGCTGCCGGCAATTTGGGTGACCATGCAGACATGATCAGCGTGTGTTTCACACGCTGCGGGCATGCACATACATCTATCTGCCATGCACATGTGCCCTTGCAGCGCGTGGTCTCGCTCTGGCTGGGCCACGCCAAGAAACCCCAATGCTCCTGGGGGCCCAGATTGTCGGAACCCATTTGAGCGCTAATTACGAAATTGGATGGGCGTTGATGCGCTATCAGCCACGCAGATTTGGATTTGGAGTTACCTCGGCGTCATGACTAAGTGCCGGCTGCAGACAGGCTAGTTCTGCCCAGTGAGGCCGGGACAAAGGCATGCCTCCTCCTCTCGAGTGCTGTGCCCACGCTCCTCCTGAGGTCCCGCCGCCTCCTATCACCCGGGAATGCAGGCTGCTTATCGCCTCACCCCTGGCAGAGAAGTGGGACTCCCTCGATCTGTCCTTGGACTGGCCCGGCCCTCGGTCGTCGTCACGCTGCCTATCATCTCGACGGATGTCGTTGTACGTACTCCATACTAGTATCGGTCCGTCTAGTTATCTCTCCCATCAGTTATCGCCCATCATATCCCGCTGCCCCGTGGCTTATCCGATCCACGAACTGTCGGGCTCCTCTCCCATGCATTGATAATAACCCGGCTAGCCCGTTGCACACGCGCATTTTAGCTCACGCACTGCAACCCCCAATGGCCTTGGCCTCTTGTTCTTTGCCAACTTTGGAACTGCCGTAGCACCACAGCAGGAACAGCCGCAGCCGCAGACGACATAATCCGCGGGTGTCTGTCTGTTTACCATACATACCTCACCAGTGTCTGTTCCTGTTCCTGCTCCTGCTTCTGCCCCTGTCTCTCTGCCTGTGATTCGACCGAAGACAGCAGGATACATACATAGCCTCGTATCTGCGCCACGTCACACAGCCACCGCCAGCATGAGCAGACCTGCGACCTCGACATCCGCATCCAGTGCCCGGCGGCACTCGGTCATCAGCGGAGGCGGCGCGGCAGATGACGACCTCGCCCGCATGGGCTACAAGGCCGAGCTGCCCCGCTCGCTGTCCATGTTGTCGGTGCTGGGCCTCAGCTTCGCCATCATGGCCGTGCCGTATGGCCTGTCGACCACCTTCCTGTACTCGCTCGCCAACGGCCAGTCCGTCACCGTGCTGTGGGGCTGGGTCATGCTGTCGCTCATCAGCATCTGCATCGCCGCCTCCCTGGCCGAGATCTGCAGTGTCTTTCCGACTGCCGGAGGCGTATACTATTGGGCCGCCCTGCTATCAACTCCCGAATGGGCCCCCATAGCGTCGTGGATCACCGGTACGTACTCTGTTCATCTTTTCCTATCATGGGTTCTTGGAGTCCAAACATGCCGTCAACCTTGGAAACTTTGGGTGACTGGCTAGACACATCGGTGCTGCACTGGCAGTGCGGGATATCAAGTACATGAAATCTAATCAAGACATGGAACACAGGCTGGCTCACACTCGTCGGAAACTGGACTGTCACTCTATCCATCAACTTTGGCGGCGCCCAGCTCATCCTCAGCTGCATCACCCTCTGGCGCGAGGACTTCGTGGCCACCGCTTGGCAGACGGTCCTCATGTTCTGGGCCGTCATGCTGGTCACCTACCTCATCAACGTCTTCGGCAGCCGGTACCTCGACCAGATCAACACCATGTGCATCTGGTGGAC
Organism: Diaporthe destruens; assembly: GCA_036986855.1. Lineage (NCBI taxonomy): Eukaryota > Fungi > Ascomycota > Sordariomycetes > Diaporthales > Diaporthaceae > Diaporthe > Diaporthe destruens. Next base: position 1,311,760 of record BTXE01000011.1, on the reverse strand, counting down.
CGGCGCCTCCGTCATCATCATCCTCGTCGTGCTGCTGGCCATGGCCCGCGGCGGCCGGCGCAGCGGCGAGTTTGTCTTTACGCACTTCGACGCCTCCGGCTCCGGCTGGCCCTCCGGCTGGTCCTTCTTTGTCGGCCTGCTGCAGCCGGCCTACGTGCTCACCGGCTACGGCATGGTGGCGGCCATGTGCGAGGAGGTCCAGTCGCCCGAGCGCGAGGTCCCCAAGGCCATCGTGCTCTCGGTCGTCGCCGCGGGCATCACCGGCCTCCTGTTCATCATCCCCGTGCTGTTCGTCCTGCCCGACGTCCAGGAGCTGCTCACCGTCGCCAACGGCCAGCCCATCGGCCTCATCTTCAAGACCGCGACCGGCAGCGCCGGCGGCGGCTTCGGGCTCCTCTTCCTCATCCTCGGCATCTGGCTGTTCGCCGGCATCGGCGCCCTGACCGCCTCGAGCAGGTGCACGTACGCCTTTGCGCGGGACGGCGCCATCCCCGGCTCCGGCCTGTGGAGCCGTGTCGACAAGCGGTTCGACATCCCGCTGTGGGGCCTGACGCTGTCGTTCCTCGTCGACTGCCTCCTGGGCCTCCTCTACTTCGGATCCGCGGCGGCCTTCAACAGCTTCACCGGCGTGGCCACCATCTGTCTCTGCGCCTCGTACGCGCTGCCTATCCTCGTGTCGGTCATGAGGGGCCGCAAGGCCGTCGCATATGCATCGTACCCGCTCGGCAAGCTCGGGTTTGTGATCAACATCATCACGCTCTGCTGGGTGGCGCTGTCTATCGTCATCTTCTGCATGCCCTCCGTGCTCACGGACCTCACGGCCTCCACGATGAACTACGCCAGTGTTGTGTTTGCCGGGTTCGCGGCCATCAGCATGGCGTGGTACTTTGTGTGGGGCAGGAAGCATTTCGCTGGCCCGCCTGTCCTGAAGTCCGAGCTGGCTGGTAACGGTGTGGGCGTTGTCGTACACGGTCACGATGTTGAAACGGCCACCAAGGCTGAGCATGGTAAATTGGACGAGGCGGATAAGTCCTCGTAGATTCCAAATTGGCCACCTCGACGTTGGATACATACTATATTATCAATATACGTTTTTAACATTGAACTGCAACTTAAAGAGGTTGAAAATATAGTATTAAGAGCTTGATCAAGTACTGAGGTGATCATCCCTAACTTGAGCCGGAACTTAATTCTTTGCTGGCCTTTTGAATGGCGCAGTGCCGGAAATGGTTCAGATTTGTTCAATACATTCTGCCCAAAATGCTAGATTCCTCCAACCATTTACTACAAGCGCGGTAGCCCCGATAGTTCAGCTCAGCTAGGCCGTGCTTAAAAGCCCTGCTTCTCAACCTGAGCCTGGGCCGCAGCGATTGTGGCATCAGGGTTGGGATCCACAAAGCCACAGCCTTGCTTGCCGTCTGGTGCGTGTCAGTCACCTGCTTCAGAGTGCACACTGAAAGAGGGGGATCGATGGAGCACGAGAAAATGTGCTTACTCTGGAATTGTGCGCCTTCAGCGGAGCAGATGCCAACGGCGCTGGTGTTGATCTCGGCGCAGCATGCACTGCGGCAGTCCGCGTCGGCGACGCACCCGCCAGTGGTGAACTGCTGGGCGTTGCCATTACCGACGTCCTTGGCACCGGCGTTGTTAGGAGCCAGAGCAAGAACAGAGGCGGCAACTGCCACGCGAAAGAGTGGTCAGTATATTTATCTAGGTTACATAGCATCGAGCGTGATGGCTGCCCAGTGGGATTAGACTCACAAGCCAGGACAGTAGTGAGAGCGATGCGGACCATATTGAACGATGGAAATTGGTTTTTGAACGGAAGTAGTATGTGTCAGAATAATTAAAATTCTTTAATGAAGAAAGCAACGACAACCAGGTCGTAAGCGAGTGTAAGTGTTGAATTAATCTGGAGAATGTGCCGAACGAAGAGTGATGAGAACCTTGGGAGAACATAGCGCTCTTGGCACCAACTACACCCTTATATACTCCATTACGATGCCATTCGGCATTGGTGAACGGCTGTCTGCTGCATCCGTGATTTGCACACCAACTCGGATTATAAGCGCATGAAGGGGTCATTTTACAACGCCGGTGCTGAGGAAATAAGAGGTCCGCATGACATCCACAAGTTGCCGTTGAGTGGTTTGTCGCAGATCCGTAGATCTGGTTGCTGTATATTCTCTGCTGGCGCGTTTCACGCATTTAACCTGTGCTTCAGCTTGGCGACAGCATCACATTCAGCCTGCCTATTGGAACCCAACCTCACGCCCGGGCCACGGCCGGGTCCAGTCGGGACGTCGGGACCGATAGCGGCCACTGTTGCATGTGTCGGCAGTCGGTTTGTATCCCAACAAGGCGTTGACTTGCCGGGAATGGCAAGAAGATAAGCTGGCGATAACGGGTTGCTCGGTCGTCTGCGCCTCAGGTGCTACGTGTTGACGACGGATCTGCAGACACCAGACAAGACATAACCCGACAGGTCAAGGCACCAGTTTCTAGCAGGAGTCATAGCCAACTTTGCTGCACTTGGTCGTTGTGTGTGCGGGCCTCGAAAACATGGAATACAAACAGCCACGGCGGTCCTCTAATACCGGATCTGTCAAGATCAAGCCCAGGCTGATCATCCATGGCGGTGCCGGCAACATCAAGCCGACGAACCTAACACCGGAGCAATATGAAGCTGTCAGGGCATCACTCCTTGGTATGGTGTGTAACCGCTGGGATCTGATCCCGACCACGTACATCAAGTCCGAAGTGGCCTGCCTCTAATTCATCCCGCTCAATGTCAGATCGCAAAAACTCACGGCTACATGCACGGCGCTGCCTCTCCATCCGCACTCGAGGTCGCCACTTTTGCTGTCACCCTGCTGGAGAATGACCCCCTGTTCAACGCCGGGAAGGGAGCAGTCTTCACACGTGATGGGATCCAACAGCTCGAGGCTTCTGTCATGGTGTCGAGGGGGCACGCCAAGCGTGCGGCCGGTGCCTTGGGGCTGCGACACGTCAAGAATCCCAGTAAGTACTGCCGAAACGCGTTATGGTGATCTCCAAGGGTGGTAGACGTGCCATTTTACCACCCTGGGTATCTACGCCACTGCACGGCCTGTTTTTATACCTCCCGCGAGGGATTGCCGACTTCCCTTGGACCCCCAGACAGTACTCTTTGGTGTGCAAGCACCCCCCTTCTTTGTGCACTCGTTTCTAACCATGAAACTGATGCAGTCTTACTCGCTCGGGCGATCTTAGAGCACGGAGAGGAGGATCTGTGGGGGAGAAAAGGCCAGGGACACAAGGACGCCACCAGCATATGCGGCGACATGAGTGGTGGGAGTGACGACCTCGACCCTGCGCGTTTAGACGTGCCATCTGCCCAGGGACACACTCTCGTCTTTGGCTCCGCAGCCGAGACACTGGCGAAGACTTATGGCCTAGAGTTTGCGCCGACAAGCTACTTTTTCACGCAGACAAGGTGGGACGAGCACCTCCGCGGCCTGGAGCAGGAAAAGTCCGGAAAGCAGTACTCGGCAACATGGTCGGCAGAGGAGTACCTCCCGCAGGGCACGACTGGTGCAGTGGCTCTTGACTCGGACGGCGTGGTCTGCTGTGCAACCAGCACGGGTGGACTGACCAACAAGCTGACCGGCCGGGTCGGAGACACGCCCGTTCCCGGCGCCGGATACTGGGCCGAAGAATGGGAAGACAACACCCGCTCTCAGAGGTCGCCACCCCTGACCACCCTATCCAACTTCTGGGATCGTGGGGTCGAGGCAGTCCGTCGCACAGGCTCCGTCCTTGAGTTCAGCGGCGCCCTGCGCGGCTTGATGGCCGATTGCTTGCCGACTCCCTTCTTTTACACCCCATTGGCACCCCCCACGTCTTCCCAGCTGACGACCACCCGCTCATTTGCGACATCCGGCACGGGAAACGGGGACTCATTCCTCCGGGTGAACGCCGGGCGGACCGTGGGGGCTATCGCACGCTGGGGCGGCAAGTCTTGCGCACAAGCCTTGACTGCTGTCACAGGGCCCGGGGGCCAGCTACAGCAATCGGCGGGGGACCGGTGGATGATCACGGGAGAGGGAGAGGGCGGCATGATTGGGATTGAGAGCATCGTGGTGAGAGATGCGCAAGGGAACATTGTCGAGGCCAGCAACGCTATCATTCAGGATCACAATTGCTCAGGCATGGTCCGTGCGTGGATCGACGACGACGACAAGGCGCGCTTCCAAGTATGGCATGATACAGAGGACCGGAGAGAGGACATCTCCGTCTGGAAGGGGGAGAAAGACGGTATTTAGACGCACGTGGCGGCTGTTTCGGTCGAGCCGTGTAGCTCGAAGGAGCGACTTCAGGACTAGGCCTCATGCGGGTAGACGGTGAGAAATTCCGACGGGGTATTTGGCTAGAGAAATACATGCATTGAGAACGCGTCTTGCCGCACGAGTCGTGGCCGAACACCATCGGATGTGCTTGCTACTGCACCATCAGAACCAGAACAACCCCTGGGAAAGTAACTATCACACCCCACCACAGATCACAGGCACCTGGGGCATTGCGGGTGGTAATGATGCACAAGCATATCCGGAATCGCATCCTTACAGATCCCGAGTGTCGATACCCTATGGTATTCGCCAATTTGAATATTGAAGGATGCCCTCCACTGCCTCCTGTGGTGCCATAACTAGGTAGATGGGCATGCTTCGACAGCCTGTGGCAGGATGTCTAATGTTCGACCCGTGATGATGGGGCTGAGTCTGGCCGCCGGTCCGAAAGCAATTTGACCCAGGCTATGTCTCACCCAATAGTTCGAGACTGGTGAGATGTATTTCTAATAGCTCGTTCTCCTCGATTTCCCCCCCTCTAGCCCGTTCCAACCCCTGTCTGTGCAGCAGCTCTACTTTAGCACGTCTTATGGCCCCGATCTTAAATCTCGTTTTCACCCCTGTCTAGAACGGCGCTACCCGTACCAAGCTTTCTGTCAGAGCATCCGAAGTAAGACCCCTGGAGATGCCCCTGCTGGCAATCTTTCCGGTGCAATCAAGTTGCTTCTCGCGAGACACAGCAGGTTAGGGGATTCTACACCTTCAATGTTTATTTTCTTCTCTCCTTTTTCATCCCCCCCTTCACGCTCATACATGACGGAACTGGAATGAGGAAAGGCTTTTTCCCCCGCGAGCCTAACAGGCGACTGATCCTCGCACCGCAGGAGTTGCCAGCAGCCCGGGCAGCGGCACGCTCGTATGGCTAAGCCACCCGCGCGCAGGGTCTCCGTTGCACTCCCAGGACCACTAGCTGGGGGCCTAGCTGCATCGTAGTGAGCTTTCGGGGTAATCCAGCTGTTGGAGCACACGGGTCGCATCTGAACTTGTTCCTCTGTGCTTCCACTTTGGGCAGTCGGCCGTGTTTCACCAACCCCCTGCCCCTCTCTCTCTGCCTTATAGACCCACGGAGATGGGTAAACAACATTGCCTAGGCATTAAGCCTTTTTTGCATTCACCGTATTCATTAGCTCTTACCTCGTCGCGTATAAATCGCTCATGCCGGCCGATCTGCTAAACAAATGCTCTGTTTGCTCTTTGGTTTCTTCTTGGTTGCCTGTCCCGCGTCATTTTCACGTCTACTTATTGCACGTTCACACCGAAGCATTCAGTAATGATAAACCATAGATCACGGACAAGTTCCCCTATTTTTCCCTCCATTTTTGTTGCCGCCTACCATGGATGACCACACGGTTTTGATCGGGCGTCATGACGAGCACCTCGAAAGACTGCCCTTGACGTCAATATCCATATTGGCGCCGTTCAGCGCCCTCATCATGAGCATTGTCTTTGTGATATACTTCATAATTCGGTTCTACCTCTTGGAAGGATATTTTCTAAAGAGGATCTATGGAGCAACATACACGACAATGGATGAGACCACCAGAAGGGGATTTGTAAACCATCACATAGCTGGTGGAACAAAGATCCTCATACTCATCGCGGCCATTTACCCCTTCATCTCCGTCGTCTTTGGCACATCCAACTTCCACACCCGGTTCTCCAAGTCGTCGCCAGTGACAATGGGCGACATCTTGGTTGTGGTCTCTCAGATGCTAATGGCAATGTACATCTTCGAATTGTTTTACCGTCAGTACAATTTCTCTCAACTTAATCAGAATCCACGTGTTCCAACTTCTGGGCTTTAAGATTTCCGTAGCTGGTCACTAACTTGCAGTAGGGCCCAAAATTTCCCCAGTCAGCGTTGGGCACCACGTAGGAACCATCATGATCGGGCAGTCAGCAATCGCAATCAGTCTGGAAATAATCAGTGAGCCTGATGCTGATATAGAGTTTTCTCTTTGTTTGGTGTGGGGTGAGTGAAAAAAGCTTGAGCACCCTCCGGCGACATTTGATTCTGGACACCGCCCTCAGTGGTGGCATCAGCAATTATAGAACAAGCACTGACCCGGAGCTTTAAACAGGTGCTTTTGATATCATTTCAGAGTTCCTGCCACACGTCACCATCATACTTTACAGAGTCTACCCCCAGTCACATGACTTCCTCCGAAAGCTGTTCCTTGCCGCCATGGCCACAACCTTGACCGGAACGATAACCGAGACGATTTTGACCATGTACATGTTCGGGTCGTTGTGGAACAGGTGGACGCTGGCCTTCAAAATTACGACGCCCATGCTCCACGTCCTCTTTGCAGCGGCACAGCTGTGGGGCTCGTGGAACTTCTATTGCTTATACCAAAGGCAATGCAGGCTTCTAGTAGCAGGCAGGGAACCTGATGCGAACACCGCCGAGGAAGCTAAACCGGCAGCGGACAAACCCCCTTCGTCCGAGCCGCTTAGTGTGTTGCCCGAGGATCTGCCCCAAAGGCTTTCTGTCTGATTAGGTCTAATCAACCGCTTCATAGCATCACTAAGGAGACCACCTTCATTATTAAGAATGGTGAAGATAATAATATAGCGCTAGCAGGGCTTTTTTTAAAGTAAGAAAGATGTGGTAATATAATATTTATTATAATAATATAAATATTAATTATAAATATATTTTACTTATTATTTTATAAAAAAAGTTTTTTATTATAAGTTACCTACTCTTTTTATCTATGTTGCATAAGGTTAAGGCCACGTGCTTATAAACTTACTATATTATTTTTTTATTATTTTTAACTTTATATTCTTTTAAACGCTAGGTTTAAAACGTTTACTACTATATAAAAGCACTATATACATTTTATATGTATAAGGCTTTAAAAAATAAAACTATTACTTATTCTTTATTTTTTTTTTAATTTTAATAATGAAAAAGCTTTTAAATAAAATTAAATATAAAACTTATTAATTAAAGAAATATTAAAGAAAAAAGAAGAAAGAAAAAGAAACATATAATAAAAAAGTATTATAAAGTAGGACCTAACTGTTTAATTTTTATAATAAAATAATTAGAAGTAATAAGAGCTTGTGAGTGTAAGTACCTCAACTAGTAAATGTATATTAGATTGAATAAACGTAATGGAGTGAGTTACTGCAATGTACTCGGTTACCAGAAGTTTCTAATCAACTTTTAGCACTCAAGGTGGCTTAATTATTACTGTAAGAAAGGCCCTATCAGCCCTGTTTTTGTAATAGGTAATTGCAGTCTCATTATTTACAAAATAACTTCTCTATAGTACAGCTGGGATGCACCAAGACTCAAAGTACTATGGTCTAAATGGTGTGGCATCCGTCTATTTGATGTAGTCCTCTCCCAGCACCCACTTCGTCTTGTCATACTGTTGCGGCCAGACTCCACTCTTTCCTGGTGCCATGATTCCGTTGGGGTCGAGGGCATTCTTGATCTTCTCGTTCAGCTTCATGAGCGCGTGGTCGTTGAAGTCATAAGTGTTGGCGACTTGGTCCATCATGCCGATGTGCGTTCTGAACTCGCCCCACCCGTTCTCTGCCCAGTCCTTGATCAAGGTGCGAACGAGCCATTGCACGCGGCGGCGGGTGTCAGGATCCTTGCGGTCAAAGACAATGCACACAACATTATCTGTAGCGCCTCGTCAGTGATATATCGTTAAGAGGGAAGGGAGGAAGACTCACGCATCTCTCGCATCCCGATGCTGAAGATGCCCATGAAGTCCAGCTTGGCCTCATCGAACCTCTTCTTGGCCGACACGTATTGGGCCCAAGCCGACTCGCCCGAAACTTTCGAGATTGGTGCCAGTGACATGAAGGAGCAGTTCGGGATCCATGTCTGGAGCCAGTGAAGCTCGTCCATGTTGGCCACGCCCCTCATGGTGTGGGCGCGGCACTCCAAGGTACCAAACACCTCCTTACGATCCTCCTCGTTGAAGAAACGGCTTCCAGGCACCTTCAACATCTCCTGCTTGATGATCTTGAGGTGGGCCTCGCGGATGACTGGAGGGCCGTAGACAGCACCCATGTAGACCCATCGGCCCAGATCGAGCTGTTTTGCGCCCCGGTCCAGATCCTCGTCAGTCAGTGGCTCGTTTAGGCCTTTGTCGGTGTAATGTGACCGGGGGTTGTAATGCGCCAAGTCCAGGCCGACATGCCTCAATGCAGCCGCATTCTGCAGAATCATGTTCACGCGCAGCGGGCCAATGATGTCGATGATCTGGGGAAGGTCCTCGTCCTTCTCGTACGTAACCATGAAAGCCTCCATCCCCGGTGGGCGCGGCATCAGCCACATGCCCATCTTGGTAACGATGCCGTTTCCAGCCTGTGAGAAGATGCCGTCGTTGACAGGACCGAAGCCGTAGGGGAAGAGCTGCCAGCACTCGTTCGGCTTCTGGTCCGCCGGGTGGACGCCCTGCTTTGCCTGCTCCCGTCCCTCGGGACTGGACATGGCACCCATACCAGTGCGGACAACCTCGCCCGTGGGGAGGACGATCTCGATACCGCAGTGCATCATCCAGTGGTCCCCATAAGGCGTGAACCCCACGCCGTGGTCGAGCGCATTTCCGATCACGGAGCCGTAGCCCAGCTCGGGCGCGTCCATCATGACCTTGTCGTCGAGATTGTGCTCCCTCAGGTAATCCTGCAGCTGGAGGTAGGAAACGCCAGGCTCGAGGAGGCAGTAACAATCCTTGGCGTTGACCTCCAGGATCTTGTTCATGTGCTTGCCAAGATCCATCACCAGACTCCCGCTGACGCGGGGCGCGGCCCCGCCGTAGCCCAGGTTGTGCCCCTTACTGAAGACCCATAAGGGCGCGGCAAAGTCATTGCACAATTTGACGATGGCCTGCACGTCCTGAACGTGGCGGGGCCGCACCAGAGCAGATCCAATGAACTCCTCGTGGTCGTAGAAGTTGTGCATGTCGTGTGTCAAGCAGTCGATTGTCTCATAGTCGCCGTCATCGAACGGGGTGTCGGCAGTGATGACAGCGATGTTTGACTTGCCAACGAGCGTGTATAGTGTGGAGAGCAATTCTGAGAACTTGGCTTCAGTGAATCCTGGGGGAAGGCAGCGCGGCTTCGGGACGCTGGAACCGCTGTTCTCGGTCTGCCCAGTGGTGTCTGCGACACCCGTTGCACTGGGAGGAGCCATATCTGTGTTGTTGGTGTCTAAGTATTGTAAAAGATGTTTGTTGGTGGATGGATTGATATGGAGACAACCAAATAACGGAATCAGCTGGAAGATCAATATATATATGTATGTATGCGTTCGAGTGTAGGTGTCTTGTGTCCTAAGATGTTATTACTAGAATGGTTGATGGCAGTGCTTGAGTCTGGCCCGTCGTCTCCGAGACCCCTTGTCGCGTGCTGCACCAATGAATCACTCACGTTGTGGTGGAACGAGATTCCAGAACAAACACATGGGTGACTGACACATGAAACTGACCTAGACTTGGAAGGTGTCGACTTCCAGACCAAACAATCGTGCTCTGTTACCCGCGAAGTGGAGCCAAGAGTACGACTCCGGACTCCCCACAGAATACCGGAGGCCGGATATTGTCATGGAATTGTCGGATTGTTTTAGATCAGATGAACATGGCTGTGTGGTGCAACGGCATGATCATCTCTTTCCGTCGATGTTGATCTGGGGTCCCGAGGTACGTCTGAAACGCGGCAGTGATCGCACAGCTCCCCAATCACACCACCGCTGTCCATTTTGCTTTGGAGATGTTCATTCAAACATCGCCGTTTCCTCTCCCAAATCTGCTGTATTGCCGCATCGGGACTTGTTTCAGGCACAGAGTCTAACGCTCATAGGCTCCGTGAACCGAACATGCCCTCCACCGCGGCTCGGGGCCCTTCAGGCAAGGCGGACTCCGTTTCTCCTGGTCAGCCTTGACGCCGATGGGGCAGTGGGGACACTCAACCATGCTTGATACCAAGATTTTGCATGGAAAAAACCCTGTTCAAAGTCAAACACGGTCGTTCGCAGCAAAAGCTTCACGCCGGCCTCCGGTTGGGCAGTTGGCAGTTGGGGGTGGGTGGTCGGTGTGCAGCCCTGGCCAACTTGGACTCTGCACTCGTTGTCAAAGCCATAAATAAATCAGATTGCCTTCCGCAAAAGAATTAGACCTGTCACAAACCCCGAGTCGCCGCTTTTTCTCTCTGAATTTTAGTAGGGGCGGATTCATCTATTCCGCTCGAACGTCCTGTCGTCAAGTTGAGTAATGAGCACTCTTACAGCCATCACAATTGCAGCCGAGCCGGCCTCACCTAAATCACTGCACAAAATGGTTCGACTTGCTGAAGACGATGAGCCAGTCTGGGCCTCCAAGGCAATTAGCCGTTTCGAGCACGCCAGCCCCAAATCAAATGGACTGCCAGTGTTACAGAATGGCTGCATTGGTGGCCTCGAAGCACCCACAAACCCAGATCACGACTGGTGGTGGCAGCGTTCTGCACCTCTTTTGGCCACTCTGCTCCGGAGCTCTGGTTCTTACACCTACGAGCAACAGCTCGACCATATGCGCGTGTATCGCGACGCCGTGGTGCCAACATACGGACCGCCTACCCCTCAAGCTTCTGTCCGTCCGTTGTTGACGATGGATGGCTCACCATTCGAACCATCATGGAATTTCCAGAACGACGGCACAGTGGTGCGCTATTCTTTTGAGCCACTTTTGCCCAACGACGACCCGGAGAACCCTTTCCCGGGCGACAAAATCGCGACACTTTTGCCATTGCTACGATACGTCGCGCCCGGTGCGGATACGCGGTGGTTCGAGCAGGTCTGGTCTCGCTGGTTCGTGCACGAGAAGAACGAGGTGGCCACAGCGAAGGCTGCACTCCCACCACACAAAACTAGGGTGCCACAAATCTTCTTGGCATTCGACATGAAGGGGGCCGAGCGCATCATGAAGGTCTATCTCTTCCCTGTGCTTAAGCACCTTGCCACCGGCATCAGTACTGAGGAGTTGACATGGAACACAATCCGAAGTCTCGAGCCGGGTGGTCAAGGATTCAGCAAAGTGGTTGACAAGCTGTCCAACTTCCTTTCTGGGTACAAAGAGCGTATCCCTGTTGAGATGATCGCCATCGACTGTGTCGACCCGTCCAAGGCACGGATCAAGGTTTACGCCCGGACAAAGTCCAACTCCAAGAGCACCATACGCGACGTGTGCACGCTGGGTGGCTTGCAGATGGACGAATCAACCATGCGTGGTGTCGAAAATCTGTCCAAGATATGGCACCTCCTTCTCGACGAACCCAACGGGGTTGCTATGGGGCAGAACAAGCCGCCTCGCTTCCCTGACGATCACCACTTGGGCGTTTGCTTTGTCTTTGAGATGCGGCCAGGTCAGGAAAGGATCGAAGTCAAGTGCCATTTGCCATGGGCGCAGACCAATTCCAACGACATTCGCACAACGGCGAACTTCACCGAGGCACTCGAGTTGCTGGGTTACGAACGACATGCGGGCAAGTATGCCAGGGGCGCGCTTGCCACGGCTACGATGTGAGTTTTTATTTTCATCCTATGACCGTTATACATCTCGGTGGGTGATCTTAGTGACTAACAACCTGGCTCTCTAAACAGACCAGGCATCGATTTCTCACAGCCAGGTGCCCTGTCCTACACGTCCTACAACTACGGACGAGGGCACATGGGCTACGGCGACTATATCTCTTGCTACTTTTCGCCTATGTGCCAGGGCTATAATTAGCTACTGGTATGTGCTGTGCTTTCAGGTCGGCTAGGACAGGGACGTCATGGGGCTGGGTTCCCAGGGTTTGGATGTCATCATGGAGGAATCGCACATAGTATTGAGTGAATGTTTATATTGCTATTACAATGACATCATATGTATCAATACAATCCAATATTTGAAAAATTTCGTATCCGAAGGCGGATCCCTTGCTGTCCCGAATGGCTCGGAGGTAGCAACTGACGCTGTCAACCAATGTTGGCAACATGGCATTTCTCTTGGCTTTGCCCTCCAGGGCTGTCTGTCAATGATAATATCCAGGTTCTCGGGACGATCACCATCAATAGACTCAGACTAGATTAAGATTAGGCAAAGTGTGGCCAACCTGATTCCCTGGTCCATGAAACGTCGAACACTGTCAGCACAAATGTACCAACGGCGACATCAAGAATTTGATTAGGGCGATGGGTGCTTCACGAACTCGCCATAATAATTAGCAAGTAAACAGTTCCTCTCATCTATCCGAGCATGCAGGGCACCCTCTCTCCGGAATCACCGATCGCACCTCAGTGCCAAGCGCGGCCCCGGAAGTCGGGGAGGTCGGAGACTCTTTGTTTTCTTGCACAATCCGATCTCATTGCCCACCGGTCTGCTTCACCATTTGCCCACACTTTTTCGCCCGGAATACGAGGAGTCAACTTGCTAGATTGCTTCATCCGGCATTTGTATATTCACATGTTGCCGGGCATGTCCGTTCCACCCGGAACGGGTTCCGGGTGGGGAGCGTTTCAGCACGGCCTCCAGGTGTTCCGTGCGAATGCTGGACAACAGACGAGAAGACGGGCTGGCTATTAATGGGGCACTGAATACAACGATCGATCTTCCAAATGTGGCGCGGCTCCAACGAGCCGCTGTCACTTGGGTTTCCCAGAGCAGTAATTGTTTCCGCGGTTACATGCATAGATCCTAACGTACCCGTTTGAAACACCGTGCCGTCCACAGAATAAGGGTTGCAAATCTTTCAGATGAAACATGGCAGACGTCAAGGCTGCATAGTCTGCCTGGCCTCATTTGACAGCCAATCTTTTATTCAACGTACATATCGTCAGAAACAGGGCTGTATCAATTAATGCTGTGTTTCGGACATCCGCTGCGTTGAGTTACTTGGTGCACAGTTACTAGGTGTGCACCAAGAGTGGGGTTCGTCAGAAGACATCCGGGAACGGAAACGGACAGCCTTGTCAGTATTGCCCTGCATGAATTGCTGGGGTTCGCATCATTGCGGCTTGGACAAGGCTTCGCCCGAAGGAACAACTTCTCCTTAGTAGTTCTCCGGCACTTGGGTGTGGAACGGCTCAAGCATTCTACGGAGGAACCACATCGAAGCAACGGCCGCGTATCCGGACTCGACAAGTAATGCGACGCTCCGGTCAAAGCTGTCTATGCCAGAACGGGTGGGTAGATCGCGAGTTTGCCCATATAGTCTGCATGTCTAACTGGTATAAAGTTGCAGCAGAATCAGCAGTTTCATTGTGTTGTGTTCACCATACAATCATCAAAGAACAACAACACTGTCTACCATACAACCAACACTGCCCCTTTTCATTTATACAGACTCATATTTAGACATTCAAAATGGCCGCAAGTGGACCTCCTCCCCCAACCGCGATCACCGAGCGGGTCATCATCCCAGTGAAGGGCGGCGTAGAGGATTGGAAGGAGCCCTACAAGCAGATGCTCCTGACCCTCAAGGACCAGCCTGGCTACATCAGGACAAGATGGGGACCCCGCAGCGAGGACCCGCAGACTCTTGATTTGATGATTGGTAAGTATTCAGAGGAGGACCTTGGCACACAGCTTAGCAGCCACTGACCTGTCCAGGCTGGGTTTCCCCCGAAGCCAAGCAAGCCTTTGTGTCCAGCGACGCCCACGCCAAGTCCATGGAAACGATGAGCGGCGTCCTCAACGGCAAGCCCTCGGGCTACACGATCAAGTTCAAGCCTTACGCCCCCCGCGAGGCCATTAACTCGCCCATTGTGGAGATGATCACCATTCGCAACTGCACTGGCAACGAGGACGAGCTCAAGGCACTGATTGAGAAGGCATTCACCATGCCTGGCTCACGTGGCGGGGCCTCGGGATTCTCCCCGGAAGAGGTCGAGGGCCACGGCAAGGTCTTCGTCGGAGCGGTCGGTTGGGAAAGCGCCGACGCGAGCAAGGCGGCCGACAAGTCTGCTTACGTCCCCAACGGTGTTGGAGATGTTGAGATCCACCACGTCAACTACAACTTCCCGATCAAGGGATTCTCTGTCACCAACTCCAACTAAATTGCGAATGACGTCGGAAAGGGTTGTTGAGGTCTAACATGAGTGGCTCGTGATTTCGGGAAATTGCATAGCTAGATTGTGTACCTAGGTAGCTTTGGAGACGTGAGAATTCAGAGTTGTGTTTACAGAATAATCCTCATCAAGTTGCACACGTCACTACACAATGTGCTCGCAGTATAATATGGCAAAACTTTCCAGTCGATAGAAACATCCTAACATACTAATGCATCATAGCCTTGAGAACCCGCATGTATACCTAAGTAGATATGAATGACTTATAGATATCCTATTTAAGCCTTGCTCTGGGTCTCTCTGGCAGATGAACTACTTCCGCAGTGATCGATCTTGGTTAAAAATATCGACAAAGTTTATGGGACTATGAACTGATCGGCTGAATCCTCACATTACTTGCCACTATGCAGCTTCCAGAGGTTCATTGCAACGTCGTATGCGAAGCTTGAGTGCTCCGTGCTGAAACATCTCAACTTGGCGGCATCTTCGTTTCACCCAATGTTCTCCACTACTTGTGCACAGATGGGCCCATAATGCATCAATTCCCCAATACGACGTCCGTAGAGAAAACACAGCCTCCAGAGAAATGAGATGTCGCCAAGCCTCGTTTCCGGAACGGGACTCCGTAGCTGTCAGGCTGCCTGTCCGACGCGGTGACAGCAGATCCGACGTCGAAACTGCTGGCTGGTGCGGAAGCGAATAATACTGAGACTTTAGTTTCTCACATAATCAGATTCAAGTGCCGTCCCACGTTTGCTGTCTCGGAATTGGAAACCGCCCTATACGTCACTGCAAACACGAGTCTATCAATCATGTGCTCCTGTACGTCTACGACTATTTGTATTCTGTGAGGTCTTCTTAAGAGCCGGAATAGTTCTTTTATTTATACATGCGCTGTCCCATTTTCCTCCTATGTTAGAGCAGTCAATTCAGCTTCATAGAATTCACGCCACGTGATACATAATTTTGTTGCCTTCATATCGCTCCAGTACCAAGATTCGGTCAAAAGATTTTCACAAAATTGTTTCCAGATGGCGCGAACGATCCACAAAGTCGCCGTCGCTGGTGTGGGTGACCCCAAAGCCCTGATCTTGCATTATTCATTGGTTATCGTTGTATGCTAACATTTGGTCATAGGGACGGGGAAACGTCGGTGCACCCGTCGTGGCAAACCTGATTGCTAGTGGCTTCGAGGTCACAATACTCGCCCGCCAGTCCAGCGACACCAGCAGCCTGCCGTCTTCAGCCAACGTGAAGAAAGTTGACTTCGAATCCACTGAGGCCCTGACCGAAGCACTTACTGGGCAAGATGCTGTTGTCGATTGCACAAGCGTGCAGGATGATACGCCCATGCGTCTCATGGACGCCTCTGTCGCCGCAGGAGTCTACCGATACATCCCCTCAGACTGGAGCCTTGACCCGCTCAACAAGGCTGCGAACTCCCTCCCAATCTTCTCAAAGCGTGTTGCGGGAGATAACCATCTTTATGAGAGATGCAAGGCGTCAAACATGACTTGGACCATCGTCGCGAACGGCCCATTCCTGGATTGGAACCTTCGAACTGGGTTCGCCGGCATCAACTTGGCCAACAAAAGCGCACATCTCATGGACGGCGGTGAGAATCGAGTTGTCTGGACGACTCTAGACTCGGTTGGCAAGACTGTCGCTGGCATCATGAAACACCCCGAGGAGACGGAAAACCGGCCGGTGTACGTGCAGTCTGTGGTCAAGAGCTGCAATGAGATGGTCAAGCACGCACAGTCGGTTCTCGGGGCAGATGGGTGGGAGGTCGTCAACGTGAACGCCGACGAGGCCAACAGCAAAGCCATGGCTGATTTGCAAAGCGGCAAGTTTGACATGGCGACATTGGGGACGTTGATCCGATATTCCAACGCCAAGCCTGAGACCTTTTCTCCGTGGGAGAAGGTCGACAATGGGTTGCTCGGGGTGCCGTTCATGACGGATGATGAATTGGAGGCCCTGATCAAAGGGATCGCAGCCTCCGCGAAATAGACCTTGCTGCAGTAATACTCCAAAACAGTAGCACTCTTCTGGCGGAATAGGTCGAGAGGCAGGATGCCAAAATTCACTTTTCATAAAATCTAAAACCATACTGTCCTCAAAGGGTTGACTGATTTGCCTTGTACCATGCATACGCTTCTCTTTCATCAGGTTGGCTTTCCTAACACGCGTAAACTCGCCATTGAAACTTATATCCCCATGATCGCACTGCAGCTAGCAGTCGGTCCCTGGTTATTAAGTTTCTCTCACCAAAGGTGGCGGAACTGTGAGACAATCACTGCATACGTGGCACACAGCAATCCCGCCAGTGAAATCTGGATTTATTGAGTAAGTAGTGTCTTTTCAAAGGCATTCAGAGACTTGCACGCAAAAGCCAAGGGCTTGAAAATCAATTGTAATTAAATTACTTTAAAAGGGTACTTAAATGCTTACACAAGTTACATATGTAAATATCTACCCACCAACTCAGACTAATGAGTTATTACTATATATCTTCTTTATTTCTAATTCAGTACATCTGCTTACTTAGTTAGCTGGATAGGTGCACATGTAATATGTACAGTTGGTGTGGGAGCGAATGTCATTTGACCAGGGAAGAGCCAGCATTGGTTTGAAAGCCCTTTCAGCTTGGCCGCCTCGATGCCTGAAAAGCCTGAGATGAGGGCAGTGATATGTGAATGAGAGGTAGGACAGGTCGCTACCCATGGACGTGCATCGACTGCAGTCACTCAACACGGAGGAAGACTCGTCTACGCCTGTTTAAGGAACGTGTCATGGAGCCTGATTTAGCTTACATAACGAAATTACTTTACGAAGCCAGGGGAATCATATGTACGCAGACATCCCCTCAGCAACAAATCTCGTACAGCGGCTTTTTCTTTTCCGGACTGGATGAGTATGACACAGAACTCGGCAAAGTGCATTGTTGTGGTCGCTGCTCAATTTATGTCAAAAAAAGATTTGGCCGCTTTTCTGGAGTGCGCGACTCAGAGTGCTGCTCTCAAGTTTAACTGGGTTACACACCCAACAACGAAGATTGGGTCCCCTTCTTGCAGCCAACAGCCAACAATCAGCAGCCAACAACCAATGCCACGGTAACATCAGTCCCACATGGTTAGTGGCTAAAACACCTGATAAGTGATGTTCTCCACCGTTGAGCGTTCGTCTGACACAGAAACTTCCTCTGGGGTCGGGCTAATTGCGCCGTACATTCCGACCCGCTTGACAGTCTCAGGAATCAGGATCAAGAACCGATAGCGGTACCCACGTTTTGGTGTTGGTACAAGCTTTTTCCAATATAACTATCGGGGCCCATGTTCAAATGGCGATGTTCCCTTCGTCCCTCTCACCAATTACCACTCTACTATTATCATTGTTCTCTAATCAATAATGATTCTTCAGCTACTGATCGGCTTAGCTCTGGCCTACTTTGGCTGGAGTATGGTCTGCCTGGAGCGTAACGTCAGAAAAGCCCGATCTTTGGGCATCCCCGTCGTGCGACTGCCCATCGACCCAGTCAACTTTCTTTGGGTATTCCTCCAAGGTCATGTCTGGAGAATGGTCGACCTTCTTCCAATTGCATGGTCTTCCTATCCTGACTTCGTCAGGTTCTCTTACCGTGGCTGGCATTTTCGCGAAAAATCCAGCCCCGCAGTGCGCTTTGGACCGGTCTGGGCCTTGGTGACGCCCGTGACATTCTATTTGCAATTTACGGATCCAGATGCCATCAATCAGATATTTTCGAGGCGGTCTGACTTCATCAGGCCAGTTAAGAACTATAGTGAGCTGTACCAAAATGATGATGTCCTTTCGGTGTCAAGATTATTAACATCGAGCGAATAGAGCTCCTTGAGATCTATGGCCCGTGTATTTCTACAGCTGGATGGGATGACTGGCCGCGTCATCGCAAGGTTCTAGCTGCACCTTTCAATGAGCGCATAATGTCTTTTGTCTGGGAAGAGAGCCTCCGTCAAGCTGAAGCCATGTTGCGTTCTTGGTGCAGTCCTTTGCAGTCTAAAGATGGGATTCGCAGCGTGCAAAGGGACACGAGAACGCTGTCTCTGAACGTCCTCGCCGCCACTGGATTCCGGAAGACATATAACTTTAGGGGCTCTGCCGATATTATTGCTGTGCAGGACGAGGCAGGCAGCTACCGTGACGCCCTACAGACGGTCCTTGACAACGCCCTTCTCATTATGATCCTGCCGTATAAGTACCTCCAGGGCTCACTAATGCCCAGGAAACTTCTACGAATAGGAAACGCAGCAAGGTCATTCAAGAAACACATGGTACAGATGCTTGAGGACGAGACTGCCGCTCTGCGGAACAATAAGCCCGATTCTGGCAGTCTCATGGGCTCGTTCGTGCGTGCACTTGACAGGCATGAGCGAGAAATTGTGACGCAGCCCGACTTAAAAGAAAGCAAAGATGGAAAAAGAGGCCTTTCAATTGACGAGATATTTGGAAATCTTTTCGTCATCAATTTCGTAAGTTCATCAAGTTTAACAAATTTTATATATTTACTAATAGTTTGCAAGGCTGGACATGATACGACCGCCAACACCCTTGCCTTTACCATGCTTCTCTTGGCCGCCCACCCGGAGATGCAAGCCTGGGTAGCGGAAGAAGCCTCAACTCTTGACGTCGCAAAGAATTATGCTGTCGATAAATGGGATTACGAGTACATATTCCCTCGACTTAAGCGTTGCCAGGCGGTTCTTCTTGAGACATTGCGTCTCTACCCACCAATCATGTCTCTCCCGAAATGGACAAAAGATCACTGCCAGACGATTCAAGTTGGGGACAAGACTTTGGTGATCCCACCCGGGGTTGGAACTTCTGCTCACCTCCTCGCCGTCCACACCCACCCAAAGTACTGGAAGGGCCCATTTGTCTGGAGGCCGTCACGATGGATTGTTGATCGTGAAGGAACCGCAACTGGCTCGAAGGCATCCAGCGAGGAACTATGGACACCGCTTCCTCATACGTACTTTCCCTGGTCCGATGGACCTCAGAACTGCCCAGGTGAAAAGTTTTCCAAAGTTGAGACAGTAGCGGTCTTGGCATGCTTACTGAAAACTCACCGTCTCAGAGTGAAGCAATTCCCAGGGGAGGCAGAAGATACTGCGAGAGAGCGCGCTATCAAGTGTACTAACAATGTGAATCTGGAAATCCTGCTGAGGATGCGAGATGCAGATAGTGTGAGGCTAGTATGCGAGGAAGCCTGATGAAATCATTGTCTAGGCAACATCCTTATGCGTGGACACTGCGGGCCATCCCACGACACAGAAGTTCTCTAGAGGATAAGGGCGTTGCTTATTCCATCACAAGCAAGCCAATCCGTGCCAGTGGTTGAAAAAAAGAAATAAATGATAACAGAGACCAAACAGGTTGTCCACAGAAACTGGCCCTGAGTATCACATAGAACATAATCAGTATGAGAATTCGAGTACTAGTACGTATTTGAAAAGGTCATCGGGTCTACAGGTCTTTTTGCAACCCTTATAGGAATGTCATCATCAATTCACGTTCTATTTTGTGTTCCTCTCCGATCCCCCTCGCGTCATCGAGGGTGATTCATCACTGATCAAGCTGCCCAGGTTGACAGGAAGCCTACATGTAGCCTTTACACCAGGGGCTTACGTTGCACAGATTGCACTGCCCAGTTGTTTCAGTAAGCCATCGGCCTCTCCGGTCATCTTTTGAAGTGGGTTGGAAAGAGTTGTAATCATGAGTCATCTCGTGTCACTCTGAAAACATGCACAGGAATACAATATAACCTCCTGTTCAATAGGTTCGCCTGATCAATATCAAGCCCGATGTGCTAACTTAAAAGGACATTCGTACCGACTCCCTACTTCGCGTTGATTAGGGTCATTACGTTCTTAGCCATCAAATGAGATTACCATTGAAAGCTTGCCCGTCATCTACTGACCCAATTGCCTTACGCTGCACTATGCCGAAGCCAATCACCTTCTACGACATCGCGTCTGGGCCTCCAACTCGCCCGTACGCACCGAACCCCTGCAAGACAAGGTTTGTGCCTCTTGCCTTTACAGACTGCTCATGAACACAGCTTCTTACACCGCCAACAGATATGCTCTCAACTTCAAGCGTCTGCATTCCGGCTTGGCCTACAGGACTTGCTGGACTGAACTCACCGAGGTTACTCAAGTACGAAAAAGCCTTGGCGCTCCCCCGTGCCGAAAGCACCTAGACCAGACGGACTTTTACACCCTGCCGGTAATAGTCGACCACACGCGTGCAACCAATCAAGTGGTGGGCGACTCGTTTGAGATTGCCATGTACCTCGACAAAGCGTATCCTAGCGCGAGGCAGCTTTTTCCTGACGATGCAGCTGCCTCTTACCGACAATTCAACGCACAGGTCGACATGGCCTTTACCAAATTCGTAGTCCTTTGCTTCCAAACGATGCCTCTCAACCCGGAGACTGCCGCAAAGGCGAGGGCCGAGTTCTGCAGGCGGGCTGGAAGAAAGGACTGGGAAGAATTCATAGTATACGGCCATCAGAGGACAGCTATGCTCAACGAATTCGAGAGGACGCTTGGACAGCTGTCCGAGATTTATGACGAGATAGGCAGTGGTGTTCACCTCGCAAGAGATGTGACGCCCACCTATGCGGATTTTATCATAGGAGGCTGGCTATGGATGTTGAAAGAGGCGCTGCCGGAATGGGACAGAGTTTGCTCGTGGCAGGATGGACTGTGGGGGAGGCTCCACGACACCCTGAATGAAACATATGGGCGGAAAGACTAGAGCCAAGTGGTGGCATGGGTGACCGGGTGGATGGAAAGCTTGATACGATGAGCTCGGCTGTTGCTACAATCACGTCTGCCATGTGCAAAACCTTGTATTTCCCGAGGCCCGTCTGTGTGTGTTTAACTAGTGTGAAATATCAATCGGCGAGCGGCGACAGGAACCAGTGAATTGTACCAAACTTTGGAACACGGTTTCATGGTGGGTGTCGCGCGACCATACAGCCATATTCCTTGCTCTATGGTTCCCACGCGTCGGGCCTCTAGTGATGCCGTTGGGGGGACTTTTGGGAAATCGTGTGATTAAGCACAACCTTGGAAGCCGTCATCTCCGGACTCCACCTGCCGATACGACTCTGCCATGCCGAGGCGCTCGACGCTGTGCCATTGCGCAGGGACCACCCACTTAAACTTTATCCCTCTGTATCTTGCCTCAAAAAGCTCCAGCATTGTCACTCGAAAACTGCTGATCCCTGGCCTGGAATCGACGCTCATGAATCAGCTCACGTAGCCACATCTCACCACCTCGACGACATTGACGACACGTGCGCCCCGCGTCAGCAGCTTCGTGAGGATGCCCAACACCATTGTTGACTTCTCAAGGCTCTTCAGCCAATTATCATACGACCGGATCGTTGACATAAAAGACCAGTGGTTCCCTCCTAAACCGACATTCACCGAGGCCAACGTCTCTCGCCAGGATGGCCGTGTCTTTATCGTCACGGGCGGCAACTCTGGGATTGGTCTCGCCCTAATCAAGCTGCTGTATCCAACTGGTGCAAAGATATATCTGGCATGTCGTTCAGAAGAGCGGGCCAGAGCCGCCATCAAGGAGGTCGTCGACGAGGCAGCGGCCGCGTCTAACCCTGGATCACTCGAGTACATGCACCTCGACCTCAACGATCTCACGTCAATCAAAGCGTCAGCTGCCTATTTTTCCCAGCGGGAATCACGGCTTGATATATTGTGGAACAATGCTGGCATCGCTGGTGCACCGGCTGGCACAAAGACGAAGCAAGACCTTGAGGGTCATACTGGTAAGTGATCAGTCACAGCGGCCCCGTCTTCTCGGTCGTATCCCGTCCCTGGTCGTTTGTTCCCGTCCGCCACGGTCCTCCTCTTGAAGTGCTCGTCTTCTCACAGGCGTCTATGTGCTCACCTGGGCGCAGGCGTCAATTGCGTGGGGCCGCTGCTCTTCACACAGGAGCTTCTCCCACTGCTGCGCTCAGCTGCAAAAACTTCGGCTCCTGGTGCGACGAGGGTGGTCTGGGCATCCTCCATGATCATCGAGCGGTTCGCCCCACACGGCGGTGTCGACCTCGCAGAGCTGGATCGCATGAACGCGGCAGGGACAGGATCAGAGAATGCCTCTATAGATTACGCAGTCAGCAAGGCTGGCAACTGGCTTCTTGCTGCCGAAGGCGCCCGAAGGTGGGGACCCGAGGGCATCGTGAGCATAACGCAGAACCCTGGTATGATCAACACCACGGTTTGGAAGCACCAGCCCAACTGGCTGCTGGCTGTGATGCAGCCAACTTTCTACCCTGCAATCATGGGTGCATACACGATGCTCTTCTCCGGTTTCTCGGACGAGGTGGGACTCGATACAAATGGCGCCTACATACTGCCTTTCGGAAGATTGCAGAAGAAGAGCGTCCGGGGTGATATCGTTGAAGCCATCGCAAACGGTAAAGCGAAGGAGTTCTGGGATTGGTGCGAGCGTGTTTATTCACGGTATTGCTAAAATTGGGTATTAAGATTAAGAACAATTGAAGCTACGCTCTACAGAGTCACAGGTAATATGTATCGTTCGTGTACTCGTGGTCAGAAGTTATGGATTCACGGGTTTGAGAAAAGATGAGAGCCAATTTCAGATTGCATTATCTAATTAATTGTAATGACCAGTATTCTTGGGTCTGATTCCTCAATCACCCCACCAGCGTTCTCTGTTTTGCGATCACTAGATGCGGGATTGGTGTCATCGTAGGCGAAGGCGTATCCGGTTTGGTCCAACAACGTCTCGTGGATAATCCGACTGTAATGATTCGTAGTGGCGTCATTGTAGTAACGGTCAGCAGTGATCTTGCTGTTGGGCTGCAAGTTGCCGTCCGGGTGTAATAAAGTGCTGCGGGTAAAGGCCGCACAGAGACGAGGAACTATCAGAGACCTGTTCCATCCTGTTACTTCGAAGGGGCCTTCCTTGGTTTGTACGCAGCCCATGATCTCAGCCGTGGTGGGCCTCCTAAAGGAAATATCGTCACACCAGAGCAAATCGTCAGACCCAACTCTGCAGATGAACTCGTTGCCCTGGTCAACCTTCTTGCCAGTTCCATCATCCTGGGTGTTGATCGTGAGATGCTCCCCCCGGTAGCGGCTCCATACCTTGTCTACGTACTCAGTGTAGTACTCTGACATCTTGTCGTCGGGGTGCAGGGCGAGATACAAGTTAGGAGAGATCGCTCGAATGTTGTTGCCACCTTCGTCCTTGAGGCATAGTTGCGCCCAGTTCTGGTTGTCTTTCTTGGCTTGTTCGTCCAGCTTCGAGCAAATCTTGTCCAACGCGTTGTTCTCAAGACCAGTGACCCTGTTGGCTTCCTCTTGGGGACCGGAATACAAGGTGAGGTCGAGGGACATCGACGCAAAATCAACGTATGAAGGATTGAGTATGAATTTTTCTTTACCGTAGGTGAACTCGATGAATTGCCAGGTGATGTTGTATTCAGGCAGGCCATTATTGGTCGGTGATGGTTCGACGAAGCCCACGTCAGGGCCGCCGACATTGGTGCCAAACCGAAGCCTCTCTTCAGAGACATACAGGCGAGCACTGGTCAAATAGCCTGGGAGCATGAATGACATGGTATCATCTGCGCGTATCTCGGCATGGAATCCGGTGCTGTCATCGGCGATGTCGACAAAATAGTAGGGCGCCTTGCGGGTGGTGTTCATGATTGAGGGCTTGGTGTACCAATTGTAGCAGTCACCTTGATTTTGTAGGACGACGTAACTGTCGTTGGATTTAGGGTCCTTTCCGGTAACGTAGAAGAACAGTGGCTTTCCATGATTGTTTTGGAGAGTGAAATTCAAGCTGCTCTGTCCAGAGCACGCCGTCGATTCATTTCGTTGTGGAACCCACGGCTTACCCAGGACACCGGGTCGATTCGGTAAGCGACCCAAGGTATCAGCGGCCTTGGCAGGAGAAGAGCATGAGGCGAAGGCCTCGAGGGCCCAAAAAAGGGGGAGCAAGTGACGCATCGTTTCGAAGAAACATGTAGGAACGAACTTGATTGTCTAGGAGTGGGTGTTTTAGTGATAAACTACTGCTTTCATGAGAGGTGAGCGATCGAAGATATTTCGGAACTCGGCGAGGCGTGATGTGACTTACTGATTAACTCCTACTTGATGTTGCCAGGGAATGGCTGTTCGATGCACAAATGAAGCCATGAAAACTTCATTTTCAAACCTTCCAGACAGAAAGCTGGGATTTTATACGCCGGTGTAGAAGGACCGGAAGGCCGGTAACAATGAACATCGAGACTGTCACACCCCACAAGTGACTCACTAGACACTTGACTCCTCACATCGCGGAATAGAAGCCCATGTGAGCAACGGGAGATGACCATGCGGACAGTACAGCAAATACTTGCTCAAAATACCCCATAAATTAAGTGTAGTGACTGCCCGCTGAGACTGCGTTGGAATAAAACGGACTCCCAAGTTGAATCAGCTGACTGTTCGACCCGGTACCAACGGCGCACGCCTGAAAGATTCCGCCACCAACATCACCATGGCGCAATCGCTCTACCGGTCAGCCGATCCAGGAGCCAGCTAATAATTATTAGAATGCGCTGCCTCCACTGCCTTGTCCACATGAAATTCTTTGATCGCCAAGCAATCCAAGCCTCTGCACCGGTGTAATCGCTCTTCCCGGCGATGACGCCGTCACTGGCTCCCAAATATGCGACAACAGCCGCCTGCTTGTACTGGAAGTGGCTGACCTGTCCTTCCTGAAACTCTTTGTTCAGTGCAGACCCAAGCCATTTCGCCTTTTGGCATGCGACCTCGGCCGTGGTAGGCAGGCTAGCGCCGTCTACGTCGGCAGCATCGCCGAGGGCGTACACATCGGGGATGGGATCTCCGTTTGCCCCCTTGAGCCTCAGGAAGTCGTCGGTCAGCAGGCGAGGGAGGCCGTTCTCGGTCTTCTGGCATTCCAGCCTGTCAACCAGAGCCGTGGTTCCGTTACCCGTCGCCCAGATGACCGTGTTGCAGGGAAGCTTTCCAAGCTCTCGAGTGTAGATAGCACCGTCGTCAATCTTTTCAATGTGGCTCTGAGTTACTACCTCCACGTCGCGCTTATCGAAACTGTTCATCGCGTACTCCTGCAGGTGTTGGTCGAAACCACTCAAGACGTTCGGAGCAACGTCGTGTATCGAGATTCGTATGTGCTTCTTGACATGAGGGTACAGCCGCGCAAAGTCGTGATGGAATAGATCGGATAACTCGCTGGAAATCTCCACACCGGTTGGTCCAGCACCTACGATGACGAAGTGCAAGATTTTGCGGACTAGATTGACGGGAAGCCGTGTTAAAACGTTTTGCCTCATGGTCAGGAACGCGGTTTTAGTGGTGGACCTACTTTCTTCGCCAGTCAAGCCTGGCATCGATGCCCTCTCAAAGCAGTTCCGGACATGGGCCTGTATGGCCTTGGCATCTCGCACAGTACGAACAAACATCGCGTGCTCCTTGACGCCCGGCGTACCAAACGTGTTGTTCGTACAGCCAGGTGCCAAGACCAGGTGATCATAGGAAAGTGTAAACTGGCCATCGCCCGGGAGGTCGTCAAAAGCGGATTTGCATTTGCAAGTCTTCTTCTCGAAGTCAACGTCCTCCACGCTGGCCTTGATATATCTAATCTCCCTTCGCTGGTGGCGGATAGGTGCTTCGACAAGACTGTGGCACGTCAGATCACGTGTGTTTCATAACATGGCCTCAGTGACGCTCGGGAGCCTGCTTGCTCACCTGAAGTCATAGAGCCCACAGGCTGCACTGGCCAAAAGCGGTGTGTAAGGGGTTGTTTCCTCAGGCGAGACGACAGTGATTTTGTACTTTCGTTCATCCAAAGCCGTAGAAATGGTGGCTCCAGCCCAGCCCGAACCCACAATCACCACCCTCTTCCTATTAGCTTGTTTGGCGACAAATGGCATGATAGCTGTGCTTCTAGAACCTAGGCGTGAGAGAACAGGGCATGGGAAATAGCGGTTTCCGACAAACGTTCTCACACCTGTTCCTTTTGAGCCACAAGGCCTTGTATTTGTTCAAGTGGGGTCATTGTAGATATATTTGCTGCATGTCTAGCTGAACGTTCATTCGGAGGCTAAGGGAAATCAGCGTCATCACAAGCCCTAGCACCAAGCTGCTTACCTGGGTAATAAGTTGCCCGCATCAACACCTGAAACTGGGCGCTTCGAGTCCCAGGTTTTCGGTGCTGCCTCGGCATCCGTGACACACGCCCAGCCGTGACCGTAGTGAGCCTGGCTTGTCGTACGGATGTTCGGAGATCGTCCTGCGATATTGCTATTCAAAACGGACCGTCTTAGCTTGCTATAGCTCGTCGACCACAAAAGGTCCTTTTTCGTAATTTTTTTATTCACTGTGGCACCTTGAGACATCCTGAACAGCTGCACACCACAGCTTA
This sequence comes from Diaporthe destruens, assembly GCA_036986855.1. Taxonomy (NCBI): domain Eukaryota; kingdom Fungi; phylum Ascomycota; class Sordariomycetes; order Diaporthales; family Diaporthaceae; genus Diaporthe; species Diaporthe destruens. Next base: position 1,284,829 of record BTXE01000011.1, on the reverse strand, counting down.
AACTGCCATCTTACCCCGGGGTACGATCAACCCGCAACTTTCTGCTGTTGCCATCACCAAGTCCGAGCCCTATGACGTCTGCCCACTCGTCTGATCTAGCGTCGCCCAAGAATACCACATGGTTCACCCCGGCAGACCTGCAGTCAACCGCTGGTTCCTGGCATTCGGCAGATTGCATGAGTGTAACTCACGACAACATTGGAGAGATGTAGATGGATCCTACCCAGCGTCTTTTGCCGCTATGTTTGTGCCCCGCAGCGCAGCCAAGGAAGTATGGCAATAAGCCTCTCCAACCCCTCACTCATCTGGCATATCTTTGATCGCGCAGGAACTGGTCACTGTCGCATGTGGAGTGGGGTCTCCTTCGGAAAGCTTTCCGATCGTGAGGAGGAAGAAGGCGAAAGCCAGACGTACCCTTGGTTTTGGTCTGCTTACCCACTGTTCCAAGGTTCGCGCCGCCAGGCGTAGGGGGCAACCGAAGGTTTGAACCCCAGAACTCGGGACTGTGCAGTTTCTGGAGTGCCTATTTCTACTTCGACCGTAGATGCCCCCAGGCCCATATTTAAAACCTTCACATATTACCCACCTGGGCAGGTAGGAATTTGGTAGGATGGAACAGAAAATTGCAAGGGGCTCATCCCGATGACATGGACGTAAGCTCATGATGAGGGCGTCAGCCGCCGCGCACCATGTTTTCAGGGGTTGATTGTGCTGGCTACGAGCTATCTTGATTACTCGGCCCTTTATTGAAGAGACGGCCTTAAGATTCCTGGCCTCCATTCATGTCCTCTCGTGTTCTTCCTCATCTTCATCGTCAAAAACAGAAACCTCTTGATGACCAACAAAAGCGCTCTCAACATGCACCTCCACCGTCTCCGAGCCACTCCCCACAACTTTGTCTTTAGGCACCCACCAAAGCTGAACGGCGCCCAGGATTGCAACAACAGCACACCCAAACCAAGCAGCGGCGCTCCCGCCAGCATCATAGAAAACGCCGACCAGCGGAGAGCTGATCGTCCGAGCGATGCACACGGCGCTCATGGCAAGACCGTTGACGCGACCGAGAACCAACGGCGAAGGACAGGCGTTCTTGAGCAGGATCAGGGCGCAAGGCGTGACGATGATGCCGAAGAAGTTCTGCAGGCACAACGTGACGTATATGCCGGCGGACAGGACTGCCGAGTCCGGGGCCTCCCCGCCCTGCCCCACCGGCCTCAGGAGAGACAGGAACGGCATCATAACATAGCATACCGGATAGAGGATGCTCGGGATCAGAAACGACAGCCAGACGCCTGTGCTCTCGACGAAGAAGGGAAAGATAACGCCTTGGATGAAAAGAGCAATGAAGCCGTTGACTGCGAGGAATCCACCGACGTCGTGCAGGCTGAAGCCCATGCCGCCTGAAAGGTCCAGCTGGGGCGATGTTGCGGCTGTGGAGTTGTACGAGGGCTCGTCTAGCAGATAGATGGGGAGAATGGCGCCGAATGCCATCTGGTGGAAGGCAGCAATGACGAGGGCAAGGATGAGCATGACGACGGCGAAGTTGAAAGCTTTCTCCTCGCTCTTGACCGGTCCTCCCGGATGCTGGCTTCCGTGTTGCAGATCCTCGAGCTCGGGTCGCACTTGTATCGAATGCATGGTCCCAAAGGAACTATGCCTCAGGTCGAAACGCTGGTCCGTCGTCGTCGGCAGCCCTTCCTCGGCGATGAAGGGCCGGTCCCCGTGGCGGATCTCTTCCATGATCGACCTCGGCTGGCTGGTCGTCCGCATCAGAGGGGTAAACTCGTCATCCTGTTCGCCATCTGCCGCATGCGCCTGTCCCAGGCTCTCCTTCGCGAACTGAGGGTTCGTTTCGTCGAGGAAAATGATTCCCTGGACAACCGCAACGACAATGACTGCAACGGAGACCAGGTTGGGCAGGAGATAGGGATACTGCCCAAAAAGGCCATCCTGAGAGAAGTAACCGGGATAGAATTTGGCGGGCTGTGCCAGATAGCCACCCATCGCACTCCCAATAATGCTGCCGAGGAACCAGACAAACGGCTGGACCGCATATGCCCGGGGCTCATGCTCTGGCTTCTTGACCATCTCGGCCACCATCGTCTGCATCACGGACACATTGCCGTTCAGGCTACCGCCAACGAACCGGGCCAGCAGGGCCACCCAGTATGTTTTGGCGAGGCCGAATATGAGGCTGGAAATGGCGACCCCACACAGACCAAACAGCACGACGGGTTTGCGCCCGTACCGGTCAGACACTGCCCCCCACAGCATCGAGGTCAGTGCCTCGGCGACGGCGTACGCGGAGACAAGGAGGCCGGCGTAGAAGGAGGCGTTGACGTCGGTGCCGTTCAGGTCCTGCACCATGATGTAGGTGTAGGCCAGGATCGAGTTGAACGCTATGGGCTCCGAGAAGCGGCAGATGGCGAGGATGGTGAGCTGGTAGGTGGGGAAGCCATCGCTGGCATCGGGCTTGACAGGCTGCTTTTTGTTTGCGTGCCCGTTCTGCGCAGGACCTGCTGGCTGTTCATCGTGAGGCATGATCTGGCAGGTGTGGTGCAGCTCGCTTCGAGTTGAGGGTGATGCCCAATGGAATAAGGGGGGAAGGAAGTTGGAGGGGAAAGGGGAAGAGGAATCAAGCCGTCTCCAAGGTGAGATATATCTTGAAGACCTGAGGTTGAAAGTGGAGCGCTCCCCAATATCTATCTACCCAGGTATATAAATCGGCATGTCGATCAATCCTGGGGCGAGCCAGGGTCCTGCCGGTTCACACCGGCCTGCTGGCGTGCTCACCTCCCGGCCCGAAACCAGCGTCAGTGGGAGGCAGATAATGGTGTCTGGCTAGCCTGGCTAAAGGTGCATGTGCATGAATCTCTGTTGGCTTGGCGCGTTGGGAACACGGCGCAGGATATTGCGGCAACGGCATGGAGGACGACTCGCGGGAATAATAAAGCAGCTCAAAGGAAGAGGACGTGCGAGTTGGTCCGAGAATTGGGGCGGCCCACCAGCATGCAGGGTGGGCCTGATTGGCTGTGCCGGCGACGTCCTAGCGAGACGTCTCGTTACAGCGGCCCTCCATTCCGAAGCTAATGGGAAATCCGTGGCTAAATCCTGACAGCTGACTGCGAGTGATGCAGAAAATCTTACACACCTTTTCAGCTACACTCGTTGAGAGTCAACACCATTTGTGTAATCAGTCTCAAGGAAGTAGCACTAGACAAAAGATTGTACATGATGTTTTCTCATGACCTGGAAAAAAAAGACTCGAAACTATTCACAAAAAAGCAGCCCGTCAGCAGGCACCATTTCAGTCATTGATAACAAAGATGCTGTCCACGTTTATGTCCAGCCGAGCCACGCGGGAACCAACTATTGATCACCTCACCAACGCCTCCATCTTTGAATGACATATCCACAGAAGATCCCGCCCAGATGATGGTTGGCTGTTGGCAAACAAATTCCATTTAGCCGGAGGGCTTCGTGGGGGTACGTCAGCTCACAGAACCTTCTCAGCTTCCTAGCAATCGAGTTAACAACTTTATTTGAGTCAGGCGAATGGCATTGAGGCCTGAACAAATATTTGTGGATTATCATACGTTCTTTGCCGCCCTGGCTTGTGAAGTATGTTTGGCAGCATTCTAATTAGCTGTTTATAATGCCATAGATGACTTTACGATCCCTAGGTGACCGGGGCTGTCCTTTGGGAGTACGAGCATCCTTACCTACGGCCATATGGAATGTTACCAAGAAATTCTGGTCAACGATCTCTGCTGTGGGGATGCTCAAGTGTTGAGCGGTAGGGCAATCTTCGCAGAAATGTCCGAGTCTGTGGCCCCGTCAACCTACAGAAAAGCAGAACCGCCTCCTATACTAGTACGTAAGAGGGCGGCGAGTATTGGAAACAGACTGAGGCGCATTCTTCCGTACTGCTTATTCGCACAGATATATACATTCGTACTAGTTTAGAGGTGGTCGGGGTGGTTATGGAGTGTCTCTTCGCGAGTGAGACCCGAGGAGGTTGCCCACTTGAGCGGGGTGCTCGAATCAAAGCTAGAAATTGCGAAGGTCGAAGGCGACCAGAGTCCCTCAAGTTGCTTCCAGAGTACCTATATCATGTGAACTCAATCGCTTCTCCTTGTTCTGTTGGGCACGTCCTTGATTAAGTCTCGAGGCTGAGGCAATATGCCCACAGACTATATTCTCTCTATACTATTATTAAAACTATTTTTAAGTACCTTTACTTCTATCCTATATCTATTTAAAAATATATATAATATTTTTATATAATATTAAGTATTTAAAACTTAATTTATTAAAATAATTTTAATAATAATAATTTAAATATAATAAATATTTATATTTTTTAATTTATTTTTTTTAAATTATATATTTATTATTAATAATAATAAAGTTTTTAATAATATAAAAAATATAATAAAAAGAAAGAAAAAAGAGGGGTAGGTTAAACTTTTTATATAAAAGGATTATAAGAATATATATAAAATTATAAAAGAATATATATATAAATTTTAAATTAAAAAAGAAATAAGTAGTTATAAAGTATAAAGGAAAATTATAATATAGTTAAAGTTATTTTTCTTTTAAAACACTAACTTTTAAATATTTACTATTTTATAAAGGTACTATAAACATTTTATATATATAGGAATTAAAAACGAAACTAACATACTGTTTCGTACCCTGAGAATCTTTATGATGCCTTGTTTCTAGTCCACTTCCGTCTCTCTGTCCCTGAGCGTGTTCTTGAGTGTCTCGTTAGGGCCCACAGCGGAATCCTCAGCTGCCCAAACTTGCCCGCGGTTATCGATCTTGGAGTGATATGTCGCCCGAATAGAGCCTCGACAACACTTATCTTCTGTTTGCTCAAAGTAGGCCCTTTCCCAGGCCCTGGCTCGACGGGACTTAGTAAGAGAGTTTCTGTTTACAGCTCAACTTTGGGAGATAAATCGTCTTCCAAGAGCACGTTCGCAGACTTGTTCAATCCATTGCAACCCCCCCCCCCCAATAGTGCACAATGCCAAGTTCATTTGGACTCGACAGGCCATTGCTGTTTCACGAAGAACAACGCATGGCCTGTCTGAACAATTTTGTGGCCCAGCGACCAGCTAATACAGCTTGGTCTCAGAACAACGAAATAGTGGCCAGACAACTTCCCAGAAGCTGGCTGTTGATGGATGAAGGCGCTGGCGATGAGGCCAGAGACGGCGCTCTTGGTCGCCTATCAGTCGAGATGAGCCGGTGCCAAGAAATGCCAGTCCTCCCGATGAGTGCCAGCGGTCGCCTGCAGAGTGTGTAAAATCCACCATGACCAGGTGGACGCATGGTAAATTCTCCCGATATTTCTGGATACGAGGCCTCCTCAGAGAGCGGGAATTCACGGGTGCAATGTTGCGAAATGGCTGTGTTTTTCGAAGTATATGGACAGAGTAAGTATATTTACAAGCGAACAAGAACCCCCTTCACAGCCCCTCCCGTCCCGCCCAGGACATTTGCTCATCCACGGGTCCTAGCAAACCGCACGGCACGGCCACGGGCGCGTCTCCCGGAGCCCGTAGTAGAAGCAGCCGAAGCACCGATGGGACAAGAGCTGTAAAAGACCCCACGGCCGTTGGTGCCAACGTAGACAACGCCAGCCTCATTAGCAGAGCCAACAAGGGCAGCGCCATCAACGGCGCCAAAGCTCTGCTCGCCCTGGATATCCACCCACGAGGCGCCGCCGTCCGCGCTGCCGTACAGCTTCTTGCCGTCTGGGCCGGCGCCAAACGCGTACAGGTTCCAGCCAGTGCCAGTGGTGCCGTTGCCGCCCCTGCCGACCGAGACGGCGTGCGCGTCCACGGGGCCCGAGGGGAGCGCGGCAAAGGTCCGCGCCGAGTCGGCACTGTGGAAGACCCCCGCGTCCGTCGACACCCACAGCTCGCCCGCCTTGGTCGGGTGCGGCGCGATGTGGCGGATGTCGGTGGCGTTAGCGAGCGTGGACGACGCGGTGAAGGTCGCGGCGCCGTCGTGCGAGACGTACAGGGTCGCCCCGGCCGCGGCGTAGAAGACGGCGCTGTCCTTCTTGTCGCTGGCGATGACGCTGCCGGCGGGGAGGGCGGTGGCGTTCTCGAGCCTGCCGCCGTGGGCGGTGCGGACGACGAGCACGCCCGCGTTCAGGGTCGACCAGAGGATCACGTCGCCGTCCGCCGAGTAGGCGACGGTGCCGTCGGCGGCGGCGGTGCCGGTGGCGTTGACGGCGGCCCACGTGGCGCCGCCGTCGCCGCTCAGGGCCAGCTGCGGCGAGCCGGGCGTGTTGCCCGCGCGGGCCACCTTGGACGCGTCGTTGCCGGCATAGTCGACGGAGACGCTGCTCGCCCACCAGGGGTCGGCCCAGGCGGTCTGGGGCGCGGTGCCGAGGTCGGCGGCGGACGCGTACGTGAAGCCGTTGTCGTCGAGGGTCGCCATGAGCAGCTCGGGGCCGCCGGGGGCCGAGGCCAGGCTCGTGATGGCCATCTGCTCGATCCCCGAGGCGAGGCTCTCGATGGTGACGGTCTTGTTCGCGTCCCAGTTCGTCAGGTCGTGGCCGCCGTAGATGGTCACGCCCGTGCCGTACAGCCAGTGGTTGCTGTCGAAGGGGTTGATCTCTAGCGACTCGATCATCCAGCCGATCTTCTTGGTGTCTGGGTTGAGGAAGTTGGTCTCGATCCAGGGAGCCTGTCTTTGGTGAGCCTTTGTTTTTTTTTGTTTTCTGCCATGGAAACTCACGTTCTTAGCCCCAATGGTGTACTGAGGAACAACGTTGCCATCGGCACCCCAGCTCCAGATCGTCTTCCACGTAGCACCAGAGTCAGTCGAGCGAAAGAGCTGGGCGTCAGGGTACCAGCTGTTCAAGCTGGCGACCACGATGGTGCCAGGCCGCTGCGCATCAATGGCAATACCACCTGTTCACTGTAAGCCAAAGTCACCTCCCGGGTTGTGACAGGCAAGAACCTACCGAAACCGTAGAAGAGATCGCTGCCCGAGGTTGGGGTGATGTTAGTCCACCGTCCAGAAACGAGGTCGTACTTATAGACGGCACCCTGGGTACCATCGTAAGGCCCGGTGCCGTCAGAGTAGGTGAAATAGATGACCTAGAGGGGTCCTCTTAGCAAGACACGAAAAGATAGTTGACGCCAGTGACCTCACCTTCTCTGCAGCCGAGAGTCTAGCCTTGTGGGGGAAGAACTGCGCCGGCTGGCCGGGCACAGGAGCCCAAGAAGCACCGGCGTCGGTGCTGACGTAGACGGAAGCGGTGGTGTTGTCGGCGGTGCCGACAAAGATGCGAGAGGTGGCGCCGTCGAGGGCCTCGGAGGTCTCGTCAAACGTGACAAAAGCCAGGCCCTGGATGTCACCGCTGTAGGGGTCATCCTGCGGGCCAGGGCGGAAGGTCCCAACGGCCTCGAACGAGTCCACCCTGGCAAAGGTCGCGCCGCCATCGGCAGACCTCCACAGGCCGTGGCCGCTCCGGGCGCCGAAGAGGATGATCTGGGGGTTCTTGGGGTCGACGGCGAGGCGCTCGCCCATCCCGCGGCCGGGCATGTTGCCGCCGACCCTGATGGGGAGCGTCGTGAGCTCCCAGGTCTCGCCCCTGTCGGAGCTGCGGGCGAGGGTCCCGTTCTTGGGGTCCCTGTGGCCATCAGCAAGCAGCCTTGCAAGGTTGTCATGAGAGAGGGGAGGGTAAACCGGGAGAACCACATACCAGTCGTTTGTGTACATCCCCGTTGCGATATACAACTTGTTCGCATCGGAAGGGTCGAGAGCCAGCGCGTCGACACCCCACCTGTTCCAGTTCTCGTCGTCGGCGAAGCCGTTCGCATCGGTCAGGACGGTCCAGGACTCGTCGTCGTTCAGCCGGTAGAGGCCCCCCATATCCGACCGGGCGAAAACCACGCCCTTTTCGGTGGGGTGGAATTGGATCGATGGAACGAAACCGCCGCCGGCGCCGGTGTGAACATTCTGCCAGTCGCACGCCGCGCGGGCGGACGCCGCCGCCGCCAGGATAAGTCCTGAGCCTCTCATCACTTTCCGTAATAAGAGCACTTGAGGGTTGGCTTAAATGTCGGGTGGACCAGCCAGGTGGAAGAGAATGCTGTCGATCGGAAAAGAGTGTCAACAGAAAAGAACGTGGAAGATAGAAACGACCCTAGCGCTGCATCAAAAGGACTGTGATTCAATGAGAGTAATAAATAACTTCAACGAGAAACATGTCAGCTATGTACACTACGAAATTTCCCTGGTCCCCCTCGGCTGGCATCCTTCTCCGGGTTAGGCTGGCGAGGAATGAATCCACACACGAGTGGGAGCCCTGGCAGGGGCCATAATAGAGGGGCGGTGCAATGTTAATTGTGAGCCCAGGCGAACAAACACCCTGGATCGACTGAGAACCTCCCCACATATTAACCTTAATGTCACCAAACAATAAAACATCAGGGGCATTGCGAGAGCCGAGGGGGGATCCTCGCGGGCCGTCCCCGCTGTAACCAAACCATCAATCAATCAATCAGACGAGGTGCCCGGTTCGGACTTCAAGAGGATGAAAAGTCCACCAGTACGACGAGACCTTGGCCCTGAAAAAATATATGATGCACGACGAGTAGCCTGTGCCGAATGAAGTCATTACTAACCCAGATAGTCGACAAATATGGAAAAGTGAGCCAATTGCTCGCATGGTCGTTCATTATACCTGTGTCAAATAAAGGCAAGGCGCCTAGAAAATATGATTAAAGGGGTGATTGGGACAGACTTAGCGCCACTGCAGGAGTAGATCCACTGCATATTAGGATAAGGCCGAGGAGCTACAACTAATCGCATCCACACCGCGCAGCTCCAAAAAAGAGGGTCTTTCACGCTTGGCGGCTGGGAAGGGCATGAACGGAAGGAGTACCTGCTTGCGCTTTACACCTCTGCTGCGTCGGGTATTGCCCACCTGGGCAGGTGGCTCAGGTCCACATTGGCGGTAAGGGACTACCACATGTCGGGCGCGGCATAGATGCGGAGGTCGATATCGACGCCCTACGCGGGGAGGAAGTCATCAACTAGGGCCGGAGCCGTTGCGGGAAGTCTTGGAGGATTAACTCCACAACAGTCATCACTGCAGCTAGGCATGGAACGCCAAGGCTAGTATGGTATCACGCTCGGCCTCCTCAAAGAATGGCCTCAAGATACAGACGTCTCTTCTCAACACTCATATTCTCAACCCCCCCAACCCCCTTCTGTCCATCTCTATAGAACGAGCCGTACCGCAGGAGGTATCCCGCCTTCCTCGCAACCCGAATCCTCCCCATCTGCGAGTCGGACACCCGCCCAGCGAGGCGGACAAACGCCCTCCAGAACTCATCCCTCAGCGCGCCGGCGCCGTCGAGATAGGCCCACCCGCCACGGCCCATGCCGCCGATGAACTTCTCCAGCACGTACAGCGTGAGCCCGAAGGGCTGGATGCCCGCGTCGGCCCAGTCGATGACCCCCGTGATGGCGCCGCTGGCGCCGTCGACGAGGATGTTCAGCTCCGTGAGGTCGCTGTGGGTGGGCGCCAGCGGGAAGTCCCCCGAGACGAGCGCCGGCAGCTGCGCTCTCACCTCGGCGAGGGCTGGCGCGAGGCGGGCGGTGAGGACGCCCGAGGACGAGACGTCGTCGAGCCTGCTGGACAGCTCGGTGGCCATGGTGGAGAGGGCATGCTGGTCTAGAGCCACCGGGTTGCGCCACGCCTGCGCGAAGAAGCTTGTCTCATAATGTCAGCCGACCCGGAGCGGGGAGATCAACACCTACGCAAGCCGCGACGAACCTCGCCAGGCTGTGTATGGCAGCCAGCTGGCTTTGGGGTTCCTCCGCCAGGGAGGGGCGCACCAGGGCGTAGTTATCCCCCGGGAGCCTGTCCATCTCGTATATTGCGAGCTGCCTTTCCGCGTCGTCGCCAATCTGGCCCAGGGCAGCAGCTGCGGGCACGACGTCCCCATGGACCTGTCTGGCCAGGTCTATCATTCTCATATCTAGCTGGGCGTCCAGGCTTCGGAACTGGACAATCTTGTCACGGTTTGGCCCAGCCACCACGGTATAGCTGGTCGCCCCTTGGACTGAAACGGGTTCGACCGGCCCTCCGAACGTCGTGCGGGCCAGGGCGTCACATTCTGCCCTGGTGGCTGATGCCTGCGAGAAGAATTGGGCGATCTCGTCGTCGATGTTGCTGCAGAGCTGAGCCATGGCGGGCGAATGGGGATGAGATCTGTGGTCGTCGGCCAGGGCATGAGGACTTTTCTCGATAATTAGCACTTGCTGCCGATTGGGCGGCGCTCGGCCACTACACTCGTTTGCATTCCATGGTGCCAAAAGTACGCTAGTGACGCATAAATATCGCGCACACCTAAAGTTGTGTGCACAAACAGTCAACTTAACCAGTTTAAGTCTAATAAATTAATAAGTAGTACTAAAAGAAAGAGGGCATTCCCAGTATTTTAAAACTTCTTTTTATATTATTTTAGGAGGTTTGGTTATAGAGAAATTTAAATTAGAAGTTTTATTTAAAATATCTTAGTATTTAAGGGGGTTATGTATAAATAATAGGGCCCCCTTGTATAAATAGAGTGCTTTTAATTAAAATACTAAATATACCTACCTAAATTTAAAACATTATTAAAAACACAATTTCAACATAAATTACTCAACAACTAGTAGTTGTAAACTAACGGGAATAATACCATTTAATAGCTCTAATTAAAAGGAGTATTTTAGTATATAGAACATGTATTAATACCTAGTAGGTAATATATTATAGAAATAAATATATATTTAATACTATTTAAACGCTAATTACTCTACGAAAAGAACTCTAAATTTAACGCAAAAAAAAGTTCTAGAGTGCTGGGAATACCCTCTTTATTTTGCTACTATCCCTAACTTTACTGGACTTATATTCATAAAGTAAATATAATATATAGTCCTAATAATGGTTGCGCGGGGAGTTTGGTGGTGCGCGACATTTATGCGTTACTAGCGTACTTTTGGCACCATGGAATGCAAACGAGTGTATGGCGATGGCCGCACAACGGCCCGAGCCGAGGACAGACTGGGCGGGCGTGCAAGGGCAATACGACGCGTTGAGAACCGTTGCAGGACTGAAGTTGTACGATCGTAGCCCGCAACGGTCCTGGCTGTGCGGGGGCAGGAGAAGCATGGGTACTCGCTTTGGCCCCTTGCCGTCACATTTGCGAGCTTGACGTACAAGAGCGGCGCAGCTCTATCTGGATGATACCTGCACCTGGGTACCGTCCGAGCCCCAGCTGGCCATCATTGATAGGAACCGGGAATACGTGGCCCGAAAGTCATACCCAGCAGACGGGGGACCATTTAAAAAGTAGTCACTACCTGGGTGAGTGGACGTTGGCTCCTTAGTGACTACTGTTTAACCGTGACTCGGAGCCCCAGCAGTCAGACACTCACGAGCACGGAGCCCTCAAATTTTGTCCCCCCGCAATAGGGCTCATTCCTTAGACTCCCCCCGCCGCACACGTCTGCTGCAACCCGACTGATTGATCCTTTTGCGAGGTATACTCGGACCCCTTACAATGGCTAATATGGACTTTGCTTGGGTGGCAAGCACGCGCACATTCAACGACTCACCGGTTCTGGGCACCGTGCTCGACTGGCTCAGAGTTTCCAGTACTTGGGTTTGGCTGGTTCTGGCTTTTGCAGTGGCAAGCCTAGCACATACGCTCGTTCATAGACTACGAGACTACCGGGTAAGTCTCACTAGCCTGCAGCGTCTGCTTCTCATTCCAGGGCGCTCTTCTAACCATCCTGACAGGCTGATCTTGCGCTGGCACGCGAGCACGGATGTGAAATGCCTCCGGAGTTGACCAAAAGGTGGCCGCTCGGCATCGACAGGATCAAACAGCTCTGGGACACCAATGCAGACGGTCGTTTGTTAGCTTTCCTCTGTTCGATTGCAAAGGATTACGACGGCCGCAACAATCTCTGTCAGCATCTTCTTTTTGGGCCACGGGCCTACCACATTCTCCACCCCGCCAACGTGGAGACACTCTTGTCAACGAACTTCAAGGATTACGGATTCGGCTGTAGGCCCGCCGTGTTTGCACCTCTCTTGGGCAACGGGATTTCTACCCAAGAAGGTGAAGCAGTAAGTGTGGCAGCAACTACGCGAGGTTTGCTGTGCTAGAAGTGACGGTACTGACCGACTGAAATCAGTGGCGGCACTCTAGGGAACTACTCCGGAAGCAATTCATGCGGGCGAAGTATCAAGACCTCGAGGGTTCATTTTCAGAACATGTTGGAAACCTCCTCATTGCATCCCAGCTAGTGGTGTAGTGGATCTCCAGCCACTCTTCTTCAGCCTGACTCTGGATACAGCAACGTAAGCAGTTAATCTGTTACTTTAGAACTAGGCCTGCACGGAAAGTCCTGCATGAATCGCCACTTGCGGCCGATTTGTCTTCTTCAAGATCCCCCATATCCCTAACCATTTGTCTCAAGATGCGCCTGACACCTTTCACCTTCTATGGCCCTTATAGGTGATACAAGGTTACTGATCCGCGTCTACACCAGGGCATTACTGTTCGGCCACTCTGTCTACAGCCTCAGGGCGAACATTGATCAAGCCGCAGAAAACAGAGACTTCGCCAACAGCTTTGAGCTCGCGCAGGAGGGGCTTGCTAAGCGGTTCCGTATCGCGCCTTTCCACTTCCTCTACAGCCCGGCAGACTTCCGCCGAGCCTGCCAGACTGTTCACTCCTTTGTGGAGAAATACATACGAGAAAGAAGAGTGGCCGAGCGCGAGGCAAAACGCAGTGCTGGTGCAGATGGGACCTCCTGGTTCATCGACCAAGTCGCTGCTGAATCTGACTCAGAAATCGACCTTCGAGACCAGCTGCTCAATGTGCTACTGGCAGGACGTGACACGACTGCCTGTTGTCTTTCGTGGATGTTGTAAGTTCTCGATACAAGATTTAAGGATTCGCGCAGAAACTGACATACGGCACCGGACACAGCCGTCTTCTCGTCCGCCATCCACCTGCCATGGCACGCCTCCGAAGCGAAGTTGCTTTAGTCATGAAAGGAGAGACACATCCACGTAGGGAACAGATAAGGAAGATGCCGTTTCTATCTTGTGTCATCAAAGAAAGTATGTTCCGTTCTCTAGATGTTTGATCTTGACACCGTCACAATTTAAATTTTCTGCTGCTAACGAACTGTCATTGTCGCCTTAGCTTTGCGGCTATACCCATCTGTACCTCTGAACAACCGCGAAGCCATCAGAACGACCATACTGCCCACAGGTGGTGGGTCGAGCGGAAAGAGCCCCATTCTGGTGCGAAAAGGTGAACTAGTAGTCTACTCGCAATACGTGAACTCACGCATGAAGAGTATTTACGGCGAGGATGCTCATCAATTTCGTCCAGAGCGTTGGGAAACTGGGGAGCTGTCTGACATTGGATGGGCCTATTTTCCTTTCAGCGGTGGTCCGCGACAATGCCTCGGAGAGGATTTCGCATTGATGGAGGTTTCATATACACTCGTGCGAATGTTGCAAACATTTGTAGAGATTAAGCTTCCTGAAGGAGAAATACGAGAGCCAGTGGGGCTAGAACGGCAGCGTTTAACGCTGGTGATGTCAAGCGCTGATGGTTGTCGAGTTTACGTGAATAACGCTAGATAAAGAGAACGAGGATTCGCAGGGCAAAAAACGGAGGATACAAGGCAACTTTTTAGTAAAAATAGAAGTTTATACCTCTTATAACTTATTTAATTCATTAATTAATAATTTTTAAATAAGTTTATCTTAATACGTATTATTTACTATATATATATAATATTATTTTATATTAATAATTTATAAATATAGGGTATAAATAATAATAAATATAAAAAATAATATTTTTATTATATAAATATTAAGTTTTTATTTTATATTATAACTTTAAAAGAGATTTAATTCGAAGTAAGTAAAAATACTTTATAATATAATATATAAAACAAGTTATTTAATAATATTATTTTTAAAATTTAAATTTTAATATTTATTTAATTATAAAATAATATAAAAAAATATATTTTTATATTAAAATAAATTAAAAAATATAAAAAAGAGTTTTAATACCCCTACCCTAAATATATACTATTTATTAAATAGTAATAAATAGTATAAAACTTTTTAAAAAAATAATCTTTTTATATATTACTTATAAAACGTGTAATATTAAAAAGTTACTTTATATCCTCCGTTTTTTACTCTGCGAATCCTCGTTCTCTAAATAAATAGATAGAAACAGACCTCTGTACATATAAGCTAAAGATTACATAAGTTACTTAAATTCTTATAAGGTTGAAATTAGTTAAAATTAGTTTAGTTAACCGGTTTAACTAAAACTAAAGAATTTTAGTTAGAAAAATATTAATTAAATTTTTTTTAATTAGTAATTATAATTAAAAACTAAAATAATTTAAGAATTATTTTTTAGTTTTTTAATTAAATATTAAAAAAAGTAGGTTTATTATTTTTTTAAATAAAATAATATTTTTTTTTATTTTTTATTTTATTTTTTTATTATTTTTTTATTAATATATATATATATATAATATATATATATTAAAAAATAAAAAAAAAAATTATTTATTTTTAAAAATAAAAAAATAAGAATAAGGAGTTTACCGTGATAAATAGACCTATTAGGAATTGAATCTAGGTTCTTTTTTTATTTAGGAAGATTTTAATTATTAAACTATAAATCCTGGGTGCGCTAATCCCCGTACCTTTACTTGGAAATAGTGGTGGTTAGGGGGTATATATATTTTATAAAATTAAAAAAAAATTATTTATAAATTTAAATAAAAAATAAGGATGTGAAGCTTTGTAAGATAAATGGACTTATTAGGAATTAAACTTAAATTTTTTTTTTTTAGAAAGATTCTAATTACTAAACTATAGATTCTGGGTCTCCTAGGCCCCGTACCCTTATTTAAGAATAGTAATAATTAGGGGGTATATATATTTAATTAACTAATTATTTAAACTAGCTACTACCTCCTCCCCTATACTTATATTTATTATTTATATTAAATAAAAAATATTTTAATTAATATTTAATTTTAATAAATAATTTAAATATTTTTATATTATAATATAAATTTTATAAAAAAATATTTTTATAAAAATAATAAATAATAAAATATTAATATTTTATTTTATATAAATAAAATATATAAAATATTAATTATATTATATATTTAAAATATATTTTTAAATATATTTTAAAATTTTAATAATATATAATAAAATTTTTTTTAAATAAATAAATAATTATTATAATTTAATAATAAAGTATATAACTTGTATAAACTTAATATTATATTTATAAGTTTTTAGTTTAAGCTAAGGATTTATATATATAATTATTAAAGGCTTTATTATATAGCTTATAAGGCCTTATAATTATATTATAAAAAATAGGGTTATACTATTATAGTATATTATAGTATAATATTTTAATTTATAAAATAATTTTTATTTTTTAATAAAATATTTTTATTTTTTAAAAAATATTAAAATATTATATAAATTATTTTTTAATATTCTTTTATTATAATTTAAATTTTAAATTTTTATATATAAAAAATAAAATTTTAATTATTATTTTTATATATATTTTTAATTTTTAAATTAATATATTATTTTATATAATTATATATTATTAATAAAGTTTATTTAATATAATTTTAATTTATTATATATATAAAAAGTTATATTAGAAATATAATTTTAATAATATTTTTATAATAATTTAAATTTTAAATTTCTATATATATAAATAAAAAATAGGGTTAAATAATTTATTTTTTAAAAAGATTATTTAATTTTAAATATATATATTTCTTTATATAATTATATAATTAAAAAATTAAAAATATAATTAAATTTAATTAAATTTAATATTTATTTTTATATAAAAAAATAATAATAAAAATATATAAATATAATTAAAAATTTATATATTAAAAATCTTTTTTTAAAATATTAAATTATTTATAATTTAATTTAATAATATATTCTATTATTTTATTTAATAAATTTATTATTATAAGCTTAGTTATTATAGGTTTAAAGGTATATAAATTAATAATTAATATTATAATTTATTTTATAATTATTAAAGGCTTAGAATTATATTAGCTTTTATTTTAATATTTTAAAATTTAAATTAATTAAATATTTTAAAAATAGGGTTATCTCTTTATTATAAAGTATAATACTTTAATTATATTATAATATAAAAATATTATTTATTTATCCTTTAAATATCTAATATATCTTATATTATAATATAATTAAAAATTATTAGAAACTTTCTTTTTTTTATAATAATTAAAATAAATTTTTAAATTAAAAAGTATATTTTTATAAATATTTATAAAATTTTATAAAATTTTATAAAATTTTATAAAATTTTATAAAATTTTATAGAATTTTATAAAGTTTTATTAAATTTAAATTATATAAAATATAAAATTAATATTTATTTTATTATTTATTTTAATATTTATTTAATAAAAAAAATTAAAAAATTTAAAATAATTTTTATTATTAAGTTTAAAAATAAAAAAATATAAGATATTTATTAATTTTTAATTAAAAAATAAAAAAATCTAGGATAACTTTTATTTTTTTAATTAAAAAACAAGGGAATATAGAGTATTTATTAATTTTTAATTAGGAAATAAGGAAGTCTAGGGTAATTCTCGTTTTTAATTAAAAAATAAGGAAATCTAGGGTAACTCTTATTTTTAATTAGGAAACTAATATATTTAATATAACTTTTAATTAAAAAAAAATATATTTAATATAATATAAATTTTTAAATAAATAGAATAAATTTAAATAAATTAAATTATTATTCTTTTTAAAATAAATTATTATTCTATAGTTTAAATTAAAAGATAAATAATAAAATAAATTATTTAAATTTATTTTACTAATTTTTCTTTATAATTTTTTTTAAATTTCGAATTTCCTCCTCTAACTTTTTAATAATATTAATTCCTATATTATATTTATATTAAAATTAACCCTTAATTTAATTATAATATAACTAATAATAAAAAATATTCTTTTTATAATAATAAAAGTAGTTAGAATAGTAAGATATTTTTAGGTTAATATACTTAATATAGGATATTAAAATTTATTATTTTTCTAATAATTTAATAGATTTAACTATTAATTATTAATAAAATATTAATAAAATAAAATAATTTAAAATATATTTTAAAATTAAAGTATGTTTTTTAAAAATAAATATTATATTTACCTTTAATATTTATTAAAGATTTAATATAAAATTCATTATTAGAATTATAGTTTTTCTTAGGTAAATTTAAAAGTAAAGTATTATATATATTTTTATTAAAAGTATATAATTTTATTTTAACTTTATAAATTATTAATAAATATTTAAATAATTTTAAAAAATTTTTAATTTATTTATTAAATTCCTTCTTTAAAATAACATATATATTAAATTTTATAAAAGGATAAAAGTATAATAACTTATTATTTTAAAAATGAAATATTTTATATTTTAGGTTTAAAATTAAGGATAATGTAAAAAGTTTATAATTTTTTATATTAACTTTAGTTAGTCAATAGGGAAAATACTTTTCTAATTTATTTAAACTAATTTTAATAGCTTTTATAAGTTTAAAAAAATAAAGTTCTTAAAAAAAATTAATATTTAAATATATTATAATTTTAATAAATAAATTTATTAGAGTAGAATCTTTTTTTAATCTTCTTTTAAACCTTTTTATTAAAGCTTTTAGATTATTATATATTATATAAATATATAATAACCCTTTAGGAATAATAATATATAACTGCCTTTAAAGTTTAATAGAACGTTTTATAAAAATTTTAAAAGTCTTTATAATTTAAATTAGAATATATATTTCGTATTTAGGAAATATATTTTTAAACTTATTGTTAAATGTATTTTTATATATATATATTAAAAGTTCTTTTAATTTTAAAAAAGTTTTTAATATAAAATATATAGAATTCTATCTTATAGGGGTATTTAAATAAATATTAATATAAAATAAAAATGTTATTAAAACGTTTTTTTTTTATATACCTAAAAGTATATAAGTTTTTTTAAAATCTCTATTTAGAGATCCATTTCGTATATATTTTTCAATACCTTTTTTTAAGAGTTTATTAATTTTAATATTATATCGAGTTAATATTATTATTTATTAAACATAAGTAATAACGTCTAATAAAAATTAGTATTAAATAATAAAATATTAATAATATTATTTATTATTTTTAATAGATTTTAATATAATAGTTTAAGGATTTATAAAATATTTAAAAATATATTTATTAGTTTTTTTATTTAATAAATATTTTTTAAAAATATCTTACGTAATTAAATTAATAATATGTGCTATATAATGAATATTATTATTAAAAATAGAATTTAATTTAGAGTTATACTCCTTTTTAAATTCTATTAAAAATATATTATTATTTATTATATTATTTTAAATAAAACTATAATAAAAATTAATTTATAATATATAATAAATATATATAAGATTTTAAATACCTAAAAATACTATTTAAAATTATATATAAATAATTTTAAATAAATTTTTAAAATTTTTTAAAAAGAATAAAGTTAGTATACCTATCTTTTAATTTAGAAAATCTAATTAATTTATAAATTAACTAGAATTTTAAATTAATATATAAGATAATTATTCCTATATATACTATATTTACTTTAGAAGTTTAAATATTAAAAATAAAAAAAAATTTACCATAACTAATAATATTTTCTTTTAAATTTAAATTTAATTTTATAAAGTTTTTTTTAAAAGTATTTATTAAAATACTTTTAATTTTTAAACAGTTAATAATAGGGACGGCCCTATATATATATTAATAAAACTTTTATTAATATAAAAAAAGGGATTAATATATATAAATTTAAATAAAATAATAAATCTTAAAAAGATTTTGAATTTAATATGTTAAAAGGTAGATTATTTTTAATAATAAAATCTAAAATTTTTTTATAAGTATTTATATTTATAAAATTTATTCTAATCTTTTTTACTAGTATAAAAAAAAAGTCTCGGGGTATAACTTTTATAAAAAATTAGTATATTAATTAAAAGAATTTTAAATAAATAAATACTTATTTTTTATTCTTATTTTTTTATTCTTTTTATTAAAAGGAATATTGAGATATGATTTTTTATAGTAATGAGCGTAGTTTAAAGCTTGAAAACCCTTAAGAGTATCTTTTTTTTTATAAGAGCATTTATAATAATTAATTAGTTAAAAATTAAGTAAAAAATCTTATTTAAAAAAAAAATTAAAAAAACTATTTTATATATTAATTATATAGTTAGGGTACTTTTAAAGAATATAATTAAATATATTTTTATTATAAAAACTAATTTAAAAGATAGCTTTTTATTATTTTTAATTAATTATAATTTAATATGAATATAATTATATATAAATAAAACTTATAAAGTAATATTTATATATAATCTTATATTTTTAGTTTAAAAAAAATTAATTTATTAGGTATAAAATATTAAAATTTAATGATTTAAATTTTCTTTAATAAATAAAAGTGTTTAAGTAAATAAATTATTTTGAAAAATATAAATATTTGTTTTTTCAGCAGGTGGTAATATATAATTAATAGTATTATATTTATTTTTAAAAATATATTATAAATTACTTTTTAAAAAAGATATTACTAAGGATTTAAAGGGAGATAAAGGGGTAAAAGAAGAAGATATATTTATTTAAAATAAATAAATATTCTAATAATAAAGGGAGCTTTATTATAAAGTAGTAAAAGTAGTGGGAGGTTAAAATAAAAAGATGAGGATAAAAAAAAGAAAAAGAAAAAAATTTTTAAAGGGAGGAAAGAGCTGTATATATATAAAAAAAAAAGAAATCAGATAATTAATTCCTTTAAATAGTATTTCAGTTTTTTAATTTTTTTTAGTATAAATAGTTTATTAGCTTATTTTTTAATTTAAATAATTTATTAACCTAATTTTATTTTTAATAAATTTTATTAATAAAGCTTAAATTAAATATATAGCTTAATTTTTTTAAATATTATTATATATTAAAGAGTGGTTTAATAGTATACTTTTATAGTTTTATATATTTAAGATTTAAAGGTTTTATGTTTAAGTTTTTTTTTAAAAAAAATTTTAATTTTTTTATTAACTTTTTATAATTAAAATAATTTATATTTTATTTTATTTATTTAATTATATATTTATTTAATTTTATATAAATAATTAAAATTTAAAATATATAGTTATAGGCTTAAACTAGGTGGCTATAAGCTTAAAATAAGTAGTTATAGGTTTAAACCAGGTGGCTATAGGCTTAAAATAGGTAGTTGTAGGCCTAAACTAGGTAGCTGCAGGCTTAAAATAGGTAATTATAGGCTTAAACTAGGTGGCTGTAGGCTTAAATTATATAATTAAGTATTAAAAAGTAATAAATAAAAATATTATTTAATAAAATATTATATATAATTTTAAAATTATTTTTTATAATTTATATATAAATTTATATATATAAAAGTATTTTTATAATAATAATTAAATAATGATTAAATATTTTTTATTAAATTTAAATAATATTATATTTATATAAAAAAATAAAATAATTATTTAAATACTTATATTTAAAAAATAATATTATTTTTAAAAATATAATATATAATAAAAAGGTAATAATATATATATATATAAGTAATTAAGGCGATTTTTTTAATATATATAGATATTAATATTTTTTATTTTTTTATAAGGTTAATATTATTTATTTTAAAATAAAAGCTTTAAATTATTAATATAAATTATAATAATATTTTAATTAAAAAGTATAAAAAAAAACTATTTTAGAAATATTTTTATTATAATTATTATATTTTTATTAGTTTATTTTAAGATTAGTTAAGATAAGTAGTTATGTTAAGGGTAGGGGGGAAGGGGGGGTGTAAGTTTTAGTAGCCTGTAAATTATTTTTTAGTTAATACTATATAAGGGGTCTAAAATATATATATTTATTAGTTAGTTATTATATATAGTATAAGTAAATTATTTTTTCTTGTAATTCTCGTAAATAATTCCTTGTGACTATATAAATTCGTAGATTCTTGTTTAATTTCTATAATAACCTATAAATTACTAAAATAAGAAAAATACCCTATTTATTTCCTTAGTTTTTTAGTTATTTTTTAATCTAGTTTTAGTTTTTTAATTTTAGTTACTATGTTTGACTAAGTAACTAAAGACTAATTTTTTTTGACTATAGTCTGATTAAAACTAAAAAACTAAAAAACTAATTAGTTAGATTAAGAAATTAAGGAATAATTTTACAACCCTAAATTCTCGTAGAAGTAGTTTACCGGTTTACCCGGGGTAGAGAACCGGTGAAAAGTAAGGTGCACAATACAGCAACTTTAAAGACATAAAAAAAAATAGGTTAGAGTAAAAAGGAATGCTACATATATTTAATAGCATAGAGTTTCTGGAAGTAGTAGAGCTGAGATTTAAAAGTAATTACACACGGTGTTTAAAAGAATTTCGGGTTATAATTAAGTAGTTAAGGCATTTTAAAATATATATTAATATTAATATTATAATTTTTAAAAAATATTAAAAAAGGTTTTAATAATATTTATTAATATATAATTATATATTTAATTATTTAAAATTAAATTTTATTTTTAATATAAAATTAAATAATATAATAATAAAAATATTTTTTAAAAAATAAATAAATATTTATATAAAAAATTAATTTAATTTTTATTTAAAATAATTATTTAAAAAATATTTTTATAATTTTATTATATATAATTTTTATTTTTATTTTATGTTTTAAAACATTAAATTTACGTTTATTTAATTAATTTATATATAATTAATTAGTTTTAAAATTAACTTATAAATATTATAATAATATATATATTATAAATAAAACTAGGGTAAATTTACTGGAAGGCGGTTAAGTTTCTTTTTTCTCAGATAGTAGCATCAATTAGGTAATTATGCGTATAGCTGGTTTTATCCGTACTCCTGTGTGCTTCGCTTAAATACCGAGCCTGTGCGCCCTTTAATTATTCACCTTTCGACATCCAACCAACCACAAACGTCTCTCTCATATCACCCACCATGGAGGCGCCGCCAGACCCAAAGTCGCCCAGCTCTTCCCGAGCCGCACCCCCGCCGCCGCCGCCACCACCTTTGGAACATTCCACGTTGACATCTCCCCCCCCAGCCAAGAGAGCACGCCATCAAAAGAAGATCAGGTACCGTTGGTTATACATGGATGAGTCGCGATGTGAGGACATCCAGAGATACGTACCTGGCGGCTATCACCCTGTTAGCATTGGCGATCAGATTGCTCAATACACTGTTCTTCACAAGCTGGGGTCTGGTGGCTTCGCGACTGTCTGGCTAGTCCAGTCTAGCCAAGATAGCCGCTATTATGCCCTGAAGATCTTATGCGCCGACAGTTCAAACACAAAATCCAGGGAGCAAGAAGTCATGGAACATCTTGGTCAACATGACCATCCTACTATTATGAAGTTGCTTCATTTCTTTAACATTACCGGCCCGAACGGTACACACACCTGTCTTGTGCTTCCCGTTTGCGGCCCTAGCTTATTTGAATGGTCTATTAAAAGGTTCGATCTCTCGTGATAATTTCTTTGCTGAGATCGTTACTCTAACTATTTGTTTAGGAACTTTACTCACGCTGCACGATACAAGATTGCTCAGCAGGTGGCTCGTGGTGTCGCTTTTCTACATGAACATGGTGTTGCACACACAGGTCAGCGTTGTATACTACTAGGGTTTTTTTTTAAAAAAAAGTCACTAACCCCGGCCACAGATCTTACCCCTTCAAATATTGTCTTCGCCCTTCCCGACATTCAATCAATGTCACCCAACGAAGTTTGCGAAATCTTAGGCCCCGTGGTGAAAGAAAAGCTCAAACTCCTCGACGGGTCTTACTCTTCGCATAGCCCTAAGAGGGTCGTCAAGAACCCCGACTTCTCAGGGTTCAACGTTAGCCTGTCATCTGCTGCAGTCATGATCATCGACTTTGGTGAAGCGGTGCTATTAGACCGCCCTCACAGCCGTGCTGGGCTCGGCGTCCCAATAACTTCCTTTCCACCCGAGGTCTTGTTTGGGCATCCAGCTACAACTAGCAGCGATATATGGGAGCTAGCTTGCTTATTCTGCGAGATCTTCTATCACAGGCCTCTGTTTCCCCTATACTTTCCAATCTTCGAGCTACTTATTGGACAAATAGTCCACTTTGTGGGCCTACTACCACAAAGCTGGCGGGGGCACTATAAAGCGGAGACCTATGGCTATATGGATGAGGGAAAGGTTCAAGCCACGCCGGAAGGTGCATATTTCTGGTTTGAAGCACACCCAGAAGATCAAAGGGGAAGCTTGGGTGGGGAGCTCAGCCCTGCTGCCTCCAGAGCGGAGCTCACGGCCGAGCAGCAAGAGTTCCTAACGCCTTTGCTACAAGAGATGCTGGCGCGCGAACCGGAGGACCGGCTTTCTGCTCACGATGTGTCACGTCGCATAGAGTCTGCTGCGCAATTGTTCGGCGGTGAAATAGCTGAGCACCCTGCTCACATTCGGCAAGTCCGAGACGACCAGCCGCCACCACCACCACCGCCATCACCGCCGCCAGACTCTAGTGACTCAGATAGCGAATAGGCTCAATCAATACGCTGGATCTTCTAAGTATGGTGCTACTAGATTACCGTCCAAATGAAGCCCTTATAGGTCCAAGACCAGTGCGGAGGAATGTGAAATAAGGGCTAGGATCTTGACATTGGCCAAAGCCTCCCGTCGGATGCCGAGCAGAGTGGCTTCAGCCGCTGCGCCAGTCGGGGCCTCTTTGATGACGCTGTCCATTAAAAACCTGGGATTATAAAGTGGTATTTGAAGGAGTCATTAAATACCAGCGACGTCGAAGACCTCGTGACGGAAAGGCTGCATGATCTTGGGGCGGCGATCAATCTGCTGCATGACATTCCAGAGCAGGTCGATCGTGCTGTCAACGGCCAGGGAGGCCGGCTGCATCTGTGAAACGGCCTGGTTGTGATCTGGGCCGTAATCCATCTCAAACAAGTGCTTCGCTGTCTATCAGCCCTTGCTTGGACTACCTGTGTCAATGCTCGTGATCAATGGCTTTGACGGGAGCAATGCTTCCAACCTTTCTGAGTATCTGTGCGCCACGAGGCTGAGGCTACGGGCCCAGACAAAGTCTCCTTACATTATTATCAACATGAGGTCTTTTATTCAAACGCGGGGTCTTCCACATCTACGACTTAAATACCATACGAAGGCGCTGTCTATAGCTTTGGATGTGTACAGAAGAGAAATGAAACCAGTGAGGGAAGATTAAAATCAAGGTCGAGGCGGTGCTGAGCTGCAGCATTAAAGCTTTGGCTGTCTTTATCGTGCACCCACGTTAAAGACCAGATACGAAACGATCGACCTGAGAAATGAAAACCATGTACCCCTTCCAAACTCCCCCATTAGCCTGCTCCAAAGATACATTCTCTTCGCATTCACACAAGCCTGTTGCTCCCACTTCGCCAACGTCATTTGACCCCGCCATACTTTCACAAGTTCTAGACAATGACTGGCAGCCTGGTCGGTAGCCTTGCCCGCGTGGGGACGGTAAGTCGCCAGTGAGTCTCCTACAAGCACCACGTGGCCGCCACAGAAGCTTGCCTTGCCGCACAGGACATCGCTGACCTTTGTGACGAACGGCTCCGTTGTTGCCGACACCAACTCTGCAAACGGGGCGGCCATGCGCTCAACCAGAGGTCCACGGAACCTGTCCCAGGTGCGTGGATCGACACTTCCCTGCGGGATGGTACGCTGATGTCGGCGGCCGCTGGCATCCGTGAAGATTGCTGCCTCGGCCTCCGATCCCTCGATCACGTTTTGGTACAGTACCCAGTTGATGAGCTGCGATCCGGGAGAAAAGTCGCCCTCGTCCGTGGGGATCACGTAGCAGATCATGTAGCTGTTCTGGCCCAGGAAGTTGGATGACACCTGCCCGGAGAAGAACTCGGATGTTGCTGAGGATACTGAGTGTCGTGGAACTGCGCCTCTCCAGGCGACAAAGCCGGAATACGTCTCTGGGCGAGCCAAGGGGGCGTGGACAAGCTTGCGGATAGCTGAGTGGAGCCCATCGGCGCCGATAACGAGTTCCGAGGTGATGGAGCCTTCCTTGCCTGTGTCTATATCCAGATAGCGAACGGTGACGATACCGTACGTGTAATTCAGGCTTAGTACACGCCTCCCAGTCAAATACTCAGCAGTTCCGTCTCCAGGGTTCGACGATGGAGGATTGGGGCATGCTTGAGAAGCGTAGCCGTCGAAGTTGGCACGCAATATCCGGTACAGGTAGCCCCAGTTCGTCCAGTACCTAGTAGTGCCTTTGTCCGCTTTCACGAGGTTCTCGTGTTTGCGGACAGATATGAAGTTGGCGTTGCTTTCGAGTGACGACCGGAGACCAGTCCGGTCATGTTGAGACAGGAACTCATTGACGTTTTCGTCAATACGGATGCCAGCGTTGTGGCTGCTCCTTTCTGATGCAGGATCCTGTTCAAGGATTGTGACATTAATCCCTTGTCGCTTGAGAAGCACCCCATGCATCAACCCACTCAAGGAGCCGCCAACCTACAACCATCATGTGAGATATATACCCAACCACAAATGAGTCATTGAGTGGCATAGAGACTTACTATGATGACTGAGTCGGGCATTGTCGTCATGTTGTTGCTGTTGTTTTATTATCGTCGTATTGCCCACCGAGGTTGATCATTAGACCTAGCTCAGTGCGGCCTCAGTTTGAGAGAAGACGCTCACGACGGAGCTTATATTAGGTCCTTACATAGGGGGCAGCTAAAGAGCCGGGGATTGGGAGATAGTCGAGGGCACGGTGTCGTGCGCTGGCCGGTACCGGTCATAACATTCTGGGTCCAGCTGAGGAAAGTCGGCGAGACAATGTGGACAACGTCGAATGTAGGATCCATGTCATCGCGGACGTTGCCCTCGGCTTGACTCATGGCGAGTAGATGAAGGTACGTAATGGTTGGTGTATGGTGAGGTTGTACCAAAAGGTTGTCGTGAAGGCCCGCAATTGCTGTGAAGTTGGTGATGTTGGTGATGTTGGTGATGCTGTTAGGGACCACCAGCTGAACCCAGGGCCCAATCCCTGGAGTAAGGTGGAGTGGGGCCGGAAAATGTTCCCAGGTTCCGGGCACTTGACCAGCCGACGTTGATGGATCGCTACATGGAGCTCCAGTCTTTTCCATAAAAATCAGTGCCTTCTCAAGACCCACGAGTAAGTTTAGACAAAATGATCGCCTCCGCGAATCGGCCCAGCCACCAGTACTTTTCCAGCCCTGCAAGACAGCCCTGGAGGTTTTTGGCGCAGTTGGGTCCGATCAAATCACCGAGCCCTATAGTCCTCTCTCGTGATGTGCCATGGTCCAGCTCTGTCAGGCGATAGATGGTGAAGGAACGACTGTTGGGGCCACATCAATAACTAGAGCTACCAATGAAGTCGGCAGCAGTGGATAGGGACCACACCAACACATGCTTGAGGGAGCCGCATATGCACAATCCTCCCGCGAGCCTGGCGTTATCCTCGGCAAGATGACTGGGAAATGGAAGTTGTGTATAATAATAGCTAATTTGAGGTGGCGAGTGTGGATGGGACCCATCGCAATGTCCATGCGGTTCATGTCAGCCGCTTCTCAAGCCGGGACTTGCAACACCGTCCAAAGGACGAAGGCCCGATGGGAGGTCGTGGTCGACAATCAGCACATAAACTATAAAGCACGGTTCTTTTTTGATCCGTTGTCCCCAATAGGACGTGTGATTCACCTTTCCGCCCAGTACCAGTCTTATTCTAAGGTCGTTTATTTGTTTGAATAATCAAACAACAAACCTCTGAGTGGATAAATTGATTTTCTGTTCCGCAACACAATGGCGTTATTCCCCCAGGGCAAGCAGCAACTCGTAGCAGCCATTTTATGCACTTCGCTCTCAATCATAGCAGTCTGCATACGTTTCTGGTGCAAATTTGTTTTAAAAAATGGTCTCCATTGGGACGACTGGTGGATTCTCGCTGCCGTCATTGGCTTCACTAGCGGCCAAAGTGCTAATATTTGGGGTAAGACTACTTACTGGCTCCCTCTCACCTAGATTATGTTCTGTTATTAATTTATTTCAACTCACTTCTAGGCATTTTTGCTGGCGCAGGGGGGCTAGAACTGCCACAGATTGCTGCCCAGACGGCCAATGCGCCCTCCGCGCGAAAAGCTAAAGAGCTTCAGAATTACCTGGAGGTAGGTACACCATCAAATATTTGCCTGCCCCCCGCCCCGGATCCTCCTTTTCGATAAAAAAAACATTTCACTAATGGAGTCTAGTCTCTATTCTTGAGTGTCACTTTTTCTTTTTGTGTGCTTTACGCGTGCAAGCTTTCGATTTTGGTTCTGTACCGGCACATTTTTTCGACTCGTCGGTACCGTGTCACCTCTGCTATCCTGATGGGGATCTCGTGTCTTTGGTTTATTGCTATATTTATTGGTAACCTGCTTATCTATATCCCTGTGGACCATTTCTGGCATCGTAATGTAGGTGGCCTATATTCCGCTATTCCCCTAATCCCGCTATATATCCCTTACTAACCATGCCTTTTCTTTATCCCCTTTAGTACTATAACTACAATAATTTCCTTTTTAATTATTAGTATTTCTAACTTATTATTATTATTACTTTTTTTTAATACCTACACTATTTTAATCTAAACTTTTTTAATAGTTTTAATATTAGTAAAAAGTTTATTTAAATTAAATTTTTTTTTTTTTTAAGTTTTCCTTATAAACTTAATTTCTTTTTTTAATTTTTAATTTTTTTATATAAATATTATTAAATTAAAATTTTTTTAATTTTAATTTTTAAAATTTTTATAAAAAAAGAATTTTATTATAAAGTTAAGATTCTATTAAATAATATATTAGGATATTATTTTATATAATTTTTAAAATTATTTAAAAATTAAAAAATTTATATTTTATAATAAATAAAAATATTTATTAATATAAAATTAATATATAATTTTTTTAATAATTATTAATTATATTAATTTAATTTTTTTTTATAGTTTTTTTTAATAAAATAATTATTTAATACTTTATAATAAAAAAATAATTAAAAATTAATTATTTATTAATTAGAAAATATATTTAATATTATTAATATTTTTTAATAAGTTTTATAATAATAATAAAAAAATTATTTTTTTATAATTATTATAAATAAATTATAACTACCTTATTAATAAAAATATTTTTTAAAAATAGTTTTAAATAAATTAAATATTATTATATTAAATAATTAGAATATATAGAAATAATATATTAATAAAAATATAATATATATTTTATTTAAAAATATTTTTATATAAAATTAATTATTATATATATATAATATTTATTAATTATAAATAAATATTATTTTAATAGGTTTATTAGGGTTATTTAAAATAAAAAGATTTTTTTTAATTAATAAATTATAATAAGCTTTTTTATTTATTTTTTTTTATTATTATAAACTATTAATTATTATAATCCTTAAGAATTATAGGAAATTATTATTATTAAATATTTAGTTTTTTAAAAATAATTAAAAAAATTAAAAATTTATTTATAATAAAAATGTATTTAAAAAATAAAATTTATATATATAAATTAAAATCTTTTTTTAATAATTTATTTTTTTTAAATATTTAAATATTAAAATTTATTTAGATTTTTTTTTATTAACCCTTTTTTATTAATATTTTAATAATTAATTAATTTAATTATTTTAATAATAAAAAATTATATAAAATTAAATTATATAGAAATATTTTTCTTTATTATTACCTTAAACTATTTTACCTTAATTTACTAGTATTTATAATTTTTAAAAATTAGATAATAAAATAAAAATATTTTTAATTATTTCCTTTTTAATAGAATAGTATTCTTATTAATAGAAGTTAAATAGGCTATTAAAGTTTTAATTTTTTAATAAATTAACCTATAATTTAAACTATTTTAATTAATAAAAAATATTATTAATTAATTTTTTTAATAATTAAAAAGAATTCTTATTAATATTACTATATTAGAATAACTTTATACGCCTGTAATACGACTTTAAAGAGTTAAATATAAGATATATTAAATTTTAAAAGTTTTATTTATAGATATTTTATTTTTAATTATTATAAAGGTATTATATAATTTAATTTTAAAATATAATTTTATAATAATAAGAATTATCTTAGGAAAAAGTTTAGTAATTAAAAAAAAATTCCTTATAGAGAAAATAAGGAGTGTTTATAGGGTAGGTATAGACGTGTATACATATGAATATGGATATGGGCCTGGTGGAATTGGGTAGATGGCGGAATGTGGGCTACCTACGTTACTTAGCCCGGTCGATGCCTCAATTTTGGCGTGTTCTTCACAAGCGCCAATATCATCGAGATCCTTCTAGATACAGCTATCCTAGCTATTCCGATATGGGGAGTTATCCCCTTATAAATGTCCGTTCGTACAAGGGCTCTAGTGCTTGGTATATTTTTGGTAGGCTGGTTGTGTGTATCTACCCAGCCGACGTCAATAAGGACAGGGCTAACTGGCGTCTAAGCTCAATTGTTACGAACATCATCCGAGTCTACTACAGCTATCAACCACACGCGGAATACGGTGAGTGTATACCCCGTCCTTCCACAACCTATTCAAATTCAGTGATTCTATATTGACACTCAGAAGTGGAATTCAACAACTCTACTTTGTGGACCAACATCCACATCGCAACCACCATTATTTGCTCATGTCTCCCGGTATACTCGCCGAATGGGTCGCACGCCGGAAAGATGTTCAAACGACTGCGCCTCAAGTACGGCCCATCGTGGAGCTCCATTTTCACGAGATCAAAGTCAAGGAGCCATGTCTACGAAAACGACAGCCTTGAACTGTCACGGCATTGGCAACAACCTAGCATTGACGGGCTTGTGTCAAGACCAGAACTTCTTGTCACCAGTACTATCACAGTCAGTCGGGATAAGTCATTGAAATCCTCGACACTCCCCTTTGGTAATATGTCGAGTTAACAAAGGGAGAAGGGTATCGTGAAAGTTGTTTGATCAATGGAGTCAATCCAAGACCAACCAACAGAAGGACGAGGCAGAAGCGAGGGTGCTAGTGTTTGGTGCACGTGGCATTTGGGGGCCATGGACAAGCGCCCAGCAGTGCAATGAGAACATGAACTAGCATAAATATTTAAAACTTTATATAACATTCAATAATCACAATAGGTTATTATTATCGAGCTATGGGGCACCAATTGAACCCACCCATTACAATATTCTATTATTTATAAATAAAAACTTTTCCTACTTATTATTTATAATTAAATAACTAATTAATTTATTTTATTTAATATACTTTATTTAAAATTATAATAATTATGAACCTAATTTTAATTTAATTTCCCCTATATATATATTTTTAAATAACTTTTTTTATTATTCAAATATTTTTTAATTTAAATTAAATAAATTATATTTTTTAATATAGTTTTTTTAAATTAAAAAATAATTTCTATTAATTTAATATTTTTTTATAAAAAAAAAGTTTTTTAAAATAATATATTTAATTCTAATTTTATTATATATTTAAAAAAATATAAAAAATAATTAATTTAAATATATTTAAATTAAATTTTATATTTTTAAATCTTTTATAATATATAATAGTTAACTTATTTTTTATTAAAAAATAAATAAATACTTAAATTAAGTATTTTAAAATAATAATAATATAAAAAAATTTAGAAATATTTATTATTAAATAATTATTTATTTTAATTATTCTAATAAAATTAAATATAAAAAAAGTTTAATAAAAACTTCTTAAATATTATAAATAATAGTTTAAATTTTCTATAATACTTACTATATTTAATAATTATTAATAATTAATTTAAAATTTAATAAATTATATAATTAATTAAAACTTTTTTATTTTTATATAAATAAAAATATTTAATTTAAAAAGAATTTTTAAACGTTATTTTTTTATTAAATACTTAAAGCTTTATTAATATTATTTGATATAAATATTAAAATTATAATATAAAGAAATATTAAATAATTTTAATAATAATTAAAATTAAAAAAATTAATTTTTTTAAATAATATATATATTAGTTTTAAATTTATTAATAAATTAAAATATATAAATTAATTAAAATAAAAAATATATTTATTATAAAAAATCTTTTTAATTTTATAAATATTTAATTTATTTTATTTAAATTAATTAAATATTTTAAAATTTAATTAATAAAAATAAAAAAAAATTAAATATATTTTTTAAATTAAAAAGAATATTTAAAAATAATATATATTAAAAAATAAATAATATTAAAAATTTATTTTATTTATTATATTTATTACTTTTAAATAACTTTAAATTAAAAAAATTTAAAAATTTAATATAATTAAATAATATATAAAAGTTTTTATTAATATTTTTATAAATTCTTTAAATAATATAAATATAAATAACCTTTTAAAAATTATATTTTAATAAAATAAATTATTAAAAGTTTATTTATATAAATAATAAAATTAAAAAAAAATAATCTAATTTTTTTTAAAATATAAAAAATTTATAAAAATTTATAATTTAAAAAATAAATTAATTTATATATTAAATTTATAAAAAAAAAATAAAAATAAATAAATAAATTTTATTAATAAGAGTAAAAAAAAATAAAAAGAAATTTATTTATTTAAATAAATTAAATATTTATTTTTAATTTAATAAAATATTAAAAATATTATAAATCTTTTTAATAATATAAAATATCTTTTATTAATTCTTTTAAAATACTTTATTTAATAATTATAAAACTTTATATTTTATTAATAATTTTATTTTATTAAAACTTAGTTTATTTTAAATAATTAAATTTAAAAAATTAATTAAAATAAAAATTATTTTCTTTTATTATAAATAAAATATTTAAATATTTTATAATATTTTATTTATAAAAAATAAAATTTAAAAAACAATACTTTATATTAAATAATATAATTATAATTAAGGGATTTTATATAAATATTGTTTTAAAAACTTTTTTATTTAAATTAAAAATATAATATTATAAATTTAATTATATATTTAAATTTAAAACTTAAAAAAAATTATTTTTATATAATTAAAATATTATTAAAATTTAATTTTTATTAAATATATATTATTTTTTATTTATTTAAATTTTTAAAATATTTTATTAAATAAAATTAAAATTATAATTCTTTTAATATAAATATTAATATAATATTTTTTTATATAATTATTACTTATAAAAGAAATTTAAAATAATTTTAATATTTAAAAATTAAATATTTTAATTTAAAAATTTTAAAATAATAATATAAATTATATATAAAATTAAAATAAATAATATATTATATATTAAATATAAATATTATATATTAATATATATTAAATATAAATATTATATATTAATATATATTAAATAAATTATATTAAAATAAACTTTTAAAAATTAAATAAAATAATTTTTTTAATATATTTAATAAAATTTATTTAATTTTTTACTTAATTTTAAAAATATTTTATAATTAATAATAATTAAAAATAAATTTTTAAATATATTCTTTAATATATTATTATAAAATAAAAATTTAAAAAATATAATAAAAATATAATATAAGCTTATTATATATAAAATTTAATAAAATAATTATGTTTTTATATTTTTAATTTATAAAATAATTATATATAAAATATAATATAAAAAAATAAAAATTTAAATTAAATATATATTGATATATACTTATAAATTTAATAAAAATATAAAATATATAAAATAAAAGATTATTATATAATTTATTAAAAAAATTATAATTATATATAAATATAATAATTATTTATTTATATAATTAATTTTTATATAAAATAAATATATAATATTTTTTTATATAAAAAATAAGAATTTAATTTTAATAATATTTTTATTAATGTATTTTATTATATATAAATAAATTCATAATAAACTTTTAATTTTATTAAATATATATATATATATATATATAATTATAAAATATATTTTTTATAAAAAAATTAAAAAATTAAATATTAAAAATATAATTTTAAAATTTAATTATATATTTATATTAAATATTTTATTAATTATAAAATACTTAATAATTTTTTAATATAAATTTTAAAATTTAATATTATAATATATATATAAAATATAACTTTTAATAAAATAATATTCTATATTTTAAATAAAAAAATAATATTTAAAAATTTTAAAAACTATTTAATAAATTATTATATTTTAAAGAAAAATAGGAATTTTATTTTAATAAATATTTAAAATTAAATATTATTAATTAAATAATATTTAATTAAATTTAAAATTTTTAAATATAATTATTAAAAATTTAAAAATAAGGAATTATTATTTAAAAAACTTATTAAATTTAAAATAAATTTTTAATTTAAAATAATAAACTTTAAAAAAAATATTAAATTTAAAAAGAATTATTAATAAATAATTAAAAAACTTTTTATTTAAAAAAAATATATTAAAAATATTATTATTATATAAATTAATCCTTTATTATAAAAAGAATTAATTAAATTATATAATTTTAAATAATTAAAATAATAACTAATAATAAAAATAAATTAATATTTATAAAAAATATTCTTAAAAAATAAAATTAATTGTATTATAATATTATTTAAAAATAAATATATTAATATTTTAAATAGTTTTAAATAGTTTTCTTTTAATATTTATATATTTAATTAATAAATAATTTTAAATAAAGAAAATTAAATATATAAAATATTATATTTGATATTATTTATTATAATATAATAATATTTAATAATTTAAGAAAATTTAGAATTATTTTATATAAAAAAATTATATTAAAATAAATTTTAAAAACTATTATTAAATAAATAAAAAAACTTTTAAAATTATTTAATAATAAATTTTTATAAATTAATTATTTAAATTAAATTAAATTTTTAAATTAATAAAAAAATATAAAAAATTATAAATAAAAAATTAATTAAAAATAAATTATTTTTATTTAAATAAGTATTTATATATAAATAAAATTAAAATAAATATTTAAAAAATAATAAAATTTAATTATATATATATAATAATATATAATTATATAATATATTTTAAAATATATATATAATAATATTTATTATAAAGTTATTTTAAATAATAATAATTTTTATTATTTAAAATAATTTAAAAATTAAATAATTTAATATAATAAATATATTTTTTAATATTTATTTTAATAAAAAATTTATATATTATAAATTCTTAAATAAATTTAAATAATTTTAATTATATAAAAAATTATATAATATAATATATAAATTAAAAAATATATTATTTTTAAAATAAATAAAAAATTATTATAATAATATTTTTTATTAATAATTTCTTTAATTTTTTATTATTATAATTATAAATTAAAAACTTTTAAAATAATAAATTAATTAAAAAAAATATATAAAATTAAAAATTAAAAAATAATTAAATAATATTTTAAAACATATCTTATATAAAACTAAATAATTAATATATTTTATTTAATATATAATATATATATTAAAAAATTATTAACTATTTTAATATTTTTTATTTAATATTTTAAATATTTTAATAATTAAATATATACTTTTAAAATATAAAAAATAAATAATAAAAAAAAGAATTAAAATATTTTAAAAATATATAAATTTAATTTTATATATAATTATAATAATTCAAATAAATATAACTTTTATTATAATTTACTTTTTATTTTATTCATTTAATTTAAAATTAAAATATTTAAAAATTATAAATTAATATATTATATATTTATTTTTTATATATTTTTTAATTATTTAATATAAAAATAAATTTTTAAAAATACTTATTATTTATATAAATACTTTTTTTATAAATAATAAAGAAATATAATACTTATTTTATAAATATATTATTATATTTTATAATATTTTAATTTATTAAAAAGTTATTTATTAAAATATTATAATAATTTTAATTATAAAAATAAAATTTTTAAATATTATATATATTAAAAAGAATTTATAATTTTAAAATAATTATTTTAAAATTTAATAATTAATATAAAAAAAGTATAGAAATTTTATAATAAAAATAATTTAATAATTTAATTAATTATTATAAAAAATAAAAAAATAATTATAAAGTTTTATTATATTAATATATTAAAAATAAGCTATTAAATTATATAAATAGTATTTAATAGAACATTTTACTAGTCTTTTAAGGAGGATTAATATATAGTTATAATTAAAAAAAAAAAAGTATAGAAAAATAAATAAAAAATAAAAATTATTAAATAAAATATTTTTAAAAATAAAAAAAAAAGGATTTAATTTTTTTAAAAGAAAATTAAAATAATATAAAAAAATAGTTTTTTATAAGTTTTAATTAAAAATTTTATATAATTTTTTTTTCTATACTTTATTATATATTTGTTTTTAAATTTTTATAAATAAAAATATAAAGGCTTATTTAAAAAGAAATTTTTATAAAGGTTTAATTAGAATTCTTTCTATCTTTTTTTTTATTAACCTACCTTCTAGCTTTTTCTACCCGTATATTAATCTACTATTATATTCTTTTTATTTTAAACTATTATATAATTTTTTTCATTTTTTTTAAATATTATAATTAAACTTAATAGTTAATATAAAAGTTTATTTTATAATTTATTTATAATTTATTTAATAATAATTATTTTTATTATAATTCTTTATTTTCCTAATATATTTTTTTATATAGATATTTTTTTTAATAATTATTATATTTAATCTTTTTTTAAATTTAATATTTTTAAATTAAATAGTTTTTAATAGCTTTATTTTCTTATTAATAGGTATAGGGATTAGAAATTAATATTTATTTAAGTTTATAATTAAATCTTTTTTATAAATAATATAATATTATATTATTTTATTTAATTAAAACTATTTTTTATAATAAATTTTATTAATTTTTTAATTAAATTTATTTTTTTATTTTAAATATAAAATATTTAATAATTAATAAAATAAAATAAATTTATTTATAAAAATTTTTTCCTTAAAGTTTTAATAATTATTTTATTTAAAATTTACTAATTTTTAATAGAATTTATTTATATATTTATAAATTTAAATTTTATAATTTTTTATTAAAAAATAAGGTTATATTTTATTTTAAATTTTCTTATTTTATTAAATATAATTTAATAATAATTTTAAAAAAAATATATATTTTTTTTAATATTATTTATTTTTAATTAAATTATAAATATTTAAATAATAATTATTATTTTTTTTTATTATTTTTAAAAATTAATTTATTATTAAATTAAATTAAATTTAATTTATAAATTCTTAATTAATTTTTTTATAATTCTTTTTAAAAAAAAAATAATATAATTAGTTATATATTATTTATAATTAGTTTTTAAATTTTATTATATAATATTAATTTAAATAATCTTAAGTTTTCTTTTATTAATTTTTTTAAAAAAAATGTTTAATTTTAAATATTTTAATATTTATTTTTAAATATTAATAAATTTTTTTTTTTTTTATAATATTAATTATATAAGTATTTATAATTTTAAATATATATTTTTATTTATTATAAATAATAAATATTTAATAATTAAAATAATAAAAAAGAATAATAATAAATTAATATTTTTTTTTTAATTTATATTATTAAAAAAAATTATATAATATAAAATTATATTTATAAAATTAATTAATTAAATAAATAATATTTTAAAAATTAATAAATTATTATTAAAATAAGAATAAAATATAATTATTTTCAAGTTTTTTATTAATAATTAAAAAGCTTTTATAATTATAAAAAAAGAAGAGGAAATATTTCTAGTATTACTTATAAAAATTATTTAATTTTTTAAATCTTTTAAATTTAAAATATAGATTAATTTCCGGGAAATTTTTTTAAATAATCTTTTTTATTTTTTTTAAATATATATTATTAATATTATAAAAAAAAGGCTATTTTTTTTATATTCCTATATTTTTAAAATTTAAAAGTTATTTATTAGAATTTTAATTTTAAAGAAATCTTTAAATAAATTTATATTTATTCCCCTATTAAATATTATATAATTCCTAATATTTATTAAATTAAAAAATTATATTCTATAATATTTATTAAAAAAATTATTATAAAATAAAAATATAAAAAAATAAGTTTTAATAATATTTTAATTAAAATTATTTTATTTTTTAATAAAGAATATAAAAATATTTAAATTTTATTTTTTTAATTTTTTTTATTTAATTATTTTTTTAAATTATATATTTATTATAATTTTATTAAATAAAACTTTTAATTTTTTTTTTATAAATTATTTATAATAAAAAATAATTATTACTATTTTTTTTAATTTTATATTAAATATAAAATATATTATATATTTTATAAATTTTATAAAATAATAAATTTTATATTTTTAAAATATATTATATAAATAAATAAAATTAAATTAATAATAAAAAAAAAATTAAATATAAAATAAAAAATAAAAAATAAAAAATATAGTTTTTAATAAAAATAGTTTTTTAATTTATTTAAATATATTTAATTAGAAATTAAATTATTTTATTAAATTAAAATTATAATATTAAGAAAAATTTAAACTTTTAATTTATTAAAAAAAAGACCTTTTTTTATAAATTAATAAAGGGTCTTCTTTAATTAGTAAATTATTTATAAGTTATTAATCCTCTAAGTTTTTTTTTCTTCTTTTTTTTTATTTAATTAAAAATAAATTATTATTTTAAAACTATTAAATTTCTTTTTATTAATTTTTTAATATTCTTTTTATAGTTTTTTTTTTTATTATTTTTTATTATTATTTTTTTATTTCTTTTTTTTAATTAAAATTTTTTATAATATTTTTAATTTTTTTAATATTTTTAATTATCTTTTTTTTAATATAATTAATAATTAGTAAATATTTTATATTAAATAAATATATATTAAAATAAAATTAATTTTCTTTAAATTTTATATTATTAAATAATTTAATAATAATAAAATAAAAAAAAAATTTAAAAGTATTAAATTATATAAATCTTTAATATTTTTAATTAAATAAATTATTTATTTATTTAATTAAAATATTTATATTTATTTTATATTTAAAGAAATTTCTTTTTTAAATATATTTTTAAAAATATTTATTATTTAATTTTTATTAAAAATATTATTATTTATAATTTAAATAATTATAATTTTAATTAATATTATATTTAGTTTTTTAATAAATAATTAAATATTTTTATAATTAAAAAATCTTTTTAATTATTTTTATTTAATAAGGATTTTAATTTTTTATATTATAATATTAAGGGTTTTATAGCGGTTTTAATTAATAAAAGTTTTATTAAATTAATTAATAATTTATTTTATAATAAATACATATCCTTAATATATAATAATAAAAATAATTAAAAAATAACTTTTTTTTTAATTATAGTTTTTAATTATTAAAATATCTTTTTTTATAATTATTATTTTTATTAAATAGCCTATTATATAATTAAAGGAATCCTTATTATAATTTTCCTTTTAAATATTAATTTATTAAAAGTTTTAAATAAAATTCTTATATAAATTATATGTTTTAAATTAAAGGAAATAAGTATTTTTTTAATAAATATTTTTTAATTAAAAGAATTATTATTATTATTTTTAATTATTAATAAAAAATTAAAGAAATATTAATATTAAAAATATAAATTAATAAATTTACTTAATTTAAAAAGGAATATAATATTAATATTATTAAAAAAGAAGTTATTAATAAAATAATTAAATATTAATTAATTTTTTAATATTTAAAATTTAAAATTAAATATTTATAAAAGTAATTAAGGTTATAAAAGGAATAAATTTTTTTAAAATAAAAATAAGGGAATAAATATTATATAATAAAGTTTTTTAAATTTGTAATTTTTTATAATAAATAATAAATAATATATTAATTTTTAAAATAATTTAAAAAATAATGATTAAAATAAAATTTATAATATATTTTAAAAAAAAATATATAAATAATTATTAATTTTTTTTTTAAATAAATAATATTAATAATAATAATTATATTTATATAAAAAAGTTTTTATATAATTATTAATATAAATTATTTATTTATAAAATAAAAATATTAATATATTAATTATTTTATTATATTTTATATTATAAATTAATTTTTTAAATTTAAATTTTAATATAAATTTAATTTAAAGTTTTATTAAAATTAAAATTAGAATTTAAACTTATTTTTTTTTATAAATAATAAAATTATTTTAAATATTAATAATTATAATAAGAAATTAATTTTAAAAAGTATTTTTATTTTAATTATTTTAATTAAATTTATTTAATAATAGGTTTACTAAAATTAAAATAAAGAAATATTTTTTTATAAGTATAATAGTTTATTAAAATATTAAAATTTTTAATTTTTATATTTTAAAATTATTAATATATTTTTTAAAGTTTTATAGTAAATATATTTCTTAAACTTCTACTTTATTAAATATTTTAAATTTATATATATTATTTACAAATAATTTTAAAATAGAATATAAGTTAAATTATTAATATATAAGCTTTTAAAAGGATAAATAATCCGTTTTTTTTATTAATTAATTATAAAAATAAGATTATTAACCTTTAAAAGCTTAGGTTAATAGAATTCTATATGCATATTTTATATTATTATTCTTTTTTTATACTTAATTATTAATTTAATTATTTTATTAATATTTTTAAATAGGTTAAATAAGGATTATAATTTTAATTTTAAGGCTTTTTAAAGTATTATATTTAAAATTTAAAGTTATATTTATTATATTAGAAATTTAATTTTAATAAAAATAATTAAATTAAATTTATATAAAAAATAAAAAAAGTTTTAATTATAGAATTTTTATATATTAATTTAATTAATAAAAAATATATATAATAGGATTTTCTTTTAATATAAAAAAGAATTATTTATTATTTTTATAAATATAAAAATAATTAAAAATTTTTTTTTTTATAATACTATTTATTTAAAAATTATATATTAAAAAAAGAATTTAATAAACCTTAATTAAATATAAATATTATATAAATTTATTTATATTTTTCTTTTTTTTATTAATTATTATTTTTATAAATAATTCTTAATAAAAAAAAATTTTATTAATAAAGAATTACTTTATTTTTTTTATATTTTTAATTTTTAATAATTTAATTTTTATTTAACTTATTAAATTATAATATATTTGTAAAAGTTTATTATATTTATAATTAAAAGAAAAATACTGGATATTTATATAAATTTTATAAAATAATTAATTTAATATTATTAAAATAATTTTATTATTATAAATTCTTATATTTTATTAATTATATTAAAAGTATTTAAATAAAATAATTTTAATATTCTAATATATTCTTTTTTAATAATATATTATTCTTATTTAAATATATATAATATTCCATTTTTAATATTTTAAAAATATATATATATTTTAAAAGTTTTTTTTTTAACTTTAAATCATTTATAATTTATTATTTATTAAATACTTTATTTATTTTTTATTAAAGAATTTAATCTTATAAAGTATAATTTTTTTTTTTTAAAAAATCTTTTTTTTTAATAAAAAAAATTAATTAAAAAAATATTATTTATTAAATATTAAATAATATTTTTAAATTTTTTAAATTATATATATATTAATTAAAAATATAATAGTTAATTAAATTTATTTAAATTTAATATTTAATTTAAAATAATATTATATTAATTTTTAATATTCTTTTTTATTTATTAATTAATTTTATTTAAAAACCTTAAAAGCTTATATAATAATATATTAATAATTATATTCTTAAACCCCTTTATATAATAAATAATAAAGTTATAAGTTTTAATTATAATAAATTAATAAATAATATATATTCTTAGAATATTTAAAGTTAATTCCTTTAATTATTAAATAAGAATATTTAAGTTTATTTTAAAAATAAAATATATTTTATATATATAAGATTTTAATTTTTTAATTATATAAAAAATTATTTAATATTTTTATTTTATTATATTATAAATCTTTTTTATTTTTATTTATATTTTATTTTTATATTATATTATATATTAAATTTTATTTTATATTTATATTAAATATATTTTTTATTTTTTTTATTAATATTAATCATAAAAATTATTTTCTTTTTTTTTATAATTAATATTAATTAAATAAAATTTAATTAATATTATAATTTTTAAAATATTTATAATTTTCTAATATTTAATTATTTATATAAATTTAATTTTTTTTAAAAAAAAATTAAAAAATAATTTTATTATAATATTATAAAATAATATTTAATTTTAATAATAATTAAATAATTTAATAAATCTTTTTATTTTAATTAATATTAAATAAAAAGTTTATTTTTTATTTTTAATTATTTTTTTATTTATAAAAATATAATTTAAAATTTTATAATAATATTTTATAAAATTTATTTATTTTTAATATTATTATAATTTTATTATATTAATTATATTTTTAATTAATTTAATATTATATAGAATATTATTTTAATTTTTAATATATTTTATAATATATTTTTTTATATTAAATAATTTAAATATTTTAAATTTATTATAATTTATATTAAAAATTTTTATAATTATATTATTAAAATAAAAATAATATATAATAAAAATTAAATTATAAAATAAATAAACTATATATTTTATAAACTAAGTTATTAAATTTACTATTTTTTAAAATAAATTATAATATTAGAATAAATTAATAAAAATAATAAAAATAAT
Organism: Diaporthe destruens; assembly: GCA_036986855.1. Classification (NCBI taxonomy): domain Eukaryota; kingdom Fungi; phylum Ascomycota; class Sordariomycetes; order Diaporthales; family Diaporthaceae; genus Diaporthe; species Diaporthe destruens. The sequence goes on along the minus strand of BTXE01000011.1, from coordinate 1,242,633 downwards.
AATATTTTTATTATTTTTTTTAAATTTAATTTAATTATAATTTAAAAAGAAATTAAATAAAAATAGAATTTTATATATTATAAATTTTTTTAAAAATTTATTTATTAAAAAGAGTATAAAAGTATTTTAAATTATAATTTTATTAATATTTTAAATATTATTAATTAAATAATATTTCCTATTTTTTTTTATTATTAAAAATTAAAAATTTTAATATAAAATATAAAATTCCTTAATAATTTCTTTTACTTTCTTTTTTTTAAATATTTTAATTATAATACTCTTTAAGGCCCTAAAAATTTAATTAAATGGCACTTAATAGGCCTTATAAAAGATTATTTTAATAAATTAGGATAAAATAATATTTTTATTAAGTTAATTAATATATATTTAATTTTATACTAATACTATTTCCTTATTATATAATATATAATTAAATATTTTTTTTTCTTTTTTTATAAAATTTTTATAGTTATTTAAAAATATTTTTTTAAATTAATTAAAAGTTAAATAATTTTTTTTTAAATAATAAAAATTTAAATTAAATTTAAAAATTATATTTATTTTTTTTATTTTTCTTTATTTTTTCTTTTATTTTTATTTTATAAATAAATTTTTAATTAATATTATTTTTAAAAATTATCTTATTTAATAAATAATTATTTATTAAATAAATTTTATTAATTATTTTTTTATATAAAGTATTAATTTTTAAACTTAATATTTTTTAATAAACTTAATAATAGCTATAATTAAAAAATTATTATTAATTTATTTTTAAATATATTATTTTTATTTTTATAAATAGGTATTATAAATTTATTAAAGGTTTAATTTAATTATTTTTTTTTATTTATAAGTTTATTTAAAGTTTTTTTATATATTTTATATATAAATTATATAGATTTTTTTTATATTAAATTTTTTAAAAGATTTAAAAATATTATTTTTTTTTTAAATTTTTTTATAATTTTTAAAAATAGAATTTTTTTTTTAATTTTAACTAACCTTTAATTAGAAATTTCCAAATTAATATTAATTATTTTAATATTTAAAAATTATTTTTTAATAGTAGTTAAATTTTTATTATTTATTATTTAAAAAGACCTTTAATTCCTCTTATTTAATTTATATTTTATTTTTATTTTTATAAATATAATATTTATATAAAAATATTTATTTAATTATTTAAATATTAAATTTATTTTTTAAAAAAATAATATTTTTAAAAAAATATAATATATTATTTTTTTAATTTAATTATTAATAATAAAAAAATTCATTATATTTAATTTAATTTAATATATATTTAATCTTTAATTATTTTTATTAAAAATATAATAGTTTTATTATAAATAATAAAATTTATATTATTTAATATATTAAATATTAATTTATTTTTTTATAATAAAAAAAATATAAAGAATTTATTTTAATTTTAATATTTAATACAATAAATATAAATATATTTTTATATATTTTAATTTATATTATAAAATAAATTAATTTATAAAAATTTTTATTAATAATATTATTTTTTTTTATTTTTTATAAAATTTATTTTATAATAAATAATTAAAAATATAATATTTTATATAAATAATTATTTTTTATTAAAATTTAATATACTTATAATATTTATATTAAAAATTCTAACCTTTTTATTATTTAAATTATATATTAATTTAAATAATAAATTATTTAAAATTTAAATATTATTTATAAAAATTTATAGCTTTTTAATTAATATTATATTTATATTTTTAAAATTTAAAAAATTTTTAATTATTAGTTTAATTTTAAAATTAAATATAATTTATATTATTATTATTTTTAAAATTATTTCCTTAATATTTATTTAAATTTTTTTTTAATTTTTTTTAAAAATTCCTTAAACTTTATATTAAATTAATCTTTTTTAAATTTTTTAAAGTTTTAATTAAATATTATTATAATAGATTTTTAAATTTAAAATATATTTTATATTTTAATAAAAATTAAATTATATATAATTTTATTTTAATTAATATCCTTAATATAATATTTTTATTTTATAATATTAAAGTTTAAAAAAAAATATAAAATATCAAAGATATATATAATAAATTCCTTTAATTAAAATTTCTTTTTTATAAATATTATTCTAATTAAAATAAAATATATTATATTTTTATTCTTTTAAAATAATTATTTTAAAATTTTAATTATAAATTTTGTATAAAAATATAATTTAATAATAATAACTATTTAATATTTTATTATATATAAAAAGTCTATTTGTCTTTTTAATAATAAAAACTTTAAAATTTTAAAAATATAATAAATAATTTTAATATTATTTTAATTATAATATTTATAAATTTATTTTAAGTTTAATATATAAATAAAATTATTTTTTTAATTATTTTTTATATTTAAAAATTATAAAAAGTTTTTATATTTTAAATAATAAATAAATTTATATTATTTAAATTATTTAACTTTATTATATTTATATATATTATAACTTTTTTATTATAAATATAATAATATTAAGTTAAACTATTCTTATAAAACTTAATAATAATAATTTATAAAAAACTTTTATTATTATTTTTATTATTATTTTTATTTTTATAATTATTTAAACCTTTTATTATATTAAAAGCTTTTAAATTAATTAATTTTAATTATTTTTAAATTTAATTATAAATTATAATTTTTTTTAATTTTTTTAATATTATTTAAATTTAATAAATTATAGAATTTAATTAGATTTTCTCAATTATTTTTATAATTTTAATTTAATTTAAATTTAACTACTTTAATTATTATATAATATTATTAATTTTTTTATTAAAATCCTATTTATTCTTTTATATAATTATAAATTAAATATATTTTTAATTAAAATTATAAAATAATTTTTTAAATTATTATTCCTTTATAAATAAATTAATACCTTTTTTTATTTTAACTTAAAGAATAAATTTATTAAATTTATATATTATTTATTCTTTATTAAACCGAATTTTTTTAATTTTACAAGTTTTTTAAATAATTAAATATTAATTCTACTTCTTATAAATAATTTTTTAATTAAATATTTTAATTAATTAACTTTTAAAAATTTTATTAATTTATATTTTTAATTAATTTTAAAGTAATTTTAAATATAATTAATTATTTTTTAATTTTAAATAAAAAAGTTTTATAAAAAATTTAAACTATAAAATTATTTTTATTTATATTATTTTTTAATATTTAATTATAATTTATAATTTTTTATTTTTAAACTTTTTAATTAAATCTTAAATTAAATTTAAAAATATTTTTAATAATTTTAATAGAATTAATTAAAAATATTTAATTGATATATTTATAAAAATTAAAAAGTTTAATTTTTTAATTAATTTATTTTTAAATATTAATAATAATTTTTTTAATTTTTTTTAAAAAATTAAATTTATTATAATAATATTTAAAAGAAATTAGCTTTTATTTATTAATATATTTATTTTAATGAATAATATTTTTAAAATTTTTAAAAAATTTAATAATATTAATATTATTAAATTTTAAAAAAATTATTAATAATTATATTTAAAACTTTATATTAAAATTAAATATAAATATATTTATAATTAAAAAAAAGGTCTTTAAATTATTATTAATATAATAAAGATTTAATTAGTTCTTTAGTTTTAATTTAAAAAAACTAATAAAATAATCGGATTTTTATATTATTTTTCTTTAAGTTTATTTTTTTTTCTATTATATTCTTAATTAAAAAAGATTTATCCTAGATTTTAATTAATAAAAGAGGAATTTTTAATAAATTAAATATTTTTTAATAAATTAATAAATACTAAATTAATAAATATTAAATTAAAATAAAATAAAATAAATAAAATTAAGTATTATAAGTTAGTTTATCCTAATAGTATTATATTTTAAATAGAGCCCCTTTTTAATAATATATTAAAATTAAATATAATAATAAATAATTAATTAAAATTAAAGGTATAAAGAATTTAATAAAAGAGTATATTATATTAAAAATATTATAAATTATTAATATTTTTAAAAAATTATAAATTTATTTAAATTACTTTAACTTCTTTATATAAAACTTATAATCCCTTTAATTTTATCTTTTAATTTTAATAAATTAAATTACCTATTAAAAAATACCTTTTTATAATTTTAATATTCTTATTAAGTTTTAATTAAAACTTAATATATTATTAAACTATTATTATTATTTAATTAGTATTAAAATTATTATTAATTAAATATTTTATCTATTAATATTTAAAAATAAATTTAAGTTATATTAATATAATTTTAATTTTTTTTTTAATTTTTATTTTAATTAATTCTAATAAATTTTAAATATATATTTTAATTATATTATATTTACTTTATTATACTTTTTTTTAATTATAAATATAACGACTTATTTAGCTATTTAAAAGTTTTTATTAATTATATATACTATATTAATATTTTAATATAAATTACTTTTATTTAATATTATAGCTATAGGATAAGCTATTAAGTTTTTTTTTATTAAAATAATAATACTATTATAATTAATAAAAAAATTATTATTTTTTATTTTAATTAATAGTTTCCTTATAATTATTAATATTAATTTAAATTTAAAATAAAAAATAAGTATATTACCTTTATTCTATTATATAAATAATATTTTATTTAAATAACATTTTTTTATTTAAGTAGTTAAAATATTTATATGTTTTTAAAATAATTAAAACCTTAAATAAATAATTTAATAAATTAGAATATGATTATAATTAAAATTATTATAATATTTAATTTTTAATATATTTTTATATATTTATTAAATTATTATTCTAGTATTCTTTTTCCTTTTTCTATAAACTTTTTTTAATTATTTTAAATAAATTTAAATTCAGATTAAATTATTAATAAAAATAAGCTATTAAACTATATAAATAGTATTTAATAGAATATTTTACTAATTTTTTAAGGAGGATTAACACATAATTATAATTAAAAGAAAAAAAAGGTATAAAAAAACAAATAAAAAATAAAAATTATTAAATAAGATATTTTTAAAAATAAGAAAAAGAGGATTTAATTCTTTTAAAAGAAAATTAAAATAATATGAAAGAATAGTTTTTTATAGATTTTAATTAAAATTTTTATATAATTTTTTTCCCCATACCCCATTATAATATATAATATATAATTAAAATAAAAATATATTAAAAGTTTATTTTAAATAAAATATTTATTTATTAAATTTATATTAATGAATAAATAATTTAATAAAATATTTTTAATAATATAATTTAAATATTTTAAATATATATTAAATTTATAAAATATAAATAAATTATTTAAAAAAACATAAAATAAATATTTTTATTTATGTAAAATAAAATTTTTAAAAATTAAATATATTAAATTATTTTAAATTATTTAAATATTAAATTAATAAAAATATAAATACTTTTTTTAAATACTTTAATATACTTAATATATTAAATAATATTATTCTTATTATTCTTTTTTTTATTCTTTTATTTTTTACTTTTATTCTTTTTATTTAATTTAAAAAAACTATAAATAAACTATTTAAATTTAAATTTAAATTTTTTAAATAATAAATATAAAATTTTATAAATATAAAATAAAATTTAATATATAAAATTAATATATTAAATATATTAAAAAAATAAATAAAAAACTTATTTTTTTATTAATTTTAATTTTAAATAATTCAATAAGTTTAATAAAAATAATAATAATATAAATAAATATAAATTAATAATTATATTCATAAATATAATTAATATAATAATTTAAATAATTAATATTTATTTATTTAAAATAAATATTAAAATTATATTTAATGAAAATAAAATATATATAGTTTATATAAAAAATCGTATAATAAATACTATTAAAAGTATAGGCTAATCGTTAGTAGAATTAACTAATAGGTCTATATATACTATTTAATATTTATTTTATTAGCTTAAATAGCCTCTATAATTTTCTTAACGAGGAATTATAGCTCCGCTATTTTCCTCTTTTCTTTTCCTTAAGTAACTATAGTTTTAAATTAATAATTCTTTTTAAATAATTTAAACCTTCTTTACTATTAATTATAAAGATTATTTTAAATATTAAGCTCTTTTATTTTATTATTCTTTTCTTTTTTTTAATAAAAATAATAATAATAGTAATAGAAGATATATTAATAAAATATATATTAAACTATTTATTATAATAAGTTTAAATAACTTAAGTTTTAATATTAAAAAAATATTATAAACCTTTGTTAAATATTTTTTTAATAAGTTTATTTTATATAAAATATTAATATATAATATTTTAATAATATATTTATTATTTTAAAAGAATATAAAAATATTTTATTAATAATTAAAGTAATATACTAGGTATTTCTTTTTAATTTAAATTAAGTAGAAAAGTATTTTATATATAAATATAAAAATCTTTTATTTTAATTTAAAAAAAATATAAAAAATAGATTAGATTATATTTAAAAATTTTTTAATTAAATATAATAAATTAAAAACTTAAAATATTTATATATTAAAATATTTAAAAGTATACGGTAAATATTAATTATTTTATTTATAATTATTTAAAAATTTTATTATTTTTATTTAAAATAAATAATTAATTTATTATTTTTGATACTATAATAAATACTTATAATACTTTATTTAAATAATTAATAGATTATCTAGGGGGTATATCGAGCTATAAGGCACTAATTAAACCCACCTATTACAATACTCCATTATTTATAAATAAGGACTTCTCCCGCTCATTATTTATAGTTAAATAACCAGTTAATTTGCTCTATTCAATATGCCCTGCTCGAAATCGTGACAATTATTAAAGTAGAGCTCCTCCTAAATATCGGGGGGGGGGGCTAGATGTAAGAACGGGCTAACCCCCAAGTGAGCTTGCCGCCCTCCTCACCGGCGGTTCCACACCACCGGCCTTCTTCATCTGTCCCGCCTCAGCGGCAGCCTCAGTAGTGGCCATGTTGTCCCTGCCCTTCTTGACGTTCTTCCACTCGAGGGTGGCACAGCCAATGACCGAGATGCAGCAGAGGATCAGGGCGATCCGGAAGACCTTCTGCAGGGACGCGTTATAGGCGGCGAGGACGACGTCCCTGTGCGCGGCGGGCAGGGCGTCGACCACGGAGGTCGCGCCGCCCGAGGTGACGAGGCTGGGCTCGAAGCCCGGGACCCCGGACAGGCGGTCCAGGAGCTGGGTGTTGAGGACGTTGGCGCCGACCGAGACGAAGACGGTGGAGCTGAGCAGGTTGCAGAAGAGCATCAGCGACAGCCCTACTGGCTGGTCCACCTTGGCCATGACGGCCTGTACGGCGAGGTTCGGCACCTGGAAGCAGAGGCCCATCCCGAAACCGTATATCACCTGGTATCCTATCCATTCTGCCTGGGGCGTGTCGACCCAGAATGTTGTCATTAGCCCGGCCCCAACTGACATGACACACGACCCTATAATGGCAAGTGGTGTGTAGTAGCCGATCTTTGTGTTACTGATACCGCCGAAGATAGACCCAATAATCATGGTTATCATTAAGGGTAAAAGACGGATGCCGGACTGCGCCGAGTCGACACCCTGGACGGATTGGAACCATGTAGGGAGATAATAAACTGTTTTGTACATTGTTAGCACCGGATGACCTGTCAAATGCCGGGCATTTTTGTCCGATAAGATATATGAAACCTCTTACTGTAGATGTAATTCCCTCCAATTATGCCAAAGGTTGCCAGAATCGCAGAGAGGACGCTCCGCTGCTTGAAAAAGCGAGGAGGAAGAGTTGCAGTTGTGGGCATCCAGATCTGGACAGCAGTAAACCCCAGCAGGCAAACCCCGGCAAGAACCAGCAACAGAATAATGCGCCACTCTCCCCACTAGTAATTTTCACTGTCAGTTGCTGCCAGGCCCGAAAGAATCCCATAACATGTTGGACATTTCACTGACCGGATAAGTCTGGCCGCCCCACTCGAGTGCGAGAAGTAGGCAAACCACGCCCGGGATGAACAGCGCCGTGCCCGGGAAGTCGAGCTTCCTGAGCTTCTCCGACAGGGGAAGCTTGGTTGTCTCCTGGTCGGGGATCTTGAGCAGGATGACGATGACTGCCATTGCGGCACCGCCGATCGGGAGGTTGAGGTAGAAGCACCATCTCCAGGTCACCTTCGCGGTGAGACCGCCACCGATCAAGGGGCCGGAGATGCCAGCGACGCCGAAGAAGGCGCCAAAAGCACCCTGGATCTTTGGGCGTACGTGTAGTGGGATAATATAGACAATGCACACGACCTGTGACGGGAGATTCATCTTTAGCGAGAGACGGGTAGGCTTCCGAGGAGTGCGAGAGATGCAACTTCGGGTAGGGCGGGCTTACCGTTCCGGCGAAAATCCCAGAGGAGCCAACACCGCAGAATGCCCTGCCAATGATGAAGGCCGTCGAGTTCGGGGCGGCTCCGCAGAGGGCGGAAGAGGCCTCAAACAGCAGGATGCTGAGCAGAAGGACTGTCTTCACGGGGAAAAAGGTGTAGAGCTTCCCGAAGAGAAGCTGGAAAGCGCATGAGGTCAGGAGGTATGCACTTCCGTACCAACCATAACCGGAGAGGGAGTTGAACTCGTTGGTGATTGCGGGTATTGCCTGCCGATTCAAAGCATATTAGCTGTGATTTTGCCCTCTTTTGTCTCTCTTATGATGAAGAGACACCCAGTGCTGGATAGCAGCAGAGGAGTATTGAATTGAACGAGGCCACATACGGTTGAGATGATGCTCCTGTCCAAGGCGACGAGAAAGGTGGACATGAGAACCGACAACATGATGACCCAAGTCTGGACGCCAGTCGTCTCAGGTTCGGCCCCAGAAGCTTCCGGCTTGACATGGTCCTCCTTAGGTTCGGTATTGATTTCTTGAGATACATTGTCGGCCGCGGGAGTGGTAATTGTAGCACTCGTCCGGCCGCTCGGCGGGCTCGCCGGTTGTGCCTCTTTAGGCTCCGATAGGGCCATTTTGGTGGACTGGGGAGCTTTCAAAGGGATGAGAGTACAGACACAACAATGGTCGTGATTTTGTCTACAGGTCGTCGAGTTATGGAAGGTATGGTGAGTTGAGATGGTAACGGTTGGTTTCCAAGTTGGCGGCGCGAGAGTAGAAGACGAGCAAGAGCTTTTATTTGAGATTTATCTGGGTATATACCAACCACAAGCTGCTTCAAATCAAAATCAAATGAGTGTCTACGCCCCGAGTCTGGTCTAGTGGCGACCTGTTTGGCCCCTTCGCGAGGTATTCAGGCCGTCGGGTTTTGCTATCTCCCGCAGGGGATGCAATAAGTGTGGTGTTGGTGCAAGTGAGTGAGCAGCTCGGGTGTTTCTAAGTCCCGAGTCTGTCTGACGACCCCCCGAGCCATGGATCTGCATCAAATACATGACATGCATGCCACAATTCCAGGGGCTTCACTAGTGCTAGTTCTGCGCCCGGCCCCTTGCGCCAACCACTTGCTTGCCTTGCCATAAACACATTGATATCTATGGGCCGAAACCACCAGGAATCCCGCCCGACCAAAAGCCCGCCGCGGACAAGACGACTGCCCAAGCGGCCACATCTATCAATAATCAGCAGGTGTAGCACACAGCCCACGTCCCGGAGACAACCCCTGGGAAGACAAACATGGAGAGACGCTCCATGTCCGGCGACGCATCACACAGCCACGCGCAGGAGCAGCGTGTGCTGGCCTGCCTAAACTGTCAGCAGCGCAAGGTCAAGTGCGACCGCAAGTTGCCCTGCGCGAACTGCGTGCGGCACCAGGTCGAGTGTGAGCCCGCCCTGGCCCCGCGCCAGCGCCGCCGCAGATTCCCGGAGCGCGAGCTGCTCAACCGAGTCCGGCGCTACGAGGAAATCCTCCGCCAGAACAACCTCCCTTTCGAGCCCCTCCATCCCGATGATGATAGCAACAACAAGAACAAAAACAGCAAACCCACGGCCATATCTGCATCCCCATCTGCCCACCAAGCCTCGCCTGCCTCCCTAGCCGAATTGCAGGACGGCACTCGCTCAGATACCCCGGCAGTGTAAGTGTGGACGTTGTTGAGTTACTGTGCATGGTCCATATTTCATAATATCCTGATCTCACTTGGAGTCATTCTCTGTGTAATTACTTGCAGATATGCGTCGTTCCAACTGACATGTCTTAACCCCCTCCCATCAATCAGTGATATCTGGCATGCCATCAAACGAAAACAACAAACATTTCATGGCCAAGAACATACCAGCAATGGCGTTAGCCTCGACAGCGACGTGGGGGAGGAGGAGGACGACGATGAGATGTTGGCCGATGTCGCGGCTGAGCGCGTATGGGACCGCACCTACCACGATGAGAAGCACGACGAGTTCCTGTTCGGGGCCGGGTCGTCCACGGTCAGTGTTGAGCTGTCAACCCTGCACCCGGGACAGATCCAGGTCGTCAGGCTCTGGCAGATCTACCTCGAGAACGTGCACCCCCTGCTCGCCGTCACGCACCCCCCGACCATGCAGACCCGCATCTTGGACGCCGCCGCCGACTTGACGGCCATTAGTCCGGAGCTCGAGGCGCTCATGTTCAGCATCTACTGTGTTTCAGTTCTGAGCCTCGCTCCTGATGAGTGCCTCCGCCTCTTCGGCTCGCCTAGGAGCCAGCTCCTAGCAGGTTACCGCTTCGCATGCCGCCAGGCACTCATGAAGTGCAAGGTTCTACGTTCCAAAGACCGTGACTGCCTGACGGCCCTGTTCCTCTACTTGGTAATGACGAATTGTCGCCTCTGTGTACATCAAGACCCTCCTGTTAACTCCTGCTCTGCCTAGGTCTCAGTCACATACGACACACACCCGCGGGCCATGTCGTCAATGCTCGCAGTTGCTATACACATCGCACAGCGGATGGGCATCCACATGGAACACACATATGCCAGCTACAACGCCCTCGAGGCCGAGATGTGTCGGAGGTTATGGTGGTCCCTCGTCACCTTTGACCACCGCGTCTGCGAGCTCTCCGAGTACAGGACGACCACCCTGACCCCGATCTGGGACTGCCGGATGCCACTCAACCTGCATGATTTCGAGTTGAGGCCGGAGATGAAGGCGGCGCCTCCTGCCCACGAGGAACCCACTGGAGCCCTGTTCGCCGTCCTGCGATACCTGCACGCAGATTTCCTACGCCATAGCGCCGTCCACCTCAGCTTTGCGAACCCGTGCCTTCAGCTCATCGCTGCCCGCCCCGGCCCCGGCCCCGGCCCCAACGGTGGCGACCTCGCGGCTTTAGAACGACTCATCGAGGACAAGTACATCGCGCTATGCGACCCGGCGAATCCCCTCTACTTCATGGCCATCTGGACGACACGGGGGTCCCTGGCCAGGACACGCCTGCTGGAATACTACTCCAGGCTCGTCTCGGCCGAAGCTGGGAGCTGCCACCACAGCCATCATCAACAGCAGCAGCAGGAGGGACAACAGGCTCAGCAGGGACAACAGCACAGAGAGCGATCTGGTGCAGGCAAGTGCGGCGAATCAATGGACAGGGACGAGGACGAGGCATCCTTGTCATACGCGCTCACCATGCTCGAGTGCGACGCAAAGCTCCTGACGTCCCCCCTCTCCCTGGGCTTCGCCTGGTTCGTGCGACTAAACTTCCCCATGCTCGCGTACGTCCACGTCCTACAGTACCTGCGCGGGCGTGGTGGTGGTGGTGACACCGCCCTGACACGCAGGGCGTGGCGCGTGCTGGGCGAGAGCTACGAGGCCCACGCGGCGGAGCCGAAGCTCGCCGACGCCGTCTTCGCCGTCTGCTCCCGGCTCATCCTGCAGGCCTGGGATGCGACGTGTGGGGAGGGCTCCCCGTCTTCTACGGGGAAATCACAGAGCGAGGGGGATGCGGTGGGGACGGGGGTGCCACGGATCGTGGCGGATATGCGGGACAAGACTGTGCAGCTTAGCACCGCGGAGCCTGCCAGCGGAGGGGGAGAAGATGGAGGAGCTGTGGACTACGCCGCCGTCCCGATTTTGATTGATCATGGATGGCAAAACGTCGTGGGGCCGCATGGATTTCACGGCTCACAGCCTGGCGACTATCCTGACATGTCTCCACTAGACACATTCGGCATCGACACAAACCACTTCTTGAACATGTATAACTGGAGGGTCTTTGGGTCACAAGGTCAATGAAAGATGGCTCGGATCCAGGCCCGTGTCCAGGGATGAGACTGTGAGCTCCTGGAGGCGAAGAAAGCCGGGCTGCCTGGGTATTGACAGAAGAACCTCCCGTTTCATGACCACAACACACACAAGATCACCTTGCTTATGCTTCCCTTCAGTAGGCAGTTTCAGAGGGTGAGTTAGAAGGAGCGGTGCCGCAGGCGTTGGGTGGAGAAGGAGCGAGCAGTCAGGGACATGAGCGGGTGGCTTCTAAAACCTACAATATCACGAAGTCTGGCCCTCGTCAAAACAAAACACGACTATTCAATCATTCAATTATAGATCCCGGAGCTGGCATCGACAGACAATTGGCTAGTATCATTGTCCAGCTGCAACTCGAAGACCTCAACGAGATACCCTCCGGTGCGAAGGGCAAGCAACACGAACGCCACATGACTTTTCATACGCCGTGGAAGCTACGAGCGTCGTCTCAAGACACTATCCGAGCATAGCTTTACGCCGAGCAACCACCACGCCGTCCACACCAATGCCGACACAATCGAGGGGCGGTAGGACGCCCGAGACCAACAAACAGGGCAAGGTTGTGTGGGTGGCACCGACGATCCCGCACAGGACATGGTCGCTGACGGGGCAGCTTCGAACAGTGCCGAGGACCCTTTACTTGACGAGCGCCTGCTGGAGGGTCTGCGCGCCGTCACCCTCCGCCGGGACCCCGAATTCAAATTCCCTACCAGTAGCCCCTGGTTTCGCCGCTGCACTGAACAAGTCAGCGCAGGACACGACGCCGACTACGACGTTTACTACATGAACAGCCAGCTCTACGCGGTCTCTCGGAAGGACGAGTTCTTCTTCTACCCCGTCAACATCGGCCCCGGGGTCCGCCGTGACGTGGAGTGCATCCGGCTCAGGCACGACATCCTGCAGGCCCGCGGGCGTGTCTAGCACGCCGCCTGGGCGCGGGTCGCTGGCCGCCACAGGTGCCTCGAGTGTGACCACTGGCTGTCAAAGTACATCCTGGAGTGTCGCGAGTGCGGGTGGAGAACCTGTTATCGATGCTATGAAAAATGCAATGTTCTTTGAGGTTGCTATGGTAAGGCGTGTTGGTAAATCAGGGTGTTTTTGGATCGCAGAGTAGCGGTTTTCGATATTGGACAGTAGAGCGCGGTTTGACTCCAATCTGCATATAACAGCGGCATGATTTTAAGCACTGATTCGTCTTCTTTGCGGAGGCTTGGGGGCTATGATACGGACTTCTTCTAGACATTCCTTCTGCAGCGATAGAACATGACTGTTAACCACTGGCAGGGCTGTTCTTGCAGTCAGGTGGACCTTTAGGGATGAAGAAAGATTCTAAGTTGGTTGAATAACGGCACATGCAGTGACAACAACGCAAAGTCCACGTACATTACTCTTTAGTTCGTGGCGAAAATTTACAGTAGAGACACTCTCAGTACCATGATCGCCTAATAATGATTCAACGCTCCAATCGCGTTCAGATCTGGCGTCCACAAAGCGTTAATCTTCACTACCATATCCAAACTCAGAGAGCCCTTATAAATGACTACGACATTACTCTTCCGCGACTCCATAGTCGTCACCCCAACCACCATACCATCCTCCTCCGTAAGCGGCAAGTTATGTACTACCGAGCGGTAGGCCATCTCAGCCCCAGAGATGCCATCTACGACAGTAATATTCTACCACTCGTCGAGAGTTTATAAAGGCAAGGGCTTATTATAGAGGATGTAGTAGATCTTCCCAGGAAATCCCGCTTCGTCCTAACCTGGAACGACGCTAAAAACTGTCAGGATGACCACGGAATTGCTGGAATTGCTCAGATTTCTTCGTGAGGAACATGTCATGGAGCACCTACGCCGCAGCCTTACGTCCTGCTACTGGGGACTTGATAAGGCTGTCTTGACTCCCATGGCATCGTAATAATAGCATTTGCCGCGCAGAGCGCAGCCCTGGTTTCCCAGGCAGTCTGGAACTACCTAACTACTGTACACTACCTCTGCGGATCAAGTGAGCCCTTCCAGCAGGGTCAATCCAGGCGCCTACTGATAGATCGTCAGTCTTCTTTTCACCACCATGAGGCTTATGCAAGGGTCCGATTCCTACCCGGATCAGTGAGACGTCGCATTTGCGGGGTTTGATTGCTACATGATAGAACAACGCCAGCATTCTTCGGTTGCAGATCGCAAGAATAGGGCCGCCTTCCGCCGATCTCTATAAACCTACCTACGCTGGCATGACGATATCGTATGAGCATACTTGGTTATATTAGTTTATCCACCAGTTACATCGAAGCCCGCCGAGACAACCCAGTACCAGATCATTGCTGCGAAGCATCTTCCAAAAAGACTGTGCCATGGGTCTAAGAAAGTAGAAAAGCATTTCACTTTTACCCGGAGGTCTCGGTTCTTCTCACCGACGACTAGGACAGTACGGAGTAGGTATTAAAACCCTCGTGCAGCTAAAACCCTAATAGAGCTAAGAGGTACCTCTTAATTAATACAAAAATTACCTAAAATAAAATAGCTTAAAACTTAATTTTATATTTTTATAAAAATAATATTATATTTTATTTTATATAAAATAATTATTATAAAGTAATTTAAATATAAATACATTTATTTTTATATAAAACACTAGTAAAATAGCTATAGTATAGTTGTACGAGTGTCTCGGCTATTGAAGGGTTTTAGTTTAGTGGACCTTATGCTGGTAGGCGTAGAGGGCAACTGAAAGTCTAACCCCCGGATAGACTTTTGTCCGCTAAAATAGATTATTCGCACTCGCATCCACCACAGTATGGGCCGGAGAAGGCGGCACCTCGCCAGTCTCCCAGATCACCTGTTCAGGCCCCACTCGAAAGACGATCTCACCTCCCTCAGTCATGATACCCCCTGCATCCTCGTGCTCGAACCAGTTCTTGGTCCAATTTTCTCCGTTGATCGTCACGCCTTGGACATAGTATCCGTGACATCCGTCTCCATCATCCAAACCCTCCGATCGGATACGCAGGGTACGATCATGGTTGATGGTGATGTTCACATCCTCAAACCATGGGCTCTCAAGCAAATACACAGGTGTGGTGACGATGGGGTAGAGCCCTAGCATCTGCCATATCAGCCAGCAGTTCAGCGCACCGGCGTCCGAGTTCCCAGGAATGCCGTCTGAGGTGTTGAAATAGAAATCATTGGCCAGTTGGCGTGATCGCTCGACAGATTTCCACTGCTTATTAAGGTAGTTGTAGAGATACGGCGTTTGGAAATCAGGCTCGTTCGCGACGTTGTTGATGGTGGTGATGCCGTAGCCGTTGACGCCAAGGTCCACCCCTGACGTGTTTGGTTTGAAAACGTAGTCCAGCCGATCTTCGAAGTGCTGCGGGCCGCCCATGAGCTGAATAACTCGCTCCACGTCGTGGGGAATTACGAAGGCATATTCTTTATCCTATCAGCAAAGTTCATTAGAAGACACCTAATCAAGAAGCCAGGACTTACCGAACGCAGTGCCCTCGTAACTTTCATCGGCCCAGTTACATTCGCCGCAGTCCGTGATGTTGTACGTTCTGTGGAATGTGCCGTTCGAGTATCGCGGCATCACGAAGCCCGAAAATCCCCGGCTCACCGCCTCTGGGTCCCAGCTCCTTTGCCATCCAGCTGACCGGCGCAGATACACATCACGATCACCCGGCTCCTCACCAGCAGCGATCTGAGCTACAGCAAAATCGTTCAAGGAGTACTCAACAGTCTTGGAAACAGCCCTTGTGTTCCTATCAGCGGAAACATATCCCAGTGGAATCCAGTCGTCTAACGCGCCGCGGCCTTCTTTCAGTGAGCCTTGAGCGTCCACAGGGTTCTGGTCGAAGAAAGGAACCACCTCGGCGTTTTTCTTCACGGCAGCGTATCCCTCGGTCCAGTTGATGGCCCCGCGAAGCCCTTTGACGTATGCGTCGGCGAGAACATTATCGGCATTGGAGCCTCCTTGCACAAGGCCGTTGTAATTTCCGGACCTCCCGTCCGGGAGATAGCCTTCGTGCTTGAACATATCGATAAGGGATCGGATCATGCTTTCGTAGTACGCAGGCTGAATCAGATGCCACAGTGAGACCTGGTTGCGGAAAAGATCCCACATGGTGTAGAAATCGTCCCAGTAGGGCTCGTCTGAGTCCCACAGCGGGTTTTCGCCAACGCGCTCGCTCGGAATAAGGTGCATGAAGTACAAGCTCGAGTATAACAGCGCAAGCCTTGTCTTGTTAGCCCGTTCCGTCGTGTCCACACGAACCTTGGAGAAAACATCGCGATTCCATTCATCTCGAGTAGCTTGGGCAGTGGTTCCAATGTCCCAGGAGGTTAGTTCTTCGTTCTTGTATGCGCATGCCTTGTCAACCGACATGAACGAGATTCCAACACGCGATTTGACCTCGGCGCTATGATCAGTGCCATTCCACGAGAAAACAGCCCCTACACGATCATTCATGGGGCCGGACCTCGCGGCAGAGCCACGAAAGGTCGGCTCAGGAGTCGACTCGTTTCCAGACGTGCGGAAGTGTCGCCCTACAGGAAATGTATTCTTTCCACTGAATGCCCTAGCTTCATCCGGCGGTGAGTCAAATTCGCCGCACACGTAAACTACCACGGGCGCACCGAGACACCAGCCATTGGCGATTGAGGCATACCCAGTGTAGATGCTGCTGTTCGGTTGAATCTCGATCTCACCACCGGTGTAGAATTGAGAGTCCCAAGAGCGCGTGGGATGAGGCAGGTAGTGCGAGAAGTCAACGAGGACGTGCTTTTCGGAAGTCGAAGGGTATGTGTAATGGTATAGACCGGCATGACGAGACGCGGAGAGCTCGACGGTGACGCCAGACTTGAAGTGCGTGATGAAATAGCCCACACTCGCTTCATCCTCGCCGTCCTAAGCGCCATTAGATGCATAGTCGCGCTGCACCAAATAACACAAAAGTCTACGCACGCGAGTCTGCCAATATGTCCGGTTGTCCAAGAGGTTGACCGGCGCGTCTATTGAAGCAAGCGGCATCTGCGCCGGGAAGCCGTATTTGGGCCCGCCGCCCGTGCCGGATTCATGCATCAGGCTTATACCAGTGACTTTCCCCTGGGGCGTCCATCCGCCGTTAAGCGCGCTCTGGTTAATGGGCTCCTCGTACGTGTCGATTCCGAGCTTGACCATGCCAAAGGGAACCGCGCCGCCAATAAAGACGTTGCCGCCGCCATCTGGAGGCCAGTTGACGTCAGTTTGCGAATTTAGGGTTGCACCAGCCAAACGTGATTCATTTTGACTTACACACATAGCCTGGTATTTTCCCTTCAGATCCAATAAAAGGATTTACGAATTGGGTATAATCCACATCTTGAGCAAGAACCCGCAATGCAGCAATCGCCACAGACAGCGACACAGCTCGAACTGCAGCCATAGTGCGCGTTTCACCTCAGTCGCTGCGCAGGTACGAAGCATGGCGTGGTTGTACGGTTAGCGGACCGCCCTTATCTTTTATTATTAAAAAGACGTGCATTATGGAACCCCCATGCCGCTTCCTGCACAGTCCTTTCAACGTCCAAGTCATTTTCCAACCTTCGTGCTTACTTTTCCGCTCGACTGTCACCATGTTTCCGCTTGCTATGACGTTGCAAGGACCCCTCTTTGTCGAATAGGGCGCCTGCCAAGGTAAATTCCCCGCACGATAACGACTCACCACCGGACGTGGACGACAAGCCCGCTCCAGGGCTTTGCGGACCACCGGGGTCAATAGAAACAAAATCACATGTAGGTAAGCGATGCTAGTGGCGAGGCCCACTAGTCTTTCGAGAGGTAACCAGTGACGCACTCCCACTTCGTATAAGCCAAACATTGGAAAAGGCCGTCTCCCATAGAGATTGCCTTAGGTGATTGATTCATCCACCACTTAATACTAAGTACTTACACAACGTTAGCCTTTGTCTAAAATGGTCAGGATGTCACTTTCTTGATGGAGATTTCGTAGAAGTGATGACAGCATCTTGCGAAACATGCGCTACAATGATAGACAGGATGGACTCATGATCTGCTCTGATGCCGACTGCAGCACTTGGATCCTGTCAGTGGGTGATACTAATAGACGTGTTGATCCACCCAAGTCCTTGTTATTAAGGTATAAGGTAGCCGCTATTGCGGTGCAATAGCGGTCCCGCTTTTGCGTCACACTTGTGCATCCATCGGAAGCCCTCATACCCTAAGGCTAACACCATGATCATTTACACTCCTAACATCTTAACGTATAGCACGCGAAGACGAAGATTGGGTGATTTCTTACTGCTATTATGTAAGAAAAAGAAGAAAATCCGATGATATAGTATGGCGTCAACAAATAACATATCTATGTACCCTCTGCTTTTTTCTATGCGAATCTCTGATCTCATCAATTATATCTAGTTTGTGTGACTTTCTATGAGCTTCCAAGAGCACAAGCGGCCCCTAAGTTGACTCCCTTCTTCTTTTGGACCAACGATGCGCCAATAGATGTAGTTGTGCCCAGCTCCCACGAGATGTGATCCATGCAACTCTTCAACTCATCTAACAAGGCTGTGGATTGGCAACGGTTTCGCCATTACCATAGCAGTTGGAGAAAAAAATGTCACGCTGAGTTGCAGCGAGCGTGCAGCATTCTTGGCCTCCTGATGTCCCCGTAGTGCCGCCCACTGCTTTGCAGGCGGCATCGGTCCAGCTTTTGGTCTTGTCGCTATCGTATCCGCCTTCTTTTTGGGCGGCACACTGGAGCTGGGTGGTTTGGGCGTAGGCCGCGCCCCTGTTTTGGCGATAAGTATCAGGATAATGCCTCCTAAGATTTATGGTGACTCATTAGACTTACAAGAGGTACAATGTACCGACAGTAAGAGTGAGCTTCATGGTGCTGTTGTTGGCTTAGGGGCTGTGGAGATGTTAGCCTTGATGTTGAGGGCATGCTAATGCTGGTTGTTGACAGTCATGGTAACGTACTAATAGGCTGTTTGATCTTCGTACTGTTGATTTGGAATTGGTCTTGGATTGCTTTGTGTTAATGCCCCGGGACCAAGTGTGGGATTGGGCATATTTATATTTCCTATTCCCCATGAGACCGGACAATCGGGCACCCATTTTCGGAAGCTGCGCACTCATTTCTAGTAAGTAGCGCTCTAGCTAATTACCCGGGAGGCAGGCCTTCCCTGCCCCCCTACACCCTTGGCATAGGTGGCGCCATAATCCTTTAACAGACGAAACCTTATAATACTTATATATTTTTTTTCTCTAAGACTCTTATAAAAAGAGTAGATTTAAATTCAAATTTTACTTACATTAACTAGTACTTATATATTTAAATTCTTATATAAATATTGAAATTTGTAATTAAAATTATTTATATAATAAAATATTTATTAAATTTAATTAAAAATTATAATACTTTCTATTTTAAATATTAAAATTTATATAAAATATATTATATCAATTAATTATTTAAATTATATTATAAGTATTTAATTATTAGATTATAATTAAAGCATTTTTTATTTTATATAAATAAATTTAAATATATAGTAAAACTATTAATATTTTATAATATTTAATTAAATTATTATAAATTAAAATCCTTTTAAAATAAAATTTATTAAAAGAATAAACTTATAAAACTTATATATTATATTAAATTCATTTATATTATTCTTTTATTTTCTTTATTTAATTTCAACCGTTTTAAATTATTTTTTATATTTATTTTTATATTTATTAAATTTATTATTTACGTTTTATAAATCTTTTATTAATTTCTTATACATATATTAAAATTAAAGTTTTTAAAATAACAAATGTATTTAATTAAGTTTAAAATTATATTTATATTTATTTATATAAAGTTGAATAATTTTAAATATTATTCTTTATTATTTAAAAAATATAATTTATATTATATTTTTTAAAAAACTTTTTATAATTATTTTTTAATTATTATAATTTTTTATAAGAAAATAAGAAATCTTTTAAGTATTATTCTTTATATAAAACTACTGTAATTAGTTAGTGATAAGCGTGTAATGTTTAAAAAGATTCGCGCGAATTTCCGGCCTGTTCCCCTTCACCTAGTCTGAATGTATATGTCTTTCACAGTTATTCAATTCACGCTTCCCTATTATCCTGATGTTTAGATTCGACAGGTTTAATTCCACAATAGAACTCTGGGCCAGAAATGACTAGGTAGTGTGGTCCCCGGTGTGGCCAGATATGAGGCTACGAGTAAGCTGACTTGCGGTCACCGAGGCACCACTCGTGTCACGAATAATTGCCACTACACTACATGGGGGTCAGACCTCCGGTTATCCGCGTAAGGGGCTCCAAAACTCCCACACACCTAAAACCCCCGCACACATTTTAAAAAGTATTTATATAATTTTATTAAAAAAAAAGTCTTCATTGAAAATTTATAAAGTTTTAAAAATTAATATATATTTTTTAAAAAATTATATATTTATATATTTATATATTTATATATTTATATATTTATATATTTATATATTTATATATTTATATATTTATATATTTATATATTTATATATTTATATATTTATATATTTATATATTTATATATTTATATATTTATATATTTATATATTTATATATTTATATATTTATATATTTATATATTTATATATTTATATATTTATATATTAATATATTTATATATTTATATATTTATATAATATAATTATTTAAATTTTTATTTATGTAAATAAAATAATAAATTAAATGATTTAATTATCATTTATTAAAATTATTCTTTAATTCATTTTAAATTAATAAAATATATATTAATAAAATTAAAATTTAAAAGTTATTAAGCTTTTTAAAATGAATAATAGTTTTTATTTTTTTTAATAAAATATTTAAATATTTATTTTTTATTTTTATTTTTTTAATAAATTTAATTTAAATTAAATAAAAATAATTTAAAATAATTTAATTTTATTTATTAGTTTTAAATAAAAAAAAACTTTTATTACTTTAATTCTTTACTATATTTACCGTGGTGACGTAAAAAGTAATTATAAAAGTAAAAAACTTTAACATTTAAAGTTTTACTAGCCATCGCTACTCCTTATGTCACGATAACTCCACCAGGTGCTAGTATCCACCCACTCACCATATACGTCCACTCACCCCATGATTCGGTAAACCACCCAGTACCTATTCTTCTTAGGATCTCCTTTACATTTCCAAGTATCTTTTGAGTCAGTACTTAGAACTTTATACGGTCTTTTCTTCTCTAATTTCAGCTGCTCAAGGTACAAGCCCCTCCTGGCATTCTAACCTTCTAGCACCCTTTCCAGCCTACACGCCTTCAGGCTGAATGTTCTAGTTCGCAGAAAGTTAGAATTCTAATTCTGCTTCGCATTACATCACCTGGAAATACATCAGATCAGCCTCGACTCATGAGATCGCGGTCTTGGTTTATCTCTAATAGGATTTGCTATCTTGCTATGGACTCCACATGAACCAATTAGATGGATTGAACTAAATCTATTAGGAGTCACTGTCTGTGAAAAACGAAACTTAGCCCCCCCCTCTCTTGTTTTATTACCCCTGTTACCTAGCTGTTTTCGCTTGTGGGTGGTTTCGCTTCTATTGCGTATACATGGCGCCTTCATACGGTGGTAGGCGCTCAAGACCCAGCGCTTGAAAAAGACACGGTGTTGATAACTATGGTTAAAATGTGATGCGTGCTTGTGGCCTCAGCCTTGCGACGCCCAGACAAGACCACCTAAAAACGCTCGCTTCCCCGCCCGCGCGCCCTCACAGCCTCCGTACTACTTCTTCATCCTTAGAAAAATGTCAAAATAACCAGCCCTCCTAATAAATGTACTTATATATATTCTTACACGCTTTCTATACTTAATATACTACTTATATTACATATCTTATTATTTTAAAAGTTAAGAGTTAAGGATAGAGAAGTATTGTTTATGCTATGTATATATGTGTATAAAGAAAGCTTTTTTTAGATAGTCCGGTTAATAGGGGTAATAAAATAGGGGGCTTAGTTTCATTTTACTCTAACAGCGGCTGTCAGTTCCCTCGGCCAACACATAAATGTCTCTCATCCTTATCTCTAACCGTCCGCACACCTTCATCCTTCTCATGTTGACCTATTCTTCATACGAATCAGTCAATCAGCCCTCTTTCCCAGAATTCAAGATGGCTGCAACCACACCCGCACCCAGTCACCTCTACCGGACTACTTTTCCAAGTTTAACAGCATTGACGTTCACCAGACGAGCCACTCAACTCTTGGCATTCTCGCGGACGTCATCACCTCGGCCGGAGATAACGGTGGGCCGAAAACGTAGCGACTCCCACATTTATATCACATGTAAACAATTATGACCCCAAAGTAGTAGCCTATTTCCATGAGACAAAGATGAGTGACCAATATAAAGTCTGTAAATGAGAGACAATGATGATTCATACTTACTAGTTATCAGTTCCCAGAACTGATGAGAATACGCACAACATGAGCTGCACCCCCCACCCCCTCCTTCCGCCTAAAGAAAGCCTTGGACAGATATGCAGCAAGTTCTTGTTGGCCCATTTTTAGCACTGGATAGTGGGAATAATGATGTGAAGGCAATTTTATTTAGCAACAGACTTAGGATCTGCTTTGCAAGTATCCTAAATAGTATTATAGTAAAATGAATTGGCATAAACTACCCTGAGTACGGATAGAGCAGGTCACATTTCCCTAGATTATTCTCTAATATCAGCCAGTCACACGGATGTCAACTCGCCTCATGTGGTTGCTCTGATTCAATTTCACAGGAATTTCTATGACATAGCTCGGATTCCGCCGCAAGTCCCCTTTCTCTTTCTTTGTTGTTATATTATCCCCAATTTCAGCCTGCTTGCATCTTCTTTTACGGTCTTTATTGCGCAACTGGCACTCGCAAGACTTCAGAAAGAAAACTGACGGTGCCAAGCCCGGAGCTCATTTTGATACCTCAACCCAACTCCTTTAATGCTACGGCGTACTCCGGCCGGGGCTAAGGTCCCCCCTACGATCAGCACCCCGCAGGCTGACGACTTCAGGAGGGCAAAGCAGCAACAAGCGGTGGGGCCAGCCCTCACAGGCAGGCAGCAGCCGACTTGAAACTCCGCCAAGCGAGCTTCCCACTGCTATATTTTAAAGTCTTCTAACATACGAACCACACTTGCACGACGTGCCGAAAGACCGCGCCCTCCTGCGGGACTTGGACAATCTTTGCCAGTTCTCAAAGCGATGGACCTCCTCGCCCGACCTCAACTGTTCAAAAAGGTGCCCATCAAAAGCCTTCATAGGCTGGTGGCACTTTTCCGTACCTTGATGACAGCCAGAGACCTCGCTTCATTCATCAGGGAGGCCGACTTCGATGTGGGCTTTCGAAAGGTTTTTGTGCCGATCCGGCTCTCCGAGGCAGATCGAATTACCGGGTGAGGACTTGAATCGATACGCTGTCGGGGAGTTGCCTTAACCTCAGAATGACTTCGACGTCATGGGCCTCTTGTTGTATGAGGTCTCTAGGGCTTCCAACCTGCGCTCATTGAGGATAATCATTGCGGGAACCAATACCAAGGCGAGGGCCTTTGACCAAGAATACCACGCTGAATTACCAGTGCATTTACTACAGCCTTCAGGATACATCCTCTTCTTCAAAAGAATCCCGAAAGACACTCGGGCGCTTGCGCGTTGTGCCAGTCCTACGTTTTTGCCGAATCTAGAAACATTAGAGTTCTGTGGCTCGTGGGGCAGCGTGGTTGGGGTTGAGTTGTTCAGGAGGCTTGTGGATTTGCCAAGCTTAAGAAGCGTCCGGAGCATCCATGATGATGGAAATTGGTGCCATGTTGCGCCCTGTCCTGAACTCTACCAGATATTGGGGCATGATCACGGTAAGAACCACCCTGGCAACTCGCTGTCTTGTTTGCGGCCCGTTGCGTTGATTCATCAGTCTCCGTCCCCGTTCAGTCTCAAAAGACGCAGCACATTTCCATTGCCCTGAAGTATACTGATTAAGAAACATAGAAGGACGACGGCCGCGCCGGAACATCACGAGCCTGGTCCTCTGCGGCTCTAACGCATGCCAGCATGACCTGGATGACATTGCTCAGCCATTCCCGTGTCTTGAAAGACTCGTCGTCCAAGTCTGCGGCTTACAGCCCGGCAGATTTGAATATTACATCCGTTCCCATACTCGCAGAAGTCTTTCGACTGCACTAGCGAAGATGCCTCCGCTTCGCCTTCGTGCCCTCGAAATCGACATGTTTCCAGAATTCCACATGACCTCCGCGGTTACCACAAACTTGTACAGAGGTATCATGGCGTCCTTTGGCCCCCAACACAAGCTCGATCTGAGCCGCCTTCTCCCCTTGGAACACATCGAAGTCCCTTTCTACATGTTTGCCAACCCTGGCCTTGAACGTCTTGGCCGAACGGCAGCGGTTCCCCGTCACGTCCTTCCGCGGTCTTTGAAGAGTCTGGTGCTGCTGGCTCACTGCGGCCGCCGACACAGCGAGGGGTCGCCCTGCTGGGACTCGGTCAGCTCAGCCCTCAAGTTCCTAGAGTCCTTCAGGGATGATCTGCCCCACTTGTCGTACCTGAAGACCGTGGCATACTGTTGCGACGACAGTAGCTGCGGCAACCCGTTTCGAATTCCTGGCGGATACCGTGAGGAAAACAAGAAGGTCTGCGACGAGAGAGGCTCCCGTCTCAAAGGAATCCGAGATGCGTTTGCAGAGCACAAAGTTAATTTCTGTGTTGAGTGGGACGGCCCTGAGGGCAGAGAGCGGGATGAGATATGAGGGAGGGAAGAGGCCACCCAGGGCAGTGGGCGGGTGTGAGAGCTGGCATCTCGACCGTACTATAAGGGCCCGGGCTGTTGATGGTGACGTTGCGCAACGCAGCAATTCCTGAGAACGAAACATTCCCCGACCAACTGGTGCCCATAGGTGGAGAGAAGACGGGCCAGGCCTTGAAGTATCTCTTGTGGGCAAGGAAGTATGAGGGTGAGGGTTGGTAACTTTTCTTTTGTGGAGTTCTTGGCCATTCTAGAGGGACTGGATCTCCAATCAGCCAAGTTGTGAATTCATGGACCATCCAAACCAAGCCAGGGCCACACTTGTTTTTCCTGCCTCCCATTCTTGTTGCCCAGGTGGCCTAAGTTATCGCCAGTCGAGCTGGTATACGGGCCACATACACTCATTTGCATTCCATAATACCAAAACCATGCTAATAGTATAAAAATATCACGCAACATTAAAATTTCCCACAAACTATTATTCCTTTAACATTTCCACCCTTAATCTAATTATTAATATTTTTAACTATAAATACTACCTTTAAATATCTATTAATTAATTACTATATATAAATTTTACCTTTAAATATAATATTCTATCCTTTAAGCTATTATTTAATAATATAATTATTATTAATATTTTATTAATTTTTTATATTAATATATTTAATTTAAATTATTTATTATATATTAATTTAAATTAATAAATATATAATATATTTAAAAAATAATAAAATTATATAAATAATTTTAAATTAATTTTTTAATTTAATTATAAATTATTAATTTTAAATTTTTATTATATTTAAATATATTTAAAATATTAAATTATTTTTAATAATAATTTAATTAAATAAATTTATATTAATTATATTATAATATTATTAAAAAAAATTAAAAATATAAATAATAAATTATATAATATTATAATAAAATAATATTAAATAATTAATTATTATATAATAAAATTAAAAATATTACTTAAATTAAAAATAAATAAAAATTTTAAATTAAATATAAATAATTTTTTTATTAAAAATTTAATAAATATTTAAATTAATAATAAAATTAATAAGAATTTTTTTAATATATTAATTATAAATAAAATTATTATTAATAATAAAATATAAAAAATTTTAATTAAAAATATAATTAAAAACTTTTTAATTAATAATTTTAATTCTTTTAAAAATTTAATAAAAATATATATAAAAATTAAAATCTTATAATAATACTTATTATATAAAATATATAAATATTAATTAATTAATATATTTAATTTATTAATATTATATATTTAAAAATTATTTATAATTATAAAATATAATATTTAATATATATTTAATAAATAATTTAATTAATTAAAATAATAAATTATAAATTATTTTAACTTATTTAATATTAAAAATATATTTATATTAATTATAATATAATATAAAAAAATATTATATATTAATAATTAATTATATATTTTAATAAATTTAAAAATTAAATAAATAAATTTAAAATTAAATAATTAATAATTAATTTAATTTTAAAAATTATTAATTATAAGGGGAATTATAATCTTTAAATTACCTATATTTTTATACTTAATATTACCTTAATATATATTATTTTTAAATAATATTAAAACTTAATAATACTCTTTTTAAATAATTAAATATTAATATTTTAATATATTAAAAATTTATTTATTATTATTATTATTAAAATAAATAAAAATATATTTAATATAAAATTCTTTTTTTAAAAAATTAATTCTTATTTTATTAATAAAATTAATTTAATATTATTAATAAAATAAATTTTTTAAAAAAAAATAATATATAAATATTAATAAAAATATAATAAAAAAATTATATTAAAATTTTTATATAATTTTATTAATTCTTTTAATATTTAACCTTTAATTAATATATTAATAATAAAAAGATACTTATAAAAAAATATATTATTTTATTAAAAAAAATTAAATTTATTTATATTTAAATAATAAAAAACTTATAAATTAAATTAATAAAATTAAAAAATATTAAAAAAATATAAATTTAAACTATATTTTTTAAAATATATATAATTAAATAATAATTTAATTTATTAATTATTAATATAATAATTTTATAAATATAATTTAAATACTTTTAATATTTAAAATAAAAAAAAACTTTATATTAATAATCTTTAAATTAATTAATAAGGTATTAATTAATAAAATAAATAAAAATATTATTAATAAAAATATTATTATTAATAGTAATAATTTTAATATTAAAATAATACTTCTTTTTCTTTAAATAATTACTATTTATATAAAAATTTTTTTAATATATTAATTAATATTTTAATTATTATATATATTTAATTAAATATATATTTTTTTTATAATTTTATTAATTATTAATAAATTATTTTAAATTATATTATTTTTATTAATATATTAAATTATAATTTTATTATTATTTTTAATTATTTTTAATAAAATTAATAAATTTAAATTATTAAATAAATTTTTTTTATATATAATATATTAAAAAATTTATAATAATATTAAAAAAATAAATTTAAAGTATTTTTTATAATAAATTAAAAATTTAAGTTTTTTATTATTTAAAAATTTAATTAATTAATTAAATAAATAATTTAAAAATATAATATTTAATAATAATTTAAAAAATTTTATATATTAATATATAAAAAATTTTATTTAAAAGAAATTATTACAAAATAATATTATTTAAATAATATTTTAATTATTTATATTAAAATTTAATAAATTATTTAAAATAAATAAAATATTTAAAAATAATTTTTAATTATAAATAATTATTAATTTATATAATTAATTAAAATTTTAATATTTTTAATTTATAATAATATATAAATTATAATTATAAAATTAATTAAAAATATTAATTTTAAATATAAAATATTATTATAATATTCTATTATTATTCTATTATTTTTTAATAAAATAATATTTAATTAAAATAATAATTATATTATTTAAATTATAAATATTTAAATAATTAAAATTAAAAATTATATTATATTTATAATTTTTTTTAATTAAATTATAATAATTTAAAATTAATACTTTTAAATTTAAATTATAATTTAATTACCTAACTATACTTTCTTCTTTTTATAAAATTATTTTCTTTTTTTTTTTTAATATTATTAATTAAATAATATTAATAATATAATTATAATTTAATTAAATATAAAATTTATATAATAAAAAAATAATTAATTTAATTATAATTATAATAATAATATTATTTAATTAAATAATATTTTTTTATATTTTATATTTTTAATATATATTATTTTTTTTATATTATATTATTTACTTTTATAAATAAATTTTTTATATAAAAAAATTATATTATTAAAAAACTTTAAATTGTAATTATTTAATAATATATTTTTTATTTTAATTAAATTATATATTATAAATATATATTATAATAAAAAATATATTAATATAATAAAACTTATATTTAAATACTCTCCTATTATTTTTATAAAACCTAACTATTTAATAACTTATTAAAAATTAAATTAAATTTTAAAAGCCTTTTAATATAATTAATATTAATTTTAATATAAAATTTATATAATATAAATAATTATAAGTTTAATTTTAATTATTTTAAAATACTTTTAAAATTTAATTTTATTTTATTAAATTTAATATTTTAATATTTTTTTTTTATATTATTACTTTATAATTATTAAAATCTTTTATATATAATTTATATTATTAAATAATATTTTTTAATAATAATTTAATAATATAATTAATTTATTAATATATATAATTTTAAGTAAGCTTTTAAAATCTAGAGGTTATATTAATAATATTTTAAAATAATTATATTAAAATTATTAAAAATTAGATATATAATTTACATATAATTTAATTAAAACTTTTTTAAATAACCTTCTTATTAAAATTTTATATTTTTAAAAAATATATTATTTAATAATTTAAAATTAAAATTATATTATTATATTATTTATAAATTAATTTAATATTATTATATTAATTTATATTATAATAAAATTAAATAATTATATATATATATATTTATAAATATATTATTAATTATAATAATTATTAATAATATATAATATTATAATTTTTTTATATAATTAATAATAATTTTATTTATATTATTTAATTTAAAAACTTTTATTTTTTTAAAATAATTTTAAATAATTTTTATATTTAATCTAATTTAATATATATAATTAATAAAAAATTATTTAAAATTTTTTTAAACTTTTAATTATTTTTATAATATATAATATAATAATAAATAAATAATTTAAAATTTTTAAAATATATTTTAATTAAATTAAAATTTAATAAATAAATAAAAAAATATTTTAATAAAATATTATATTAAATATATAAATTAATTAATTTAATATAATTATAAAAATTTATATTATTTATAATTAATATTAAATTAAATTTTAAAAATAATATTATATATAATAAAATTTTAAATTATATATATTTAATAAAATTAATAAAATTAATATTTTTTTTATATATTAATAAATAAAAAATTTTATTTATTATTAATAATAAAATTATTTAAAATTATATATTATAATTTTTATTATTATTAAAAATTAATTATTTAAATTTAATATTTTTTAATAATTAACTTATATAATAAATATTATTTTATTTATTAATATTAAATTTATTAATATAAATAAATTAATTATAATATTAATTTTATAATTTTAATATTTATTTAATTTATTTAATTATATTTTATTATATAGCTATTAAAATTCATTTTTTTTTAATTTAATTATATTAATTAAATATTTAATTAATAAAAAATAATAATATTTTAAATTTAAAAATTTTAATTAATTATTATTATATTTTATTAAAATAAAAATTATTTTTTTATATAAGAAAATTAAAAAGGGCTTATATAATAATAAATGTATTAATATTAATAAATTTAATAATATTTAAATAAAAAAATTTAAAAATAAAAATATATAATCATATAAAAATTTATTAATTAAAAATACTTAAATATATAATATTCTTTATTTATTATATTAATAATATAATATTTTTTTTTTAATTTTTATATTTAATATTTTAAATACTTTATAATTTTTAAAATAATTTAATTATTAATTATATTAATTTTAAATATTTTTTAAAGAATATAATAATTTATTAGGGTTAAATTAGCTTATAATATTATAATAATATTATTAATTAATTTATAATAATTAAAATAAATTAAATAAATATTTTTAAATTAATTTAATATATAATAATTAAGGAATTAAGGTAAATTCTTGAAAATATTAAAGGGATAATAGTTTACGGGGAATTTTAGTATTATGTAATATTTTTATGTTATTAGCATGGTTTTGGTACCATGGAATGCAAATGAGTGTACATATTCATTCACTCCAGGGCTGCCAATGGTCCAGCTCCAGTCCCCAGCAGCCTTGATTGCAGCAGCAAACGCAGTTTAGAAATTGAAAGCTTTCCAAAAAACATCGGACGCACAACTGGTGCGGGGTCGTTTTATTGCTAGGCAACGTCTGGTGTGTCTCAGAGTCAAGCTTGCTCCACCAACAACAACTAACTTTGGTTGGCTCAGCCTTGCGCACTCAATTCACCAGAGTGCAATTCGTTTCCTCCTGTTCATCGGCAGCAAGTGAGAAGACAATCATCTCGACAGCTTCAGGCACCATGTCACCCGATCTACCCCCCGACACCATGGCCGAGAGCCCTGGCACCGAGCTCAGCGCCCGTGGCAGCACCCCAGCCACCGATGAGCAGAACGTCCTCGAGGGCCTCCCCAACGAGGTGCTCCTTAAGATTGCTCAGAGCGTTGAGGGAGAGAAAAAGCTCTCCATCCTCCGAAACCTGTGTCTGGTCTCCAAGCAGATGGATTCAGTGGCCAGAAAGTCCCTTTATCAGACAATCACCATTGAGTCCTACCTCCAACTGAGGAGCCTCTACCGCGCACTCAAGGAGAACAAAACCCTCTGCCTCTACATTGAGGAACTCGCGTTGCTGCTCCCAGGTCGAGTCATAGACCCCGACTTTCTGGACCTCATCGACGATGATGATTTTTTCATGCAATGCTCTCATTATGTCGAGGTGCTGAAGCGCACGACTAATCTCAAGAAGCTGAACATTACCCTCTTGCATTTGAAGGGATCCACCGGACTGATTGACACCTGCCTTACGCCCCAGACGTACGACGAGTTCATCAGCAAGCTGTTGGACGCTATCACTCAGTCACAGGAGGAGGGCTCTGCCACTGCCATCCTGCCCCTGCTGGAGGAGGTTCGACTAGGGACAGATCGATTCCGTCGCCTTGGCTTGGAGCAGCCCGCGGTTTTGCTGCCATTCTTGCTTGTGCAGTCCATGAGCAAGATTGAGATCTTCAACGATTCTGGTATTTGGCCTGGAATCAGCTATCCCAGGCTTCGAAACGCCACCAGGGCCGCCCCAATCGGTAAGCGGCAATCTACCTAGTCCCTGCCCAGGTGCATTTGAACAGCCCCTTCTGGTGGGAAAGGCGTTGGCACTCAGCGACGCCTATGTTTCATTTCACACTGAAAAAGCCGTATCCATCCGGTTCTATATCGTCAACTGGTGGCTTGCGCATCTACTGACGTGTCCATTACACAGCATCGGGTATACACAAGTTCAAGCAAGTCAAGTCCTTGATCCTCAGAGACTCCCACTGCCTCTCCATCGACATCATGGATGCCTGCAGCAACTTCCCAAACTTGGAGGTCTTCTTTTGCCAACATGTCGTCGGAACCATGCCCGCGATCTACAAGTTTACCGACAGCGGCCGATTCATAGCCAAGCAACGAGCTGCCGACCCGTCCGAGAAGCGATACCTAACCAACAGCTTTGCGAATCTACGTAAGCTGCACAGCCTTGTCCTGGTCCCCGTCATGGGCGAGCCTATCGGACCAGACTGGTGTCCGATCTTCACAGGCCCGGATGGCTTTCTCAACCTCACTCGACTTCCGGCCCTTACATCCGTCGCAACAGTCATCACTCTCTTTGCATACCCCCAAGGCCAGGGGGGCGGCAGTCTGACCGCTTCCCCAATGGAAGTTCTCCCTCGCTCGCTGCAGTCGCTCCAAATCATCGTCGACCCCTGGACCGGGCGCGTCCTCTCAGCATACCGCGGCGCCCTGAACAACCATTGGTTCCAGCCTCGAGAGGCGGCCCTCATCTTCCTCAACACGCTCGCCACCACCTGTGCAAAGGAGTTCCCCGACCTCCGGCGCGTCGAGTACATCTGGGCCGTCGACCGCACCGCCGACGCAAAGGGCATGACCAACCTTGTCCGGGTCCCCGGCGACGACATCCTAGGCCGCTGCAACGATGGGCCCTTTGGTGCCCGGCGTACTCCTCGCCTCTGTAATGGAATGCGCCCCCTGTGCTGCGCCACGCACATCAGGATCCAGGCGCTGAGCCCGGAAGAGGACTACGAGTCTCGAGCTGCCGAGACCGTTTCCCCCTTCAAGGCCCGCTTCGACGCCCTCGGCACCGCCTTCGAGGCGGCCAACGTGGTCTTCCGGGTCGTCGAGCTGAAGGAGTACAACCAGTTCTACGCTCACTGGCAGGCAGGTCGAGAGTGATTGGGCTGTGTTGGATGGGCTCTCTGGTACGTGATTTCTTTGCAACATGTCGGAAATGGTGGGATTTGGGCTAATTGTGTTGTTCCATCTCCCTGCTTACTAGGTCGAACAAAGTCATCGTGCGACAGGTGTGATACACAAGCCCGCGAAACGGCGGGCGAGCGGTCGGCCACCTTTCCCAGTTCTTGGCATGGCGCGTGGGAGCATGTTGACTGCCACTTCAAAACTTACAATTGACGGGCTACGCCACCTTGATGTGGCCTGGGCAACCATTCAAAACTTGTCACGAGGGGCCAAACCTGGAGGGTGGGGGCGGAGGCATCGGGGCATCACGATGAACGCTCAGCCAGCTTACCTGTCACCCGGGGCTTAAAAAAGAAAAAAAAAAAAAAAGGAAAGGGTGGGAGAGTTAGGCAGACCGTGGAAAAGGGAAGGCCTGGAATGATTCGGCATGGGCACATGGGTTTGCCCGCAAGCCTGAGCACAGTAGTATCGGTCACAATGTAAAAAGCAAATCGCGATAGCGTACATACTTCAGTTGGAGGATGTCCTCTTCAGGGGAATCACAGCTATGTGGACTTGTGAACTGCATGCTGACATCTGTTTTCCGCTTGTATGATCCTGCAGTAAGACATACATGTAGGCACTCAGCTTTGCTTGGGGGCCGGAACACAGTCTGCGAATCAGAAAAGCCAGAGACTCTGGGGCCATCGGGGGCACTGGAGACGACCTTGGGACATGCGTGTCACAACAGAGAATTAAGTGCTGATTCTGCCGGCAAGATGTCTCAATGTCAGCACCTACATCTCCATTTTGGCCACGTAGAGAATGCCACCACTAGAACTTGGCATGGACCTACTGCGGTGACTGATCCCTCATTATTTATACCTCAGGCCGGCTGCCAAGGAACCACCGAAGATATAAATAAAATATGTCTTGCCCGTACTCACCAACCCTATCGCTCCCAGGCTCCGACACGCCGTGACAGACGAGGCGGACTTTACATCAAAGGACACTACAAGAGCACATTCTTTGGTGCCTGACCCATTGCCTGTTCCTTCATCCAGAAACCTCACGCAAATGAGCCACAATGACAATCTCAAGAGAGGCTGGCAACCATATTCTCGAAGCCCAAGAACCTGTCCCGAAGCATATAACCGGTGATGGCCGGCGACCTCATGTGATCTCGGCAGCGAGACGAGGATCTCTCCCAGCCCGCCCAATACCGGATGTGGTGCCGGAGTATGATGGAGATGTACGCCCACGTCCCGCCCAAGTAAGCACCCAGAAGCCCACCGTGGAGTTTTCAGCCAAGAGATTGAAGTCCCCTGATCGAAAAGCGGCGAGGTCATGCGCATGGTTTAGCGGCGATGGATGGGCTATGGAAATCATCGCCGCCGCTTGCTCCATATGCTGTTTCGTTGCCATCGTCGCAGTCCTCATGGTCTACGATGGCCAGCGAAGCCCGAGTCTCCCATTTGGAATCACGCTCAACGCGATCATATCGATCCTCTCGACCACCGCCAAGTCCAGCATCATGTTTGGGATAACCGCTGCGATGGGCCAGGCCAAATGGGACAGGTTCAACACCCAGGGAACTTATCACCGCTTACTGGATCTTGAGTACATCGATCAAGCCAGTCGGGGACCGCTGGGGTCTTTCCGGATACTATTCACAGCAGCAGGACGATCGGTTTCATCTGTGGGGGCAATTGTGACCTTGTTAATGCTGGCAGTTGATCCTTTTGTCCAGCAGCTCCTGACCTACCAGCAAGAACCCACTCCTGTGTCGTCAGACCTCGCTTGGACAGAGCAGGTGCTTGCTCCCACGATCTTCTCAAACCATAGCGATCCTGTTTACTTCGGCATGTTCAACAGCGCGCTGTGGAACCCTGAGGCCTCGTATGAGAGAAAGGCTCACTGTCCGACTTTAAACTGCACCTATCCTTCATTTCAATCCATGGGACTCTGTGCAGTCACCCGTCAAGTCCCACTGGATCAGATTTTCTTCGCTGGGAAGGCCTGCGAAATGACTTTTTCCGACACAACCACAGGGGAAGTCATATTCGGCGATTTCAACGCTCTGATAACGTCTTACAACTCGACGAAGCCATCTGATGCATGCAGGGTGTCCTTCTGGGGTGCCAATGAGACATTTCTTCCAATTAGAATCACAACAGCCGCATCGGGTGGGACAGAACACGATTGGAATTTCCCTCTGGACGTCACCAGCCCCATGGAAATTGATTTAGATGGTCAAAATGATATCCTAGGTGTGCGAAGCCCCTTATTAGCCCTGGGTCGGATCAGTTGGTCCTCACCATCACTGGTGGGCGACGGATCGATGAGCCTTCGGTTCGAAAAGGCAGAACAGGTCGTGATTGCATTCTGCGCCGGCGTGTACCAGACGACGGTCAGGCAAGGGAACACCTCAACTTCCGTAGCCGACCTTTCGTCACCCCGCGGATTCTCATATTTCGACAGCACTACAATGCTTGGACCAAACGCTACCTGCTGGACCTCAGGTTCAGAGAAGACCACTTTCCCGGGAGCGGAGATTAAGCAGTCGGTCAACGGAAGATACATTGCCAAAGTTTCACCCTTGTCATTCTGTACTGACAACTGGGGCTGGGGGGTCGATATTGCTTCTCGTCTAACTTGCAGTGCCTTCGTCGGTATGGACTTGAACGGTTCTGTGCATCCGCCGGCTGTTTCCAGCACTGTTCATCCTAGATTCCTCACCGGTAGCTCCAGAACGACT
This sequence comes from Diaporthe destruens, assembly GCA_036986855.1. Taxonomy (NCBI): domain Eukaryota; kingdom Fungi; phylum Ascomycota; class Sordariomycetes; order Diaporthales; family Diaporthaceae; genus Diaporthe; species Diaporthe destruens. The sequence goes on along the minus strand of BTXE01000011.1, from coordinate 1,207,100 downwards.
AATCAGGATGCCCTACACCAGATTCAGGCACGCAGTTTAAGTGATGTATCAAGGTCGATAACAGAATCCCTGAACGCATTGTTCAGGAAATACAGCTCAGATCGCATCGTTGGGTTTTACATGGAGTACGACACGGTGGTACGCGTACAGTGGCCCTGGTTGACCCTGCCAGTGGCAGTTGAAGTTTTGGGGATCATGTTTTTAGCTTGGATTGTGCTTCGCAATCCGAAATCTCCGAGTCCATGGAAAGGCAGCATTCTGGCCACACTGTTCCATGGCTTGAGTCCTAGCGGCCAGGTAACGGACAACTTGAATACGATTTCCTCCATGGAGCAGGAAGCTTTGAAGACCCTGGTTAAGCTTGAGACTTCAGACAGCGGACCGACATTTCTTCACGACAGAAACCATGACACTGCTTGATGCCCGGCGAAACCATGCATATGACCATCCCAGTATTAAGGGATTCAGGATGAAATGCATGTGCTGTGTATAGAATAGATAGTAGATGAATCGCTAGATCACCCTCAAAAAAAGATCTGCCCTCCTAAAATGCTTTTTCTATCTCGGAATCCTTCTGAAAACGGTCAGAGTCTGACATATTCATGTCGTCTTGTGTGCAGTATCTCCCCATAAGAAAGCTAAGAGCCGACACAGCCAACGCACAGGCAAACATGAGATACCATCCGACTTGCATGCTGGATCCGTAAGCATCCAGGATATGTGGCCCCATATTTGCATACTCGCTGGCAACATTGCTCATGTCATCAGCCAAGGTTTCTGCGACATCCGCAACAACAGCACCAAGAGATGACTGAAGCCTGCTGATGTACACGGCCGCAAAACACGCCAAACCAAACGCACAGCCCAGCGCCTGGAAGAATGTGAAGATCCGGCAGCCCGCTCCGGCAGGCGAGCGGCCATCGTAGGTCTGCACACTACGAAGCAGGCCGATGAACGCGGTCCCTTGTCCCAGGCCCAGGAGGCCAAGCACCACCACTGCCTCTGCGCGGCTGGTGTTGGTGCTCCAACGGACCATGAGGCCGCTCGCAAGGGCCGTCAAGGCAGCACCTCCTTGGGCGATGCTGGTGATTCTCGGTTGGTGCCTGGAGATTATGAAGGTCGCACCTGCGGCCCCAACAGCCATTCCCACCACCATTGGCAAACTGCTGACGCTAGACGCAAACGCACTGTCGTCGAGAACGAGTTGGAAGAAATGCGGGACATAATACCACGTTCCAAAGAGGTTAGCGCCGAAGAAAGACGCCACCATCGCAGTCATAAGCAGGCTTGGGTCGAGGAGCAGCGAGGGGTGAAGGAGAGGATCAGGCACCAGGGGCTCGATGAAGCAGAAGGCTGCCAAGAGCGCCAGTCCGGTGATGCATAGGCCGACCGGGGGGCCTGAGATCCAGGGAAATATGGAACCACCTGATGTTGACAGGAGGACCATGAAGAATGTTCCGGCAGTGAGGAGTAGTGAGCCAAGGTAGTCGAATTGGCGCAAGTTCAGGCGGATTTCAGTCCAGGACGGCCCTGGGAGGTTCAGGAAGGACAATGCCATGATGTAACCAACGGTGCCTATGAAGGGACCGAGTTCATAGGAAAGTGGGCCACCGCCGCAGCTACGTCAACAAAAATCGAGAAGTCAGTGTACCAATGTACCGACGAAAAAGTGATGAAATCATTCAACTGGTTCAGGGACTTACTCAACCAATGCTCCGGACGCCAGCGGACCAACAACCGCAGCCACAGCCCAGATCATCCGAGAGGCAGACATATACTTGTTGAATTCCTTTGGCGGAACAATGTCCCTCAAAACCATCTGGAAATAAGTTCATATGTGTCAGACCTTCCGCCACCTCCGTATCGAACATGGACGACTCACCTCGAATATCGCGTAGGCCCCGCCGGCGCCCGCCCCTGCTACAGCACGCATCGCTATCAAGCGCCCCGCCGTCTTTGCGCTCGAGGGCGGGGAGTGGGCGGCTGCGAGGTTGAAGGCCTCCATGGCGACGGCGAAGGAGAACTTGTGGGCGAAGCCCTTGCATACCCTCGGCCAGATAAGGAAGCCCAGCGCGAACGAGGCAAGGAACGCAGTGCCGATCCACGCGGAGTTGAGGTATCCGAGGTTGTAGGAAGAAAGGGACGGGACGGCGACCGGGATGACGAAGACGTCTATGGCGATGCCAAGCATGCTTATTTCGATGCTGGATGGGCAAACGTCGTCAGCGGCTCTGCGTTGCTGGGGCGGACATGGGGACTGTGGGTCTCTTTTACCTTAGCAGCATGCGCCAGAATGCCCTCTTGCTCAGTGGAGCTTTGGCACCGGGTTTGTAAGGTATGACATGTGGGTCCGCTGTGGCCCCTTCCTCGGCTCTCATCTCAGGCAGCATTCTGGAGGCCTCCTCCTCCGTGACGGCAACTTCTGGCGGGCATGACGCGCTTCTGGCTGGTCGGGTAGACATGGAATAAAACAGAAGTGTAGGCTGGAGGACTTAGGGGGCTGTGATTGTTCAGCAGTCTGTGGACATCGAATATTGGGAGGTAAGAATTGAAGAGGCCAATCTGCCGAGAGGCTGGATGTGGGAGGATGAGTTGAAGTGTGCTGACGGGAATGTCTGGGGCCTCCTCATTTTCGGGACCAACCAGCCAAGGGGGCTCAGCGGGCGGTGCCAAGAGCCAACTGCAGATGGTCCCTACAGTCCTTGCGATTGGCTGTACACATTGTGCCGGTCAATCCCTAAATCCTTGCGTCAAGATGCATTTTCGATTAGGCAGCACTGCGACCTCCAAACCACGTAGAAAAGGTCGAAGCATGTGAGTGGGACGTGTTCTCCTTTCAGCAAACACAAGGGGATCGCCTGACCAAACAGAGCCCCGTTCGACTGCGTGTCCGTTGCCTGGACGCATGTGCATGGCCGTGTGGAAACAGTGGAAAGGTAGGCCGAAGAGAATGGAATTCAATGGTGGTATTGAAGATCCTTCCCAAGAATGGCATAACAGTTACTTGAAAAACCTTCTCCAGGGTTTCACCTCCATGCGGACCCTCGGGAACAATGCCTACCTAGGTACCTAGGTAGGTACACTTCCAAGGTTGTCGGTCATGGATGTGGCCTTCGCACTGCCAGACTCCACAACTGAATATTGTCCTTCGTTTCCAGGAGGTTATGTGGATTTTCTATTGAAAACTCTGTGTGTGATCTTCATGAGTTCCTGCGTCAGTAAGACATTCCCCAGCCCGGAGCACTCTAAGGTTCTAAGCTGAGGATTGCCCCATCCATTCTTGAGCGGCCACTTGCTTGGATCTCATGGCACTATGCCAGCAAAGACTAGTGATTTTCCTCGTTCTTATTGTCTTTTCCGTGGTAGGAGTTCCTTCAGAGGTCTGGAAGCATGACATTCAATCATGAGCACGGGGCTCGACTGTTTTGCAACTCTCCTGTTATGGAAACGGGCTTCCGCCGCTCAGTAGCTGATAGTCCAAGTTATAAAATCAATCAATTTGCTCTATTCGACATAACCTGCTCAGCATCGTGACATTTCCATTAGGAATAGGCGACAGTTCACCCTTAAAATAATCAAGGTTAAAAAGGAATAATCTCATACTTAAGTAATATAAAACTAAAGACCGACTATTCGCGCACCCATTTTTAGCTATTACACACCCGAAAAGTATCCTATACAAGATTTCTTCTATAGAAGGGCCGGCTAGGGCAAAAAGGGCGAGCCCCGAAGCGCGAAGCATAGCGGACAGCCGTAAGTAGAGCCGGTAGGCATGACCTGAGTTCCTAAAGGACTAACCCGCCCCTTTTATGTTCCTTTAAATTGCGAGTAGGCTTATCTCTCAAAGTCCTGACGACTTTGAAATCCTGTGTTTTAATTAGCTACAAGCAGGGCTTACTAGTAGTTATAAAAAGGTGTGCGATAGTCGAATTTGGGTGCGCGAATAGTCGGTCTCTAAAACTACCTAGGTAAGTTAGTCATCAATTCAAGTGAAAGTCACCATCATTGCCATTGTTGAAGCAGATCTATTAGTTTTGGAGCATTGACGGTCGGGGCCATCGAGTTACTCAAATCAGACCTCGGACTGGGCTGATGTTGTTTGCTTTGACAGCACTGGACCAACGGATGTTCACTTTCTCGTTTTCACTTTCTCAAACGTCCCACCAGACATTACCTAAGTACGATTTGAGGTTTTGTCAATTTCGAAATTTTTCCCCATTCCACTTTGTCCAACACGCATCTCATTCAGCAGGGCCTCACTGGCATTTGGCCGATTGCAGCCGATCGAATTCTGATCCAGGACACATCCACTACTGGCAACTTGAAACGGGACTGAGCAGTTTGCGAAATCCTCTGGCAGTGCCATTGTTTGGCCGGCTTGCGTAAGTCTCAATCCTCAAACCCTGCTTTTCCATCATCTCGTTCGATTTGGCGGACACTGACAAGCCTGGTGACCAGGCCAGGCGATCGCAAACATGGCCCGCCCTCCGTCCTTCGAGAAGATGCTACATCAGTCAACTTCGATGATGTCAAACCTACGGACAGTCCACGGCGAACTGCCTCAGATTCCGACTCACCAACCGGATCCCAACGTCAACAGCCATCCATCTATCAACATCACCGCCCTTCCGAACGAGCTTCTTTTGCCAATCGCCAGGCACTTGGCCGTCGACACAGTAGAGGCACATCTTGATGATGCCTCATATCAAGGATACATCCAGTGTCAGAAGGACCTGCGAAACTTGTGCCTTGTCTCGAAGCAGATGGAGGCAGTGGCTCGGCAGTATCTTTACCGTGCAGTCATTGTGAGAAACTCGGATGTCTTGGTCTACCTCGCCCGGACTCTTGACGAGTCTCCGAATCTTGGGCCTTTGGTCAAACAACTCGTCTTTGAGGTTCCGTTTGACCTCAAGGATGTAGAATATCGCAAGCCCTATGTCGGTGTTCTCTTGTCACGTCCAAAATACGCCGAAATCTGCCAAAGCGCAGTCGAGGCCTTGGATCCCGCCAAATATGAAGAGTTTAGGCTCTCGTGTTGGGAATTTTTTGGAGAGGATAGTGATCACACCTTCAGAGAATGGGCATGGCTGGAAGAGACCCAAATTCTCCGCGAGCTACATATTGACATCCTCCTACGGTTACCTAACGTCGAGCGTTTGTACTTTGGCAGGCTCAGCCCAGATGAGGAAACATTTGAAAACCTGGACGATTGTTTGAGCGTACTCAACACCGGCAGCCCTTTTGGTGGACAAGGTCTGCTCTCTCAACCGGTCTCCAGGCCCCATTCAAAGCTCAAGCAAATACACCTCCTTGGAGCCAACCAAGATGGACAAAAGCAATTGTCTCGGGTCTGTCTGAGGGAATTGGTGCGGATTCCCACCCTGCAAGTACTCAAAGTCGATCGTTATGGTGTAGGTGTGTATCCTATTTCTCTCCCAGCCTTTGGAGTCTCGAACTCCCCACGGGGTAAGTCATCCTACGCCTCTCACTTGCATTTCTCCGGCCAGTCAAGGTAGACCCAGACCAGACGTGTTGCTGAACATTCAATGCTGACGCGAATCATATCCAGCACCACCCTTAAGCTGGCAGCACCAGAACATCACATGTATTGATTTTCGACGAAATCGCCATACCCCGGGCGCCATCTTCCTTCTCTGTGCGGCATTCCCGTTCTTGGAGTACTTATCAGTTTCCGTCGAGCGTGGAACTGAGGCCAAAGATGAGGACGACGCGGACATCAAGGGCTTTGGCACCGAAGAGTTCCTATCGACCGGACTGGACAAGTTGGAGCATCTGAGAGAATTGAGCCTGGACCTCCACTATGGACAAAATATCAAACCACTGCTAGGTGCACATGGGGTGCTCAGCTTTGGCAGCCTCGACAAGCTGACCAATGTTCGACTCCCTTTGCATTGCCTAGTCGAAGCGCAGACTGGAAACGAGCTCCAAGTTACCGATTTGGCAGTGGCGCTTCCACCCTCTGTGAAGCACCTTGCTGTATGGGCGGATCTCGATTCTGTGGGCAGTTGGGACAAGGGGCCGTCAACTAGCATATCTTTCAGCGGCCCGCCTCCCACGCCGGGCGTCTCTTATCATCCAAGTGAGTCAGCTCTCGAGTTCATGGAGTCAGTTTACGGCCTCCTTACATCCCACTTCAAACACCTCGAGGACGTCACATACTGCTACGCAGGCAACACCCTGGACATGCCCTGCGAATGCGACGGAGACACGCTGTGCAGCCGCTGTGAGGCCTTGCAACTTCTGGACGTCCAGGCAACTGAGGACTCGGCAACTCGAATGGGGATCCTTGCATCAGAATCCGAAGCCCGTGGAGTGCGTCTGCGTGCTTTGAAGGAACCTATTGAGGAGTGAATGGGCGTGGTCGCAGGTGCAGACGGAGGCAAGCGTTGGCTATGTCATTGAGGATGATGGTTTTGGCATCACAAAGTCCTCGGCCCAACGCCTCCGCGATTTTTGGTAGCTGGAAATGTAGCCGGCATTGCAACTATTGGTACTTGCGAGTACAGCTAGGCCCGTATTCGGGATGAATGGAAATTGTCAAAATCAGTCATTGCAACCATACGTGCCCAGTGCAAGTGTCCTCCTCCCCGACCGGACTGCAACTATCATGATGAATCAGCAGTTGTTTATACTATCGCACCATGTATGTCCTCGGACGTATGCGGAGGAGAAGCGAAACCAGTTACAGGACAATAAAATTCCAGAGAGACTTTTCCGCCATTATCGAGTCCTTGCTGGTGCTGACTGAACGCGAGCCACATGAGCATCGACGATTGGCACACGACATGTGGAAGAGACGGCGGTATCGTCACATTGGAGAGCTTTGGGGTACATTTGAGGCCCCTGAAAGCGGCAGCGATACTGTCACTGATTCAGCAGAATTGGCCTGCTGTGAATGGAGAACGCCCTGGTTTGGGTAACTGCTATCCGGCCGCAGTGGACGCGAGAGGTGCACGTCGTATCGCGAAGTGGTTTTGTTTTTTAATGCCGCATACATAATAAAATGTATGTGGTGCCTTCATATAATAATAAACGCTCCAGACCCAGCGTTTAAGAGAATACAAGGTCAAAAATAATAA